>JAEIFZ010000256.1:737500-1195000 GCA_018904035.1 Zaprionus ornatus | reverse complement strand
GTTAGTATTACAAAAGGCCAAGGATAGTGGCAAAAAATTACGAGTAACTCTAGAAGGAATACAGAAATTAAGTTGAGTAAGCAGAGTAGGGGAATTTATATTGTACTTTATTAGCTTTACAATAAACATAACACCTTACATAATACGACGGTTAGTTAAAGAAGGTAGGTTAATTAGAAGGAGTCTACTAGCGTATGGTGATAAGTCTACACCCGGAACCCAATTAAAACTGCGCAAGGCAAAGAGTAGAAACTGCTTTTGAACAGACTCAATTCTATCTTGGTGAATATGGTATTGCGGCAACCACACGCAAGACCCATATTCAAAGTTGGACAAACAAGACAAGTTGTAAAGCAACTTTGTCGTGTAAGGATCCTCGAATTCTTTGCCCCATCTTTTGATGAACCCGAGTAGTCGAAATGCCTTATTGACAATTTGTGTAATGTGACGATCAAATTTCAATTTATGATCAAAGAGGATACCTAAATCAGCTACTTCAGATATTCTTAAAAGTGGGGTTAAGTTAAGATTGTAATTGATGAGATGATAGTTACATCTGTAAAATGACATAACCTTGCAATTCAAACAGTTCAGATGCAGAAGATTATGGCTGCACCATTCAAAAAACAAATCAAGATCTGTTTGAAGAAGGGTATTTGCTGGATCATTGTGTGTCAAACAAAGTTTCACATCATCAGCATACATAAGAATGTTAGGGTGAAGGAGTATTGAAGGAATATCGTTAATAAAAAGGTTAAATAGCAATAGTCCAAGGTGGCTGCCCTGAGGAACACCAGAAGTAACTAAGATCGGCTTAGAAAGACATTCTTTAAAAAGAACTCGTTGAGAACTGTTAGTTAAATAATCGGATATCCACAGAAGGAGCTTTTGAGGAAAACCAATCAAATTTAACTTATGAATTAAGAGATTATGATTTACGGAGTCAACTGCTTTACTTGTATAGACCACATCAGTTTGCATTTTGTTCCGAAATCCTAGATGGATGTGAGAAGAGAATTCTAAAAGATTAGTAGCTGTTGATCTGGGGGTGAAATAATAGATTTACACATAAAAGTTAACTGAGCCGTAAAATTTTTTCAAAAATCTTTGGAATTGCGGACAACTTGGAAATACATCTATAGTTCTTCACGTCATGGTTAGAACCACTTTTGTGAAGAGGAATGGAAAAAGAGTTTTTCCAAATAGGTGGGAAATAACTATTGGATAGTTGGATAGTACGCATGCTGGAACTCCGTCAGGGCCAGGAGAGAAAACGGGTTTTATCGATTTAAGATCATTGAGTAAAGAGGTTTTGTCGATAGAAGGACAGAAGAGAGTGTTAAAATTTTGTATACTATAAGGGTATGGATATAAAGGTTCAGTTGAATAAGTTGATTGATGAAAGTCTGCAAACAAATCGGCGGCTGCCTGATCATCAGTTGCTTCCTTATGTTCGTATGATAGAGAGGGAGGAAATCTACTTGATTTACGTTTTAAGTTAACAAAGTTATAAAACTGCTTTGGGTCCTGATCAAACTGCAAACTGCAGCGACGCAAATACTTTTTGTAACAATTTGCGTTCAGAGCACGCAGCTTTTCAAATTTCAATTTGATCTCCCTAAGCATTTTACTCAAAGTTAGTTCTTTCACCCGACAAACTTTGCATGACCATTTCAGGCCAGAATCATTGTTGTTGAGGGTGTCTTTGATTCGTGCTGTCAAGCCGATGCATTTTATGTGATAGAATTTATCGCACAACCAGCAAGAAACAAAGTCTGGCTTTGAATCGGCCTTGCATTTGCAAGAGGTTGCAGAGCACACCAGCATTTTTATTGCGGACTAATATGCCAACAAGAAATATGGTAGAGAAAACCAAAAAAACAAACAAAAATGTTAAAGCGAAATACGAAATATTAGTTCCAAAAGGAAAAAGTTAAAATAGAGCAAGAAAGCAAAAGTGATCTAATGTTACACAGCTGGTTACCACCACTAGTATACCAGAGAGCGTTATAAAGCGTGAGAGCGAGAGCGCGAGACACGAAATCAAGAAAGAGCAACAACACAACTATAACTCTTAGCACAGCGCAGCCCTCTCAGAGACCGATGCAAGCGCGAATGAGCGTGGGAGTTCGAAATAGGAATAAAAACAAAAATAGCAAGACGCTTAAGACGCGTCAGTTAAACAAGAATAAAATCTACTTTAAACACAATTTTAATAGTTATGCCAGACTCCCGTGAATCTCACTTGTTAGCACAGACACTGTACACTGCTAAATCACAAATTTAAAACACAATGAATACAGCAAATCACGTGAGTTTCTAGTTTAAAAAATAAAATAGGCGGAGCGAAATAAAAGCACAGCCGATCACCAATACGAAAGTTAAGTTATTTACATTGTTGCTTCTAAATAGTTATTACTGATTTACAGAAGCGGGAAGAGGCGTGTCGCAATTTAAAAAAAAAATTCCAGACATTGTTCGAAGGGTATAAATATATTTATCGCAATTGACAAGTTAGTGGATCAATAGAGAGTTGACCAATCAAATTGTGATATTAAAGTATTTAACTTTACAAAGTCCGCTTTTCTAAAGCATATACGTATACGTTTACACATGTTTTCATATCTAACGATTCCGTTTAAAGAATTTTTGACATGATTGACCTGCGACCATGACATGTTAAAAACGCCATGCTGCATTGAAGGGATCAGAAAATTTTTCTACGTAGTCGCATCGTTCGTCCTTTTCTTTCCTGCACAAGTAATATAGTTAAGAAGTCATTAACAACTTGTTTGCTGGTCGAAGGGTTAAAATGGTTTATCTATTGCAATTTGGAGGATAGGTTCATATAGCATTTATCTATATGTGTGCTGAAGCTGAACGTTAAGACAAGAGTACTTCGAATATAAATAGGAAATTGTCGGTTTACGGGGCGGTAGGTGTGTTATTCCAAATTGAAAACAAACTTGATCTGCGTATGGTATACAAAAATATTCGTGCTAAATTTGGCGTCCCTAGGTTTTGTAATAGCTGAGATCGGCGCGGTCAACCAGACAGACGGACGCACGGACAGACGGACGGACGGGCTGACGGACAGACAGACGGACATTACTCTATCGACTCGGCTAGTGATCCTGAGCAAGAATATAAGTTAAGGCTGCAGGCTCAGCAGTAAGCGGTCAGCAACTTAGTTGCTGATCATAAGTGCAAACGTCAGTCGTCCGGCGGCACCGGATGGTAACTTAAGACGTTGCACGAGCCGCGTGGTCAGCGTTCTGCTCATAGCGACGCAGATAGCTCCGGCCACTGGCGAGCTGTGAAGTAGTCTTAAGAGAATTGTAGAAGTCAGTCCCTTTCGGGAGTCGCTAGCCACCACTCGTGCTATTGTTTGGCTGCGGCCTTAATCGTAAAAATGATATCCAATAAACGTTTGTATCTCGGTTGAACATATAACCAAGTGTCCTTTCTATTAATTGGCGCCCAACGCGATAAAGTACTCAAAAACTCAAGTGAAAAGTGCGCAACAATTTCAATAAGCACAAACTAAAGCCACAAACTACGTTAAAAAGCTCAGCAACCAAAAGCGTAAGTGTAAAACGCTATAAAAAACCACGACAAGCTATCATTAGCTGTGTCAAAAATATTCAAAATATACCCAATTGAACACCAAGCGGTCGGCTTGGGCAGCGAAGAACAGACAATTAAAACAAGAAGGAAGTCAACACCAGACAACATCACCCAGAAGTCACAGGCGGATTTCAACACCAACTTCATCAACTCGGCGTTATCATCTTTAATCTTAGAAAACCATGTAAGTGGAGCTTTCTTCTTAATATCGAAATCAAGTTAGTGCGTTGCCTTTTAAAGTGTTGTTAGTACCTCTATCATTGCCGGTATCATTGTTTAGTTGTTTTTAAATAAATAAAGTTATAAATATCAGTCTTTAGTATCAGTCGTTAAAATCACTCTTTATCTGAATTCCAAATCTTTGCCAAAGAGGTCAAGTACATCGTTAAATGCAAAGCGCGATACCAGATTCACACCGAGTCAGCAGATTCCACTGACAGGCTATCTACAGCAGCGATCGTACAATATTTTTTTCTCGCTACGCCTTAAGCGACGTAACTTGAGTAACACTCAAAGAATAAACAAACAGAAGCGCTCCGTATGTTTTTGTTTGTATATTTTTGTGACACATTGTTGCCATTTGAACGCGCATTCCATTTTAGGCTGCATTCAATTGCGCCATTAGCTTTTTCTGCCGTATTTGCAAATAGCGTTGTTTGATCACTGTATGTCGGACGCTGACGCCGACCTTGATAGCATCGTCAACTTATTTGACGTGCTGACGATTTCTACACAAAGCGACAATATGGACCCTAACACATTAAATCAAGTAATAGCGGCCGCTGTCAATGCTGCTTTGCCTGCTCAGAAGCAGGATTTCATTGGGGAGATGAACAAATTACACGAACAGTTTGATTCCGTTTGCGCCTTACCAAAATCCAAAGTATATGAACCAATTAAAGTAGACCGCACTGTGCCATGCGAGGAATCCCTAGAAGCAGTTAAGTGCCTCGCTCAGTTTCATGGCGGTCAGGAAGAGTATGTGTCATGGCGGCAATCTGCCGTGGCTGCGTACGAACTATACAAAGACTTTGTGGGCAGCTCTCAGCATTATAGTGCTGTAGTGATTATTCGTAATAAAGTAAAATCCAGAGACCGCACTTATGCCGACAAGCGTTCGCTAGGCGTTTGGAACAAGAGTTATCTGTTCTGCGCCAAGGGAACTTATCCATTGTCGAGTTCTATGATGAGGTAGAGATGAAGCTGACTCTTCTTACAAACAAGGCCATCATGTCTCTGGACCCAGCTCAGGCGCAATACGCCAATGAAAAATATAGAGCTGACGCCTTGCGAACCTTCATTTCTGGTCTAAAGCGCAACCTTACGGATGTGCTCTATTCTTCTAAGCCAGAGGACTTTCCAACCGCGCTTGCTATGGCTCTAGAAATAGAGGCCAATCATGACCGTCACTCCTTTGCGTCAAACTTTGCTAGAACCCTAAAAGAAAGAAGCCTTCGCCAAGGCTTAAGTAGAAACGGCCCAATTAACAATAATGCCAGAAGTCTTGGTAAACCACCGCGTTTCCCACGTGAGCCAGATGCGCAGCCCCAACAGCCCCAACAGCCCCAACAGCCTCAACGGCCTCAACAGACTCAACAGCCTCAACAGTGGCGACAAGGTGACCAGGTAGAGAAGATGGATGTTGATCCGTCTTCCTCCAAGGTTAGACAGCCCACGAACTATTCTAGGCCACAACAATCGGCAAACGCCGTTTCGGCCCCGCTTCCTAATCAACCTTCGGGCCCGAATTATGGAAAGCGACAGATGAGTTCAGTAAGATTGTCCGACCAGCGCCGCAAGCGGGTTAATCACCTTGATCAGGCGAATGATCAAGAAAACGACGAAGAGTACGATCAACTGGTAGCCGATGCATTGGCTGAAGTCGATACGGAAAGCGTCGAAGATTTTGAAGAGGACGGCTGTAGTTTTTAGAACAGCGTCCCTGCTCCCGTTTATACAACGGACAATAGCGGGGAAGACCTTAACTTTTCTAATAGATACTGGAGCAGCAAAAAACTATCTGGCCCAGTAGAAGGCCTCTTAAATGTAGTGCCTGTTGAAAAACAATTTAAAGTTAAGTCAATACACGGGTTCAACTGCGTAAAGCAAAAATGCCACCTACACCTCTTCGGCATCAATAGCCCATTCTTCATCCTCCCTCAACTTTCGACCTTCGACGGCATTATTGGCCTTGATCTGCTAAAAAAAGCAGGTGCCAGTATTAACTTCGAAAAACAGATAATTTCTTGCAAAGGCGGGTCTGAAAAGATTCTTTTCCATTCCTGCGAAGCTGTGAATTTTACGAAAGTAGAAGACATCGCCGTGCCATCTTGCGTGAAAAACGCCTTTCAAAAGATGATGCACAGTAGAGTTCAGGCCTTCGCGGACCCCGCTGACTTACTCCCATTCAATACTGCGGTTATTGCCACCATCCGCACTGAGGATAATGAGCCAGTGTATACCGAATTGCACCCCCTTCCGGCCAGTACCCTCGCTTTCGTTAATGCAGAAATCAAGGAGTTACTTAGAAACAACATAATTCGACCCTCGAGGTCGCCATACAACAATCCCCTTTGGGTGGTCGACAAAAAGGGTGTTGATTCGACTGGAGCGACTGGTCGTCGACTTTCGCAAACTTAATGCGAAAACAGTTGCTGATAGGTACCCGATGCCCAGCATACCAATGATTTTGACGAATCTATGTAAGGCCAAATACTTCTCTACTTTGGACCCCAAGTCTGGTTACTGGTTAATGTTGGCAGAACAAGACAGAGAAAAAAACCGCCTTTTCCATTAACGGCGGCAAATACGAATTCTGTCGTCTCCCATTCGGCCTGAAGAATGCGTCTAGCATTTTCCAGCGAGCCATTGACGATGTCTTAAGGGAATTTATAGGTAAAATTTGCTATGTTTACGTTGATGACGTAATCATTTTCTCTCCAAATGAGGCAGACCACGTTCGAGACATTGATCTCATTCTAAAGAGTCTACACGACGCTAACATGAGGGTCGTCAGGGAGAAATCAAAATTGTTCAAGGAGAGCGTGGAATTTCTTGGTTTCTTGGTTTCCAGAGAAGGCACCAGAACGAGCCCCGAAAAGGTAAAAGCCATCCAAAACTTTCCCGCCCGAAAAATATGTTCGAGGTACGCTCATTCCTGGGCCTGGCAAGCTATTACAGATGCTTTATAAAAGATTTTGCATCCATCGCCCGCCCCATCTCCAACATTCTAAAAGGAGAAAATGGCAAGGTTAGTACCTTCAGATCTAAGAATATTCCAATCGCCTTCAGCAACGACCAGCAGCAGGCGTTCGAAAAAAAAAGAGTATCTTAGCATCTGAGAGCGTCATCCTCCATTATCCTGATTACAGCCAGCCATTTGACCTAACCACGGATGCTTCATCCACTGGCATTGGTGCTGTGCTATCACAAAATAATAGACCTATAACTATGATTTCCCGCACTCTAAAGGACGCTGAGGTGAATTATGCTACAAACGAAAGAGAACTTCTTGCCATCGTTTGGGCACTCGACACGCTACGTCACTACCTTTACGGTAAATCTGATATCAACATATTCACAGATCATCAGCTCCTAACATTCGCTGTCTCCGACAGAAACCCGAAACCCGAGATAAAGCGCTGGAAGGCGCGCATAGACGAGACTGGAGCTAGAGTGTTCTATAAACCAGGCAAAGAGAATTTCGTTGCTGACGCACTCTCACGTCAGAACCTGCATGCCTTACAGAGCGCCAATGCGTCCGACGCTGCCACGGTTCACAGCGAACTTTCGTCCACTTAGGTAATTAAGTCATCGGACAAACCCCTCAACCAGATAGTGATCAGGGAGGCAGCATTCCCTTCTAGGCAGCTGTTCATCATCTTTGGCCAAAAGACACGCCACCACATAGATTTCGAGGATTGGAACACATTAATTGACACAGTCAAGTCGGTAGTAAAACCGGATGTGACTAATGCCATTTTCTGCGAACTTCCAGTTCTTGCCCGCATTCAGCATCCCTTGGTCATGGCTTTCCCGGCTACCGCCTTCTGGCATTGTAAGCGCTTCGTCGCGGATGTCACAAATAAGGAAGAGCAAGTGGAGATCGTGACCGCACAAGAGAACGTAGAAGTTGCAACAAACTGCAAAATCTGCGCAAAGAACAAATATGACAGGCACCCTCAAAAATAAGAAATGGGTACCACGCCAATTCCCAGTGGCATTGGAGAAATGTTACACATTGACATTTTCTCTACGGCAGGAAAATACTTCCTAACTGCGGTAGATAAGTTTTCAAAGTTTGCCTTGGTCCAGCCCATTGCTTCACGCACCATTGCTGATGTCAAGGCCCCTATACTGCAAATTGTCAATAGTTTTCCGGAGGTCAAGAGTGTTTGCTGCGACAATGAGCCGTCGTTTAGCTCTGAAACCATCCGCTCCTTGTTGGCAAATCACTTCGGTGTAGAGGTAATAAACTGCCCGACACTTCACAGCACGTCAAATGGTCAGGTGGAACGATTCCACAGCACCCTGCAAGAAATTGCCAGGTGCATAAGAGCTGAGACGCATATCGAGGATGTCTCTGATGCCATTCTTCTCGCGACCATCGAGTATAACAGGACTTTCCATTCGGTCACAGGGCGAAAGCCAGCAGAACTCTTAAGAGCGTCGCAAGACCATTTCCCTGAGGTTAACAGAAAGCTCGAGAAAGCAGAAAGCGAGCAACTTGAAAGGAATAACCAGAAACGCCAAAACAGAGTCTTTGATGTAGGAGAAAAAGTTCTGGTAAAAGCAAACAGGAGGCTGGGAAACAAACTATCCCCGTTGTTCCTGGAAGAATCGGTGGAAGCCGACATGGGGACCACTGTCTTAATAAAAGGGAGGGTGGTCCAAAAAGACATCTTAAGATAAGCTTTTTTACAATTCATTTTCTTTCCTGCACTACCTCTATCCTTAGGTTTACTTTGTTCTTCGCAACCTTGACCTTGGCCACCTTTACCCATGCTAAAATAACGGACTACTCACATGCGGACTACATACCAATAATCGATGGTAACGCCATTATCTGGAATGAGACTTGGACTGTTCGACACACGTCGAACCTCACTGCATACGACACCTTCGTATCAGAAACAGCAAATCTTGTAGAGCTTTTTCCTCTGGGGCACATGAAAAAGGTCTTACAAGCCGACGTAGAACACCTGACGACTCTTCTCGCCACACTTCATGTGCACCACAGACGGACGAGGAGCATCAACCTTTTGGGTTCCGCAATAAAAGTTCTGGCGGGAGCCCCGGACTTCGACGACCTACAGCGAACGAGACTGATAGAACACGACCTGATCAACGCCAACAAGCAAGTACTTCTAAATTCAAAATTACAGAATCAGATCAACGCGCGATGGGAGCCCTCCCGAAGACATAACGGGCACCCATTTGATTACATTCGCAACTGTAGCGTACGTCAGTGGTTCCAAGTACGTTAACTATAATGCGACTCCTGACCGGCTGCCAGCCCCCGCCGTTTCGGCAAGGATCAACATCACCCGGCATCAAAATATAGCGAGCCTGCCGTACCTACAAAAATTGAAGACAACCTTCAACGAATAGAGGAGCTGCAAACTTTCAAAACCTCTGTTCCATACCTGGCTACGCTACCATGCCTCCTCAGCTGCATCATTATTGCGGTGATTGCCTGGGTCTACCGTCGTAGACAAAGGCATAAAGTCACGCATTCTGTGCAAAAGATGCTGAGCGACCTGGACATGGCCGAGGACGGCCATGTTTCAAGTGGGGGGATAGTTAAGGCTGCAGGCTCAGCAGTAAGCGGTCAGCAACTTAGTTGCTGATCATAAGTGCAAGCGTCAGTCGTCCGGCGGCACCGGATGGTAACTTAAGACGTTGCACGAGCCGCGTGGTCAGCGTTCTGCTCATAGCGACGCAGATAGCTCCGGCCACTGGCGAGCTGTGAAGTAGTCTTAAGAGAATTGTAGAAGTCAGTCCCTTTCGGGAGTCTCTAGCCACCACTCGTGCTATTGTTTGGCTGCGGCCTTAATCGTAAAAATGATATTCAATAAACGTTTATATCTCGCTTGAACATATAACCAAGTGACCTTTTTATTAATTTATATACAATTCATGGGGTCTCCGACGCTTTCTTCTGCCTGTTAGATACATTTTCACAAAGTTAGTATACCCTTTTTTGACCATTTTCAATGGGCAGGGGCATTATCGTGATGCAAAAGCCATGAATTGTTTTTCCACAATTCTGGCCGTTTTCTTCATATTGCTTCTCGCAAACGGCGCATAATTTCAAGATAATACTGTTTATTGACCGTACGACCATATGGTAAGAACTCCAGATTCACCACTCCATGGTAATCGAAGAAAACAGTGTGCAAAACTTTGACATTTGATCGAACTTGGCTTGCTTTGGTCTTGGTCACCTGGGCTCTTCCATTGGGACGATTGGCTTTGGTTTCGATATGATAACCACCATCACCAGTTATGACCCTTTTGAGTAAATCTGGGTCATCGTTGACGTCATTCAACAGCTCTTGAGCGATGCTCATACAACGGTTCTTTTGGTCAAAATGTGACAAAAAATCGCTGACCATGCAAAACACTTATAACCTTTACGCCTCTCACAACCAAACAAAGTACTTTATAACCTTTAAAACTATTGTTATTAACGGTATAGAATCGCCGCTCGACTTTGCTACCGATTACCAAAAATAAAAATATCTATGATTATGTCATAAAGAAATGAGTTGGTGTAGTAAATGAATTCCGCAAGCACTCCCACCACAATACGCCTTCAGCGGGCAACTATAAACTATAAACAATTATTAATAAAAGTAAACACAAATCGCCACGACTACTTTACTATCGTTTATTTACTTAAATACGCAATGAAAATTGCGATTTATTTGGATTTAAACTTCGCTGTTATACTACGAGGGTCGTTTGATAAGTCCGTGACTTTTTGTATTTGCCGCGCACCTGCTCTAAATACAACACTGCTCCTGTCAGCAGTTATCGATTAACAGCTGACTGTAAAATTTTGACAAAGCTGCGTTTCTTAGTTTGCGTTTTATAGGCATTGAAAGCAGACGATCTCGTGAATTTTAACGAAAATGGAAAAAAGTGTATTTCGTGTGCTAATTAAGCATTATTTTTTGCGTAAAAAATCCATCACCGAAACCAAGGAAAGACTTGATAAATATTATGGGGACTCTGCACCATCAATTTCAATGGTTAAGAAATGGTTTACTGAGTTCCGTTGTGGTCGTACCAGTACAAGTGATGCCGAACGTTCAGGTCGCCCAAAAGAGGTCGTCATGCCAGAAATCGTCGACAAAATCCATGGAATGATATTGGATGATCGGAGAATGAAAGTGCCTGAGGTAGCTGAGGCTGTAGGCATCTCAACTGAACGGGTACATCACATTTTACATGAATATTTGGACATGAAAAAGCTTTCCGCGCGATGGGTGCCGCGATTGCTCACACACGACCATAAGCGCAACCGTGTGACCATTTCAAAGGAGTGTTTGGCGATGTTCAACCGCAATCCAAACGAATTTTTGCGCCGTTTCGTTACCGTAGACGAAACATGGATCCACCACACCACACCAGAGACCAAAGAACAATCAAGACAGTGGGTTTCTCCGGGTGAACGTGCACCAAAGAAGGCCAAGGTGGGTCTGTCGGCCAACAAGGTCATGGCCACAGTTTTTTGGGATGCACAAGGTATCATTCACATCGATTACCTTGAAAAGGGTAAAACGATCACCGGCGAATATTATTCAGAGCTTTTGGACAGATTCGATATTGATTTGAAGCAGAAACGACCGCATTTGGCGAAAAAAAAGTGCTGTTCCATCAGGACAATGCACGGGTGCACACGTGTGTAGTCAGCATGGCAAAATTTCATAAATTGGGCTACGAACTGCTACCCCATCCAGCATATTCTCCAGATTTAGCCCCCTGTGACTATTTTTTGTTTCCAAACATGAAGAAATGGCTCGGCGGTAAGAGATTCGGGTCAAATGAAGAGGTCATCACAGAAAAAAACGACTATTTTGAGGGCCTTGAGAAAACCTATTATTTGGAAGGAATAAAAAAATTGGAAAAACGCTGGACTAAATGTATAGAGCTAAAAGGAGATTATGTTGAGAAATAAAACGCTTCTTTGACGAAAAAAATATATTTTATTCAAAAAGTCACGGACTTATCACACGACCCTCGTATGTTCGAAAGACACGCACAAATTTAATTGACGAACAGAAGAAAAAGAGCGATGAAAAAGCGAAATGACAAGTGCGGTAAGGATTAGACTAAGCGAGAGGGCAATAAGTATTTGTATGCATTTTTAGTGATTGCCCAAATTCGTTACATTTGCTTCTTGATCTTTTGTCATGAGCTGAAAATGCATATTATATCTTCTCGCTCTTTCTAATTAGTGCTGGAAAAACATCAATGTTTACCTACATTATAATGATTCACAATATATAATACTTTGTGTCTTCTTTATTTAATTGAAGAGTTGGAGGCAGCAAAGGTGCCGCTTCCAACGTTCAGTTGAATCTGCCCTTGACATAGTTTTCTTATTGTCTAAGTAAGCCTAAAGCTTATCGTGGAGAGAGACGGTTATGCTTATGCTAAACGTTATGCTAAATGTTACATATATTATTATGCTCTCTTAAGCTGTAGCGCTGTGTAACAGAATGCAGACACGTGCACATTCTGTTAAATGTTATGCTAAATGTTACATACATATTATTATGCTCTCTTAAGCTGTAGCGCTGTGTAACAGAATGCAGCCACATGCACATTCTGTGAGAGCGCCGATCGACTCTCTTTCTGTAAACATTGTAACGGTGTGTTCTTCTTGGTACAGTAGTTATTCGATATGTGTGCATACTACATCTCCCTCCTTTTGAAAAATAACGTAACTTAGTGTAGTTATTTTATTTACCTATATATATATATTATTTTTGTTATGTTTTTGTTTTTTTTTTTTTTAATAATAAAAAAAAATTTTTTGAAAATTTAAGAAAGTATTGAAAATTTAAAAATATTGATATTAACAATTTAAAAAAAGATAAAAATAAATGGTTTTTTTTTTTTTTTATATTTAATTAAAAATTTTTTTTGTTTAATCAAAATTAAATTTTATGTTTGCAAAGATCAAAAATAAAGAAAATAAAGAAAAATGTATTTTTGTATATTTAGTATAATTGTTTTGTTCTTATGGGTGGCCAACCCTACAAAATATATTAAGAATTGAAAATTTTTAACCTATCTTTATGGACTATTTGTTTTTTATTTTTATTTCCTAATATTGTAATGTTATTATTTTCTCCTATCTCTGAAACTAAATATGGTCCTAAATAGTTATTATCTAGCTTATGACCTGTTTCGTTTTTTAATACAACCTTATCTCCTAACTTTAATTCCAAATTACTGACATTTCTATCATATTTAAATTTTCTATCGGCTTTTGCCTTTTCTAACATATTCCTAGCTCTTTTATAAGCTACTTCTAATCTTAATTTTACCTCTTTTGAATAGTCATCCATGTTATAAATGGGATCTATTCTGTCTATTTTGTTGAAATCTACGAACTGTCTTGGTAATCTTCCAAATACTAGTTCATATGGACAATATTCGTGAACTACTGATGGTGTTGTATTGAAACAATAAGTAAAATGTTGTATCCAAACATCCCAATCAGTTTTGTCAACAGAAATGTAAGAGCGAACATACTCGTTAAATGTTCTGTGACTTCGTTCTATTGTTCCTAAAGTCTGGTGATGGTGTGCGGTTGAAGTAATGTTCTTTATCTTCATATATTTGCACAAGTCGTCTATTATTTGATTTTTATACTCTGTTCCCATGTCCGTAATGATTGTTTTCATTGGACCGTACTTGAGTATAAAATTTTCAAATATAGCCTTAGCTACTGATTTTGCACTTTTGTTTGGTATGGGTACCGTAACCAAATACTTAGTTAAATCACATATTATAGTGACAGCATACTCATTTCCATCTTCTGATCTTGGAAGTGGACCAATGGTGTCTATCAAAACTCTATCAAATGCTGTTGCTGGCGTTTCAGTTATAATCATTGGCATTTTCGTGTGTTTCAACGTTTTAGCCTGTTGGCATTTTAAACATGTCTTAACGTATTTACTTATTGCCTTGGTCATCTGTGGCCAGTAGTAAAAGTTTTTTATTTTCCTCAGGGTTCTAGAAATTCCTGAGTGGCCTCCTTCTGACGGATCGTCATGATATTTAGACAGTATTGCTTTAATTTGAACCTTATCATCTTTATCTACCTTAGTCACCTTGTTTAATAGCGCTATTTTTAAATTTTTTAATATTTTATTGCCCTTTTCTTTAAAATTCTTAATAGTGACAAACTCGAAGATTTGTTCACCTGGTGACAATTGTGTTCGAATGATCTTATTTATTCTTGCTTCTTCATTAAGCCTTTGAAAAAACTGATCTAAATCGATTTTTTCATTAGAATAAAAATTAGTCATATCGAAACGTGTTATAATATTTTTGCCTCTTTTAAACAAACACTTATGTTTGTCTATTTTGAGAACAATATATTTCTTGGCATCAATGTTATTGATTACCTGATAGATATTGGGCATTTCCGTTTTTTCTTTATTTACTTCTGGTTCTTGCAATTTTTCTCCTGCGCAGGAATTTTTCTGTCTTACAGAAGCTCTCGTTTCGACCTTCAGTATCTGTCTATTCATTTCTTTTAACTCTCCGATAGTTATTCGGGAGAGAGCATCTGCTATGTAATTATTTTTCCCCTTGAGGTACTCTACACTAAAATCATATTCCTCAAGGTCCAGACGCATTCTGGTCAACTTGGAACTCGGGTTTCTCATCGAGAACAAATATGATAGTGGCCTATGGTCACTCTGTACTAAGAAATGCCTACCATATATATATGGTCTAAAATGGTTTATTGCCCAATGAATAGCTGCTAGTTCTTGTTCTGTAGTGGACTTATTACTTTCACCTTGTGTAAAGGTTCTGGAAGCGTATGCCACTGGTAGCTGTTGACCGTTGTGGTCCTGAGATAGTACCGCTCCACATGCCTGTTTACTGGCATCTGTGGTTATGCAAAATTGTTTGCTGAAGTCTGGGTACTGAAGAAGTGTAGGTTTCATTAATTCCCTTTTAAGATATTCGAATGCTACGTTGCATTCGCTTGTCCATTCGAATGGAACATTCTTCTTACAAAGCCTCGTTAAGTGGCGTGATTTCTCTGAGAAGTTCTTAATAAATCTTCTGTAGTAATTACAAAATGCGACGAATCGTCTAGCTTCGTCTGCATTCGCTGGTTGTGGGTAGTTTTTAATTACCTCATATTTAGAGTCATCTGGTAATATACCTTTATCAGTACATTTATGACCTAAATATGTAACCTCTTTCATAAAGAAAGTACATTTTTCTGGATGTAGTTTTAAATTATGTTGTCTACATAATTTGAAAACATCGGTTAAATTCTTAAGCATATGCTTTTCAGAACAACCGACTACGACTAAATCATCCATATACAGAAAGGCTTGCGAAGGCTTTAGGCCCGTGAATGCAAGTGTCATCATTCTTTGAAATGAATTGGGGGCTATCTTTAAGCCAAATGGTAATCGCGTGTAACGATATGAACCTGTCGAAGTTGAGAATGATGTTATATTTCTTGACCTTTCGTCTAGTTCGATTTGGTGAAATCCTGACATAAGGTCTAGGCACGAGAAATATTTTGCTCGTCCTAACTGATCAAGAATATCTTCTATTCTTGGAAGTGGGAATTTATCTGCTAGCAGTTTCTTATTGATCTGACGATAGTCAACTACTAATCGCCATCTTTTTTCCGCCGAATTAGGCAGTGATTTCTTGGGTACCAAGAGAAGTGGGCTATTATATTCTGATATAGACGGCTCAACAATGCCGTCTCTTATTAATTTGTCAACTTGCCTTTGAATTTCTGGCTTTTGACTTTCTGGCATTCTATAATTCTTAATATATACAGGGGTCTTATCGTTCAATCTCAATTTTTGCCTATAGAAATTAATAGCTGATATGGTTTCTGTTTCGAGACCAAAAATATCGCTAAATTCGGTGCATAATTCTGTTAGCTCGTTTTTGAATAACGATGGAAATTTAAGAAGTTTCAGTACTTCTGAAGTTCTTTGCGGACTATTTTCGGTATTTGCATTGTAAACATCATAATCGTCTAATGATTCGCTTTTTATATTTGCGCTGTTTACAATAGCGTCTTTTTCAGTTGTGTTTATAATGCGAATTAACACGTTCTGAGTGTTTACTAGTGCACTTGCTACTATTATGCCAGGTTGCAATTCCTGGTTGGGTATAAGAACATTTGTGTCAGTAGACGTAAGGTGAATCTTTCGAATTACCTCTGATCTAGCTGGCAAAACTATTTCGTTATCAAGTGAATGTATTATAGGAATGTTTATATTCCTGAAATTATCGGGCCTCAAAGTGAACCAATCTTCCTGGTCGTGGAATTCTAAAATACAATTGTATTTTTTAATGAAGTCCAAACCAATTATACCATCCCCTGGTATAGGAAAATTGTCAGGTACGATATGGAATTTATGTGGTATTGCTGCGTTTGCAATACTCATTTCCAAATCTATAGTACCTAGAGACTGAATTGTCCCTTGCCCTATTCCTGATAAATTTGTTGTGTTTCTTGTGTTTAAATTATTTAGATTATTATTACTGCATTTAAGCAGTGAAATTTCTGCACCTGTATCAATTAATATAGTTACCATTGAATTGGTACTCATATTTTTTAACTTTATAAAAATACTTAAATTGAGATTGATTCGATACAGCCTTACTGTTGGCTGTTGCTCAAGGGGACCTGCTGGTTTTCCGTCTGTATGTTTCTGACGGTGTTATTGTTCCTGTTTGAGTTTTGGTTTTGGTTACCCCTATGGTAGCCTCCACCTCTGTTGTTGTTCTGGTTACCGCCGCGGCCTCTATTTCCTCCGCGATAACCACCTCGGCCTCTATAATTGTTATTATAGTTATAGTTTTGATAATTTGCGCGATAACTATTTCCTCGAGAATGTCCTCTATTGTTATAGAAGAAAACATTGTTCGAGTTGCCGGTTATTTCTGTACAGCCTTGTATATATTTTTCAATCACGGCATTCATCGTGTTGAAATTTCCTGCTTCTAAAATGGTCTTGAGCTTTTCGTGCTCACAATTCTTTATTATTGCAGAGATCGCTTCTTTTGTAGCGAATTTTTCTGCATTGTTTGAGTCTAGTTCGTCATCTATGTAGGCTGCCTCAAGCGACCTACGTAGATTTTCGATTTCTGTGGTATACTGCGCTGCAGTTTTACCACGTTGATGTGTATTTAGCAATTTTGCTTTAATGACATCAGGCGATTCGCCTTTAACTGATGCCTTTAATACACTTATGATTCCAATAATCGTCCTTTCATTTTCAACTTTGTATGACAGAGGGCCAATTATTTTTGTCTTTATGACTTCAACGGCTAACATCTCCTGATCTCCTTTCGTGAGATCTGTTAATCGGAGTGCCGTGAGGAATCTATTTAAATTTATTTTCTTGCCGTCAAACTCTGGTATTGTGGACGAAATTTGTCGCACATATTCCCGAGAAACGGCGGCTGATTGTGCCATAGTGCTCGGTTTCTCTGATTCTATCATATCTAAAGAATCGATATTTTCGGAAAGGTTATCGGCTATCAGTACCGATTCGTCAAATGTAGCCGGAATACTAATCGACGGCATACAATAGATAAATAATTTATGTCTGTCCGATATGTACAGAAGGTTTTCTCGCAGACGTTTGACAACGTCAGAAACTTGCAAGTTCTGTAATGAATCAAATTGGGATCTACTATTTGTAACTAGTTTTGTTACTTTATTGTAATTTGCTACCAAAATGTTGGCATGCTTAATAATGGTCTTATTCGATATCGGTGCTGCTTTATTTAGGCACTTGAAAGATTTATCGAATTCATTTCTTACTTTTATAATTTTGGAAATGAGTTTTTGCCATTCCATTTGTCTTAGCAAAGTCTAAATTGGTAGAACCATAATAGGGGGGCTTATCCCACAGAGTTGAAATCAGAGAAGGAAGGCAAAGACGAATCATTCGATTTCGCACCTATCGCTGTCATTTAACAAATCTAAAAATTCTGCTATGTTGTTAATGATTTCAAAATATATTTTGTTTTGTTTTATGGCTCTTATTTATTTTTTTCTTTATTTATATTCTTATTTTTGAAAATCAATTAATTTTTAATTTAATTAGTTATTAATTTATTTTCAAACATTTTTTTTTTTTTTTGTTTTTTTTTTTTTTTTTTGTTTTTAATTGTTTTTAATTTCAGAAATTTAATATGTTTAAAACGCCTTGCTGCGGTGAGAAGTTTAAAATTAATTCACCCGTGTGAATTTACAGATTCCCTTCCTAATATTTCGTTTGGCTTTGCAGGCCGAACTTCTCATCGGGCGGAAAAGATTCCGCTCAATGTTACAATTGATTAGAAAAAAAAAAATATGCATCGCAGTGCAATCAAAAAAATTTTGCACACAGTGCTATTTAAAAAAAATTTTGCGCTCTTTGAAGCGCTGTCGGTTTTCCCATGTATTATTATGGGTGATGAATGATCCACCGTTGCTGTAGTGTGCGGATAGCGCACCACGTTGATAGTTCTGCTGCGTGTCAGCTGGTCGTCGCCGGTGCTGGCACGCTGACACTCCCTCGTTGACGTAGTGAGCGGGCTGCTCACCACGTTGATGTTGATGTCGCTTTTTTTTCTTTATGGTGTGACAGGCCTGCAATGCCTGCACGTGTATTCACAATATGTTGTGAATAGCGGTCCCTCGCAGTCGTCTGGGCACTTTTTCCGGAATTCCGGCAAGCTTTTTGGCTGGGGAGGTTCAATTTTATTAGTATTTACTTTATTTATAGCGTTAACTGAGTGAGCGGGTGTGGTGGGGTTTTTTTTTGTTTCGAGAAATCTAACATAGTGGTCTAGCTCATCTTGTAGCTTTTGAGCTTTCGACCATTCGGGCGCTGGAGTGTTTGTATATAATAGCCACTTTAAGTGCGCTATTCTCTTTTTCGCCTTATTTTGCACTCCGCCCCTATTCTTACCCATCACACGCACACTCTACTCACTCAGACTTTAGATTCCTCGGACCCGTTGCCGCTTGCTTGGTACAGTTGCTGTTGCTGATGTCGACGATGAGGATGATAATGATGATGATGATGATGATGATGATGATGATGATGATGATGATGATGATGATGATGATGATGATGATGATGATGATGATGATGATGATGATGATGATGATGATGATGATGATGATGATGATGATGATGATGATGATGATGATGATGATGATGATGATGATGATGATGATGATGATGATGATGATGATGATGATGATGATGATGATGATGATGATGATGATGATGATGATGATGATGATGATGATGATGATGATGATGATGATGATGATGATGATGCCTGCAGCCACATGGAGTTGCTTGTTGTTTTTTTTTTTTTTAACTTATACAGGACTCGTGTCCTGTCACGGTCGCCATATAATGATTCACAATATATAATACTTTGTGTCTTCTTTATTTAATTGAAGAGTTGGAGGCAGCAAAGGTGCCGCTTCCAACGTTCAGTTGAATCTGCCCTTGACATAGTTTTCTTATTGTCTAAGTAAGCCTAAAGCTTATCGTGGAGAGAGACGGTTATGCTTATGCTAAACGTTATGCTAAATGTTACATATATTATTATGCTCTCTTAAGCTGTAGCGCTGTGTAACAGAATGCAGACACGTGCACATTCTGTTAAATGTTATGCTAAATGTTACATACATATTATTATGCTCTCTTAAGCTGTAGCGCTGTGTAACAGAATGCAGCCACATGCACATTCTGTGAGAGCGCCGATCGACTCTCTTTCTGTAAACATTGTAACGGTGTGTTCTTCTTGGTACAGTAGTTATTCGATATGTGTGCATACTACAACATCGATTATTCGATGTTATCGATGTATCGATACATCGAAAGTTTTTAGGGTGTTTTTTTAATGTATTTTAGTCCTTATTATATTATAAATCATCATTTTGGTGGCTGGCTCGAGGTCAAGATCAAGTTAAATAAAATAAATATTTTCTTTTTGTTCCCATATATTTCGGTTACACTTCGGTAACCGACTTCAGGGCTATAACACAAAATTACAAAAATTGGATTTTTACAATATTTCTTTACAACTAAATTGAACAATACTAAATTACATACATATATTTTTCACGCTTTCTCTTGCGGGCGCGGAGTTCCTTAATATAAATAATTAAAAGATTCGCAGCAGTCGTCATCAAGGTCATAGCGAAAATACGAAGGATGGAAAAAAAGAAAGTTGTTGCTGAAAAAACGGATACTAAGAAAATTAGGAAATGTTTTAAATGTGGTGATCCATCAGATTTGGCAAAAAATTGTAAGCAGGCAGTATATTGTTTTAGGTGCAGTCAACCAGGTCATAAAGCAGCAGATTGTGTTAATTCAAATTTAACATAGTAAAGCAAGAGTAGTACAGTAGACTCTGGTGGGAAATGTATTTTCAAAGAGTTAACCTGCAAGAACGTTTCATTTCCAGCTTTAATCGATACAGGTTGTGATCTTTGTTAGATTAGATCAGATGTGGTTAAGACAACGTTAAGTTAAACCAGGAAAAGCATTGTCTTGTTGGAATATGCAACAGTGAGCTTCATACGCTAGGTAGTATTGCAGCTAAAGTTGAAATTGACGGATATTACTTAGATGTCACGTTGCATGTAGTTGACCATGAAAATATTAAATATTCAGCTTTTATTGGAAACACAGTTTTGGAAGTTGTTGATTTAATTGTTTCTGAGCAATCAGTGAAATTTTGCCCTAAGGCAAAGAAAGAGTAGGAAACCATTGCAAGTAGTACCGTGGTAATCGAGCCTAAATTATAAATGTTAAAAGAGCTTGGTGACATTTGTATGCTTTCAACAACAAACGAATCAGATATTGATTTGTCGCACCTTGACAAGCCAATTGCTGTGGTAATAGAGAAACTAATAAGTGAATATTCTCCAGGAATGAAGAAGGAGAGTCCCATTCAGATGAAAATTTTGTTAAATGACTAGTAACCAGTTTTTGAACATCCAAGGTGCATATCGTATGCAGACAAATGTGATGTCGATACCCAAATTGCAAAGGCGAAAATATAATTCAGACCAGTACATCAGAATATGCATTTTCTATAGTTCTTGTACCAAAAAAAGATGGCAGTAAAAGATTATGTTGTGATTATCGTCGGCTAAATGCAAAGATCATGAGAGACAACTTTCCTATGCTTTTGTTAGATGATGTTATCGAAAGATTGCAAGGGCATAATGTGTTCACCACTCTTGATCTTGAAAACGGTTTCTTCCATGTGCCAATCGAACCTGAAAATTCACTTCGCTTGTCACGCACGCAGGGCAGTTTCAACTCCTTTTTGTTCCATTTGGAATATCTAAATCGCCAGCAGTATTTTGTCTATTCATTCATGCAATTTTTTTTGATTTGGTGCAAAAAGATATTATTGTCACTTATATGGATGACTTTATTATCCCCGCTAAGGACATAACTGATGGTATCCAGAAATTGAGCTGCGTGTTGAGTAGAGCACCAGATTACAATTTGCAAATCAATTGGAAGAAATGTCAGTTTTTGCAGAATAAAGTAGACTTTTTGGGATATATCGTAGAGGAAGGCACTATTAGGCCTTCTCAGGCAAAAACAACATTTTCTGATTCCATCCAATCGTAAGAGTTTGCAACGTTTCCTTGGGTTGACATCATATTTTAGGCATTTTATCGAGTCGTACGCGTTGGTCGCGAAACCATTTTCCGATTTACTTCGAAAGAACGCAGAATTCGAATTTAAAGAAGAGCAGTTTGCTGCATTCAGGCAGTTGCAAGTGGCATTAACGAGTGCATCAGTGTTGCAGTTGTATGACCCAAAGGCACAGACTGAGGTTCATACAGACGCTTCTATGTACGGTTAGGGGGTGTGTTACTCCAAAAAGCTAGAGATCAACTATTTCACCCGATTCAGTATTTAAGTCGATTGATTCATCTAGATCGATGTGTGAAGACGTGTTTTTATAGAGCTCCGCACAAAATCGGTTGTTTTGAGTGAAGTGAACGACTAATAAAATAAACTAAATAAATAATCCGAAAGCAAAAAAGACGCTTTATGCGATGCAAGATTGCTAAAATATATATAGTGAATCTTTATCTTAAATAATAAAACTATGAATCAGAACGACACTCGAGCTCAACGTCAGCGTGAGCAAGACGAACGCCGGCTCTCAATTCAACGCAACAACGCGTAGTTTTCCTACGTCTCCCCGAAAACTTCAAACGCAGACATCGAGCGGTCAATAACCTATAGCCCAAGGAACCTTCTTTTACCAACAAATCAAGAAAGAGCGCGTTCTTGCTCTCCCGCTCTTTTAGCTCCGACACAAGCCCTGCTACCTCCAACAACAACAGCTGGAGCAATACCGCTCTATCTCGTCGTCGGCTGTACCAGCTTACGCTCTCACTGAGTCAGCGAAAGCAAAACCGCAAGCAACAAACGGTACTGATGCACTACCAGCAAAACAAAACGAAAACGTAAAAAAAAAACTGGGTCGACCTGGCAGACTGGAATGGACCGCTATATTACAATAAAGCGAAAGCTTAACCCGAAAAATTCAGATTCAGAAAACAAGCCGAAAAATACACCCGACAATTCTACCCTGATCAACAATGTAGCCCTCGCAAATACCAACAGATTCGCTTTGCTGGCAGATACCGCTGAGGACGTGCCGCTGGGATCCGTTGATATCGAACCGAAGAAACCAAAGCCTCCTCCAATATACATCCTCGAGAAGAGCACAAAGATAGCTTTCATATAATTCCTCTCGTAAGAGGTACTATCAATGAAATTAAACTTCAAGCGAAAACGGAGGACAACTACAGAAAAGTCACAAACTATCTTACCGCACAAAAAACCGGCTTCTACACCTACCAGCTTAAAAGCAGCAAGAGCCTACAAATAGTACTGAAGGGCATTGAGTCTGATGTTACGTCCGAAGAGATAACTGAGGCGCTAAAGGAAATGGGATTTTGCGCCAAATGCGTGTTCAATATCAAAAAGAGAAACAGGCAGCCGCAACCACTCTTCAAGATTGAACTTGTACCAGAAAACAAGCATCTTAAACAAAACGAGGTTCACCCAATTTACAACCTCCAGCTCCTTCTGCACCGTAGGATCACAGTAGAAGAGCCACATAATAGTAACGCTCCTGTACAATGTACAAACTGCCAAGAATACGGCCACACGAGGTCGTATTGCACACTTCGCCCGTTGTGCGTAGTCTGTGATCTCCACTACTCCACACACTGTCAAACTAATAAAGAAAATGCAAGCAAGAAAAAGTGCAATAACTGTGGAGGTAATCACACAGCAAACTACAGAGGCTGTCCAATCTATAAAGAGCTGAAAAGCCGTCTTCACAAAAGAATGAACACGGAGCGGGTACACCAAGGAACAGCTACGCTAACACCATAAGAAAAAAATCCCGAAGTATTATTTTCGCCTATACCCACCACTAACAAGATAACATTTGCAAACGCTTTAAAATCAGGTATGACGCCTTCAAACCAAAATTCCCAAACCTCACATGAAATGCATACAAAATTAGACACACAACAAAACTATAGCCCAACTGAGCAGCAAGAAACAAAAACTAAAGCTATGAGGCAAGCAGAGAATGGTAATCTTCCCCAACTGCAAAACAAAAGCTAAAAGTAGCCACACGGAAACTGGCCAACGCTCTGAAACAAGAGAGCGCCGATATATAGAGCAACTGATATCAACAGGCACAAAACATAAGTCACTGTGGAGAGCCCACTCAACTCTTCGCCCACCGACTGAAACCGTTCTGCCGATAAGGAATTCCCCAGGCTGGGCCCGTAGTGATGCAGACAGAGCCACCACATTTACCGCTCACCTACAAAATGTATTCACGCCAAACCAGGCTACTAACACATTACCGCTACTGTCCTCACCCGTAAACTGCCACCAGCAACACACCCCAATTGTGTTTCGTCCAAAAGAAGTAATTAAAATAATCAAAGACAATCTCAGCCCGAAAAATCCCCCGGCTGCGAGCTTATAACACCGGAAATGATTATCGAGCTGCCACACTCCGCATTTCACTACATAACCCAGCTCTTTAATGCTCATTTAATCATAATGATAATGCTGATCAGACTTAATCTACATCTGAGAACGCACAACATAATCCCAGCCCATCAATTTGAATTTCGCGAAAGCCACTGAACCATTGAACAGGTGAATCGTATAACAACGGAAATAAGAACTGCATTTGAAAATCGAGAATTCGACAGAGTCTGGCTTGACGGCCTAATGTTTAAAGTTAAAACCGCCCTACCCGAAAGCACACACAAACTTCTAAAGTCTTACCTCTATGACAGAAAGTTTGCAGTGCGGTGCAACACTGCCACTTCCACTGATCATAAAATTAAGGCTGGAGTCCTCCAAGGCAGCATTCTTGGACCTATTTTATACCTCATCTATACAGCCGACATCCCTACAAATAGTCGCTTAACGGTATACAGCTATGCTTAGCCGCTCAAGGTCTCCAATCCAAGCTACAACACAGCTGGCATTGCACCTCATCGACATTGAGAAGTGGCTCTCTGACTGGCGAATAAAAGTAAACGAGCAATGCAATGAGATCGTCGATATAGACTGCAATTATGTTAATATTGTCTTCCTCATTGCGTGTGTTAACACCCAGCTCGCTGGAACAGTGAACAAAATTCAGTTTTGGCAAGACTGCATCGAGCTTGGCGTTCCACCTTCTACCGCTCTGCTTTAGCCCGTAAAGTGACTTCTTTATTCTTAAAACTTTTCTATGATTTTTATAAGCAAATCCATTGGGTTGCTAATAATAAACTTCTTCGCTCAATTTGCTATTTAAGTAAGCTGTCGATAAATCCATCTGATGTAGAAATGTTATGCTCAACAGCCAGAGATATAATAAGTCTCACCCACTAATATCTGACAACTGGTGAAAACGTTTCATAAAAATCGATACCGTATTGTTGTGCACATCCTTTAGCCACCAACCTAGACTTAAATCGCGTCACGTCCATCCTTATCTCCTCTGATGCTAAAAACCCAATTACTACCAATGGCTTTCTTACCTTCTGGTAAGTCCTGTAGCTCCCATGTCTGATTAGCTCCGAGAGCATCAATCTCCACCTGAATTGATCCTTTTTAGGCTTGCCACATTCAAATGACCATAACGATAATGCCACTTCCACAATTCATAATTTGCGCCGAAGTATCAATAATAAAAAGATTTCCAGCCTTTCTTGCGTTTAGCACATCTTCATTTTGGCCGTTCTTTGTATAAGCAGTTTGCTTTTTAAAAATCACTTTATACCCTTTTTCAACGGCTTTCTCTATCGATATGAAATTACTTTTACGTAAACCACATTTTTCAAATTAACGGAACCATTCTTTGTACCGACGCCATCCAAAAATTTATATTTTTGTCCGCGAACCACGACCTTTCACAACACATGTGAGCAGTTGCTCCACTGTCCAAGCACCACATCGATTTCGTTAAAACGTTATTTTTTTTAATATTTCTATTTCACCATTTTCGTCTTTCTTTTTCCACTGAGCATTTTTATACCCTTGGACCATTGAAAATGGTCAAAAAATGGTATACTAACTTTGTGCAAATGTATATAACAGACAGAAGGAGGCGTCGGAGACCCCATGAAGTGTATATATTCTTGCTCAGGATCACTAGCCGAGTCGATTGAGCAAAGTGTCCGTCTGTCTGGATGAACGCGTCAATCTCAGCTATTACAAAAGCTAGTGACACCAAATTTAGCATGAAGATTCCTGTGTACCATACGCAAATCATATTTATTTTCAATTTCGAAGTACTCATTTCTTAACGTTCTGCTTTAGCATGTATATATATATAAATACTATATGAACTTATCCACCAAATTGCAATATGATCGGACAATAAACACTGAAGTTATTAGATAAACCATTTCGACCCCTCGACCAGCAAAGAAGTTGTCGATGACGTCAGAACTAAATTACTTGTGCAGGAAAGAAAAGGACAAACGATACGAGCGCGAAGTGCGAGCTTTTTCTCGACTCTTCTTTTCCATGTACAATCAATTACCGAAAATACATGTGCATATATGCTAACACTCAACCAAAACGTGGCGTGGTAGATCGATATGAATGTTATCAAGTATTTACATGCATGTGTAAATATTCATAATATTCATAATGTGCGTACGTGCACATATGATTATTATTTAATAATTCATATTTTAGGGTCAATAAAAAATACAAAACCATAAAATGCAATTAAATAAATATTAATTTTGATTACTCGATATATTGCAAGTTATCGATGTTAACTAATTTAAAATTTATAAAGAAATACCGATATATACTGCTCACACCGCTTTTTGCAGTCTTTCGCGCGCTAGGAAATTGCGGAGATAAATTATTGGCAACGTATCGAAATTAAGGCAAGGTGAAAGCGTACTGCAGTGTTATGATTTATTTATAGCTTGGGATTAGTATTACTATTATTATTATTATTAGTATACAATTAAATACTTTTTATCGCAACATACGTCCAAGGGTATCCCACTGTCGCGTGCTGCTCGACTGTTGCTCTCGTTAATCTTCTTTGCATTACTGTTCTTTTGCGCCGATCTCTTCCACTGGGACGCGATACAAATGCTTGCTGAACACAAAGTTCTATTTCGTCAGAACTAACTCTTTGTAACTCTCCTCCTTTTATGATTTTCATTTTTAAATCAGAGGGAGTCGGTAACTGTTCGCGCGCTTCGATCGCTACCACGAAATTTTCAAATTTCTTACCGAGCCTCGATAACAGCAAAATAGTGAGAATATCTTCAGAAATGTCAATATCAAATTCTTTCAGCTTTTCGACGATATCCACCAAATCATTTATGTAATTTTGTACGCACGTATTTTCCGATAAACTCAACCGGATTAATAATGTAATTCCTGAATAAGGTAATTTTTCTGGCGGGTCCATGAGGTATCTGCAAGCTTGTGCCAAGCTTCTTTGGAACTAGGGCAGTTTTTAATTAAATTTATTTGTGAAGCCTTCACGCACAGCAATGTCAATTTTAATTTTCGCCATCCCATTTGTCGATTGCACACAGCTCTTGTCTATTCATGTTTATAAAAAATGTACAAGCTAATTACACACAATAATTATTTCCCACCTGATCACACACAATTATTAAATTCTTCACTACTCCTGGGCCCATTGCCTATTTGGAAATGATGGAATATTACTTTTATGGTAGTATGCCAATAAATATATATATTTTATAATTTTTCCCCTTACTTTATTACAGAAGTAAATGTACATAAATATATATGACATTAAGCATTTACACATTCGTGGAGACATTAGAAATAGAGCTGGAAGAAACATCGGCGATGTATCGATACATCGATGTAGGATGGTCGATGGCCGTGTCGTTTACTTTAATTCAAACACTGAGAATTTAGTTTAGTTTTATAACATTATAGTTTATTACTAATTGTGAAATTAAATTTCGTTTTGTAGTGTGCCGGTCTAGCTCTAGTGTTGTACATTGCCATTCACATGTATACGGACACAGCTTAATATTAACAGCTGATGTTAGTGAACATGTCATTCTTAACCTGACGCTGCGCCCGTGCACAAGGAAAAGAACTTGATCTAATAAAAAGTGATTATAATATTTATAGCTGTGCCTTTTAATATACATATTCATCGCCGATAAGCCCGGCGACTACATCTCAGAAGTGGGATACCTCGAAATTGGAAACAATTGCCAAGATGCGGCCATCAAAAAACTCGATGCTGTGCCTGTTGCGTGCGCACAAAATGGAGGTGCCAGCAACGGCGACGTTGTCTCAAATAAGGGAGCTGTATAATTTGCTGCCTGCGGCAGCTAGGGAGTTTGCTGAACAGGAGCTGGCCGAGGAAAATGGCGGCCAGATGCCGTTTGGAAACACCGAGGAAGACGCGGGAAAAGGCGGGAACGGAAATGGCGGGAAAAATTTAGCGGCACCAGGTGCCGTTATAACGGATAGTCAAGCCGTTAGTCGGCCGCCCGTTGCTGCTGAGGAAATCACCAATACCAATGTATTGGTACCTTCTGCACCATCTGTACCTTTTGCACCATCGGTATCTTCTGCACCATCTGTACCTTTTGCACCATCGGTACCTTCTGCAGCATCTGTACCATCTGTATCTTCTGCACCATCTATATCATCTGTATCTTCTGCACCATCTGTACCTTTTGCACCATCGGTACCTTCTGCACCATCTGCACCATCTGTACCTTCTGCACCATCTATATCATCTGCATCTTCTGCACCATCTATGCCATCTGTACCATCCGTACCATCTGTACCTTCTGTACGAAGACAGTTGTCGCCAGGCGACAATGCAACTGCGGCAGTGGCGCCTGCTGCACCCAGTGCTTCTGCCCCTGATGGTACCAGGGATATGGAAGCGCAGCTTACGCTATTGCGCCAGGAGAGGGAGCTGCAGTTACTGCGGCGAGAAGTAGAGGAACCACCGCCGCTGAGAATGGACGTCAACACCATCGAATCAATGGTGCCGATGTTCACGGGTGACGACAGCTACGACGTGATGAAGTGGATTGAGGACTTAGAGGATGCCTTCGGTATGTTGCAATTCGACGACCGCGCACGTTTCGTTGGAATGCGGCACATGTTAAGTGGAACGGCTAAGCTGTTTGCGCGAACGGTGCATGCTCACACGTATGATATGTTGCGCAACGCATTAACGGAGGAGTTTAGCCGCCAATATTCTGCGGACGAAGTCTTTCTTCAACTACGTTCCAGACGTTTGCGGCCAGACGAGACAGTGCATCGGTACGTGTTGACGATGCAGGAAATTGCGGCGCGCGGCCGTGTAGCTGAGAGCGAACTGATTGACATTGACATTAAAGGCCTCGGAGATCAATCCAGCGCGAGATTCATTTTATTTGCTGCCACTGCTTATTCGTTATGAGCGCGTGCGTCCTCGAACACTGGTGGCTGCCGCTCCCAAGATGCCTGCTGCTAGGGCTCCTGTGGCCCGGCCTTCGATGGTGTCGACGGCTCCAGCAACTAGAATGATGACTACTGCGTCCAGTCCAGACACTTCGGTCCGCTGCTTCAACTGCTCGGGTTACGGGCATTACCAAGGTGCTTGTCCGAAGCCCAGACGCCCTGCTGGATCTTGTTTCGAATGCGGCGAGCTGTCTCATAATTTTAAGAACTGCCCGTACCGTCAAAAGGAGGGGACGCCTGCTGGCCGTAGTGTTGCTAGTGTTGCTAGCGTTGATGCTTGTGATGACGCTTGTCTGGATAGTTCCGAATTTGCGAAGACAGAGCCATTCCAATTGGTAAGTGTTTCTTTTATGGATGACTTGAAGTATGCCAAGTTTGATAATATTTTATCTCTATTTGACTCCGGTAGCCCTAGAAGTTTTGTGCAGCGAGCGCGTGTAGCTAATTTTGTCAATAGGCTATTAACGAAGAGTCAGTATTGCGGAATAGGAAAGAAACGTTTGATGTCATTCGGAGAAGTTACCAGCAGTATTAAGCTTAACGATAAAATTATTACACACGAGTTTATTGTAGTCCCCGATGAATCTATTTTTGTACCTATGATCATTGGTAGAGACTTACTTGAAAAAGCAGATATTAACTTGTTTTGCGTTAAAAAGCGTTATATTAATAAAGATTTGTTATATTGTAATAAACCCGGAACAATAAGTAATATGTTAAGATGTAAATTAGTGAACCTTGGCATACTTCGGTCCCTTGACAATCATTTAAGCAATTCTGACATACCTGCCGAGAGAGAGGCTTATTACAATCCGCCACTTGCGCCTTATCCTGACGACTACTGTATGAAAATAGAAACGACAAATACGATTCCTATTTACCGACGACCCAGACGCCTATCATACCAAGAGAGAATTGAAGTTCGAGAAATAATAAATGATTTATTGAAGAGAAATATTATAAGACCTAGTACTTCGCCTTACGCTTCCGCCATTGCACCAGTACGCAAGAAATCAGGAGAAATGCGTAAATGTGTAGACTGTAGGCCTTTGAACAAAATCACTTAACTGATGACTTTTTAGAACATTTAGGAAATAAAAAATATTTTACATTGATGGACCTTAAGAGCAGCTTTAATCAAATAAAGATGCATGAAGATTCGGTTAAATTAACTGCCTTTGTTACACCTGACGGACAATACGAATACTTACGCGTACCTTATGGACTGAAAAATGGGCCTGCTGTATTTCAGCGATTTGTGAATAAGGTGTTACGAGATTTGATCGAAGCGAGACTTGTAGTTGTGTATATGGACGATATTTTAATAGCTTCGCCTGACCTTTCAAGCCATATTAAAACTATTTTGGAAGCTATCAAACGATTACGATCATGTGGACTTGAGTTGATCTCAAAAAATGTAAATTTGCGCAAACTGAGCTGGAATATTTAGGTTTTAAAGCAAGTGAAAAGGGTATATGTCCCAGTGACCGCCACATTGAAGCTATACAGAGATACCCGGTCCCTACGAACCGAAAGCAATTGGAATCTTGTCTTGGACTGTTCTCATTCTTCCGCCGATTTGTACCGTCGTTCTCGAAGATAGCATTCCCATTAAGTCAGTTGTTGAGGGGTGATAAACCGTTTGACTTCTCTGATGAGTGTCATGAGGCTTTCCTTACTTTACGCCAGAGTCTAATACAAGCTCCGGTATTAGCCATTTTTGATCCAGAGCGAGAGACTGAATTACATTGTGATGCAAGTGCACGCGGGTTTGGTGCTGTACTTATGCAGAAACAAAATGATTCTAAATTCCACCCTGTAGCGTACTTTTCGAAATCAACTGAGGACACTGGGAAAAGGTTACATAGTTACGAACTGGAGACGCTTGCTGTTTATTATGCCCTTCGGCGCTTCCGTACTTACTTAGATCGCAGACCCTTTAAGATTATAACTGATTGTGATGCGTTAGCACGAACCTTGGCCAATGAAAATGGATCAGACAAAATTGAGCGTTCGGCATTATCATTCGAGAAGTTTAATTACACGATACAACATCGGCCTGGGAAACTTATGAGCCATGTAGATGCACTTAGTCGAATAGAGCATGTGGGTGCGGTTAGTGACTTAGATATAGACTTCCAACTTCGGGTGGCACAAAGCCGGGACAAAGAAATCTGTGACCTTAGAGAGCAATTAGAAACAGCGGATAATGATGATTATGAACTGAGTGGTGAGGTAGTATATCAAAAATCGCCTTCGGGTAACAGACGAATGTATGTGCCCAAAGAGATGATCAATAATCTGATTCGATGGACGCATGAAAAAATCGGTCACTTAGGGGTTGATAAGTGTTGCTCGGAAATTAAGAAACATTATTGGTTCCCATTGATGAAGACACGTGTACATAATTTCATACGTAACTGTTTGAAGTGTATAGTATAGTATGTATTCAGCCCCAGCGCGGACGAATAAACGTAATATGTACAGTATCCCGAAGCTATCTGTGCCTTTTGATACGATTCATATTGACCATTTGGGCCCGCTGCCTTCCCTTTTGTCAAAAAAGAAACATTTGCTAGTTATTATTTATGCGTTCACAAAATTTGTTAAATTATACCCGACAAATTCAACAAGTTCTAAAGAGTCTTGTGTAGCCCTTCAGCATTACTTTGACCATTACAGTCGCCCCCGTCGGTTAATAAGTGACTGTGGAAGCTCATTTACTTCAGAAGAATTTGAAAAGTTCTTGAAAGAGAGAAATATTCAGCATATCCTGAATGCCACTAGTTCGCCACAAGCAAATAGGCAAGTAGAGCGTATTAATCGTGTACTTACGCCTATGATGGGGAAATTGTGTGACAGTGCGAATCATTTAGACTGGACAGAAACGATAAGAAACACAGAATATATTTTAAACAATACAATTCAAACTACGACTAAAAATACACCTTCGGTACTTTTGTTTGGAATAGCACAACGCGGCAATATAATTGATGAACTTGCTGAACATCTTGATGAACGAAATAGCGTCGAAGAATATTTTAAAATCACAAGAGCAAAATATGACTAAGTTTCTGAAGTATAATTCACCTGCGGAAACCTTTGAAAAAGGGGAGTACGTTGCAATAAGACCTATCACCACAACTCCAGGAATGAACAAAAAATTAGAACCGAAATATCGTGGGCCATATGTTATTGATAAAGTATTGCCCCATGACCGATATGTAGTGCGTGATGTGGATGGATGTTAAATTACGCAAATGCCGTATAATGGAATACTCGAGGCTAGTAAACTTAAAAAATGGGTGTTAGAATCTGCGGATTTAATTATTGATGAGAATCCTGAAACACTGATAAGATTAGAAATTGAACCTTTGTACACTGATATTGAGTATCTAGAATAAGATTTTGTATTTTAGAATTTATTTTTTACTTAGAAAATATTGTATACCTTAAATTAGTTAATACTGTCGGCAAATTGAGGGCAATTTGAGTGTCAGGACGGCCGAACTGTAGTGTGCCGGTCTAGCTCTAGTGTTGTACATTGCCATTCACATGTATACGGACACAGCTTAACATTAACAGCTGATGTTAGTGAATATACATATTCATCGCCGATAAGCCCGGCGACTACAGTTTTAAATAATTCAAAAAATAATGAGCTTGAACACACAACCGACACAACTGATACTCTAAAATCGAATCTCCTTTTCGATAGACTGTTAAAAAAATAAAATACTGCGATTGCAGAGTTGCATCGCAACTTGAATTACACGATAATACTCTGAACTTATGATACGATTGATATTGATATTTAATTAAAACTGACGGCCACTTCTAGTGTTGCGAACCGGTCCCACATTCGGCCATCCTGAATTTTCATTCGGCTCGAATGATGTCCCTTGCGACATTTCATCTACAGGCTCCCACTTTTTCATGTACTCAGCTACTGTTAGAATTTTTCCTGGCCCTTCATGGTCACCAATTTTCAAGAGCATCTTCTAGATATTTTTGCATATCGTCCCTTTTATTGACTCTCATATCAACACTTGTGAAAAGTCTAAAAGGAGAGATTTTTGTACTTCTTGGTGGGGTACTGTTATAGAATGTTTTTTCAACTCCCTCTTGCGTCCTTCTAACCGCAAAATCTCCTTGCCCATGGATACTTTTAATAATTTCTTCTTCCATCAGCGATGGTACTACTACAAGTTCCTTGATTGGATCTTTATACATGATACCATGATTAACATAAAAGTCATCATACGTACTGATGTCTAACACAGCTAATATCGCTCTTATCCATTCGTCTTCAGCCTGAGCCCGTTGCAACCTATGATGTAAGCTATCCTCTAAAATGAAACAAACAACGCGACTTAACGCATCTAAATGCTTCATTTTTGTTCCGCTACGATGCTCGATTTCGTAGTTAAAATCTTGGAGGAATAAAGCCCACCGTGATACTCTTAACGTAAAACTCTCTTGTAAAAGGATTACAATCAGTAACTATTTTAAATGTGATTCCTAGCAAATACACACGCCATTTCTTCAATGCTTCGACTATTGCTAACACCTGTAGCTCATACGAATGGTATTTTTCTTCTGCTGGCTTCGTTTTACGACTTATAGTAAATACTTTTTCTTTTTTTTATTTGCTTTGCTTTTATTTATTGAATCTTCTTGTATAAGAAATAACAATAAGTTTAAAAATCTAAACTATAACAAGTTTTTTTTCTGAACAGTTGTATTATTTTTCCATCTGTTCTATGATTAGACGGCCCTAAAAATTTCTTCGCTGGGTTGGTAGGTCCTATCGCCGGAGACGGGAACGACTGCTGAGCTGGGTTACACCTCTCGCTAGGTGGTTGGGGTTCTGTAATTGCATTGATAACTGGTGTGATATTTAAATTACTTTGGATGTTTTCATTCCGAACGTACCACGGTGCCCCAGTAATGGTTCTCGCTGTATGATGTCAATATACAATATAACTGTGAGCCATAGGTCCAGATAGGTTTCAATACAGAATTGTAGAGTAAGACCTTGTGATCTAGGCTGAGCGGAGAACCAGAGTTGATGAGCCAGTGTAAGTTGTTGGCTTTGAGTTTAAGTTGAGTTTTTTTGGGTTCAATGTGCCTGCGCCATGTGAGTCTTCTGTCAAGGTGTACTCCTAGGTACGCTACCTCATTTGCTTTCGGGAGTGGTATGTTGTTCAACAAGAGTGGTGGGCAATCTTGTCTGTTTAGCGTAAACGTCACGTGCTTGCATTTTTGCTCGTTTACTTTTATTCGACAGTCAGAGAGCCACTTCTCAATGGTTCAGTGGCTTTCGCGAAATTCAAATTGATGGGCTGGGATTATGTAGTGCGTTCTCAGATGTAGATTAAGTCTGATCAGCATTATCATTATGATTAAATGAGCATTAAAGAGCTGGGTTATGTAGTGAACTGCGGAGTGTGGCAGCTCGATAATCATTTCCGGTGTTATAAGCTCGCAGCCGGGGGATTTTTCGGGCTGAGATTGTCTTTGATTATTTTAATTACTTCTTTTGGACGAAACACAATTGGGGTGTGTTGCTGGTGGCAGTTTACGGGTGAGGACAGTAGCGGTAATGTGTTAGTAGCCTGGTTTGGCGTGAATACATTTTGTAGGTGAGCGGTAAATGTGGTGGCTCTGTCTGCATCACTACGGGCCCAGCCTGGGGAATTCCTTATCGGCAAAACGGTTTCAGTCGGTGGGCGAAGAGTTGAGTGGGCTCTCCACAGTGACTTATGTTTTGTGCCTGTTTATATCAGTTGCTCTATATATCGGCGCTCTCTTGTTTCAGAGCATTGGCCAGTTTCCGTGTGGCTACTTTTAGCTTTTGTTTTGCAGTTGGGGAAGATTGCCATTCTCTGCTTGCCTCATAGCTTTAGTTTTTGTTTCTTGCTGCTCAGTTGGGCTATAGTTTTGTTGTGTGTCTAATTTTGTATGCATTTCATGTGAGGTTTGGGAATTTTGGTTTGAAGGCGTCATACCTGATTTTAAAGCGTTTGCAAATGTTATCTTGTTAGTGGTGGGTATAGGCGAAAATAATACTTCGGGATTTTTTTCTGATGGTGTTAGCGTAGCTGTTCCTTGGTGTACCCGCTCCGTGTTCATTCTTTTGTGAAGACGGCTTTTCAGCTCTTTATAGATTGGACAGCCTCTGTAGTTTGCTGTGTGATTACCCCCACAGTTATTGCACTTTTTCTTGCTTGCATTTTCTTTATTAGTTTGACAGTGTGTGGAGTAGTGGAGATCTCCACAGACTACGCACAACGGGCGAAGTGTGCAATACGACCTCGTGTGGCCGTATTCTTGGCAGTTTGTACATTGTACAGGAGCGTTACGATTATGTGGCTCTTCTACTGTGATCCTACGGTGCAGAAGGAGCTGGAGGTTGTAAATTGGGTGAACCTCGTTTTGTTTAAGATGCTTGTTTTCTGGTACAAGTTCAATCTTGAAGAGTGGTTGCGGCTGCCTGTTTGCTGTTTTTGATATTGAACACGCATTTGGCGCAAAATCCCATTTCCTTTAGCGCCTCAGTTATCTCTTCGGACGTAACATCAGACTCAATGCCCTTCAGTACTATTTGTAGGCTCTTGCTGCTTTTAAGCTGGTAGGTGTAGAAGCCGGTTTTTTGTGCGGTAAGATAGTTTGTGACTTTTCTGTAGTTGTCCTCCGTTTTCGCTTGAAGTTTAATTTCATTGATAGTACCTCTTACGAGAGGAATTATATGAAAGCTATCTTTGTGCTCTTCTCGAGGATGTATATTGGAGGAGGCTTTGGTTTCTTCGGTTCGATATCAACGGATCCCAGCGGCACGTCCTCAGCGGTATCTGCCAGCAAAGCGAATCTGTTGGTATTTGCGAGGGCTACATTGTTGATCAGGGTAGAATTGTCGGGTGTATTTTTCGGCTTGTTTTCTGAACCATTTCAGTCTGCCAGGTCGACCCAGTTTTTTTTTTACGTTTTCGTTTTGTTTTGCTGGTAGTGCATCAGTACCGTTTGTTGCTTGCGGTTTTGCTTTCGCTGACTCAGTGAGAGCGTAAGCTGGTACAGCCGACGACGAGATAGAGCGGTATTGCTCCAGCTGTTGTTGTTGGAGGTAGCGGGGCTTGTGTCGGAGCTAAAAGAGCGGGAGAGCAAGAACGCGCTCTTTCTTGATTTGTTGGTAAAAGAAGGTTCCTTGGGCTATGGGTTATTGACCGCTCGATGTCTGCGTTTGAAGTTTTCGGGGAGTTTATTTAAGATAAAGATTCACTATATATATGTTAGCAATCTTGCATCGCATAAAGCGTCTCTTTTGCTTTCGGATTATTTATTTAGTTTATTTTATTAGTCGTTCACTTCACTCAGAACAACCGATTTTGTGCGGAGCTCTATAAACCTCAGTCTGTGCCTTTGGGTCATACAACTGCAACACTGGTGCACTCGTTAATGCCACTTGCCACTGCCTGAATGCAGCAAACTGCTCTTCTTTAAATTCGAATTCTGAGTTCTTTCGAAGTAAATCGGAAAATGGTTTCGCGACCAACGCGTTCGACTCGATAAAATGCCTAAAATATGATGTCACCCTAAGGAAACGTTGCGAACTCTTACGATTGGATGGAATCAGAAAATGTTGTTTTTGCCTGAGAAGGTCTAATAGTGCCTTCCTCTACGATATATCCCAAAAAGTCTACTTTATTCTGCAAAAACTGACATTTCTTCCAATTGATTTGCAAATTGTACTCTGCTCGTCTACTCAACACGCAGCTCAATTTCTGGATACCATCAGTTATGTCCTTAGCGGGGATAATAAAGTCATCCATATAAGTGACAATAATATCTTTTTGCACCAAATCAACAAAAATTGCATGAATGAATAGACAAAATACTGTTGGCGATTTAGATATTCCAAATGGAACAAATGCGTGCTTGACAAACGAAGTGAATTTTCTGGAACCTGGTTCGATTGGCACATGGAAGAAACCGTTTTCAAGATCAAGAGTGGTGAACACATTATGCCCTTGCAATCTTTCGATAACATCATCTAACAAAAGCATAGGAAAGTTGTCTCTCATGATCTTTACATTTAGCCGACGATATTATTATTATTATTATTATAATTATAGAAGAGGGAGTCTCCCAGCGGAGAAAGCGCGAGGCACTGCGACCAATATGATCTTTTGTACCCAGAATGCTCTCCCTGTCATGACAAAAGCTGTTCTGCCTCCCTAATGAAGCATAACAGATCTTTCGTCGAGGAACGGACAATCTGCTCTGGAGTTGCGATTTCCACGTGCAGATGTTTCCTCCTTGTCCATACCAAGGCCGGACAGTCACATTGAATGTGTTTAGTAGTTTCATCGTCCTCTTTGCAGAGCCTGCACTCTGCGTCCGAGGACAAACGCATTTTTTTGAGGTGGCAGTTCACCAAGTGGTGGCCACTTAGGTAGCCAACAAGGAGATAGAGGTCTCTCCTGGAGAGTAGCTTGGTCCTTCGATCAACTTTGGGATTGGAAGAACCAGTAGCTTTCAGTCAATCTTCCAGCCCAGGTTTTCACAAGGGAGGAGATAGTAGACCACCCCACGCCACAGAAGGGTTCGGGGCCGAGCAAGGTGGCTGATGACCCAGCCCTCGATAGTTCGTCCGCCAGCTCATTGCCCTGGAAGCCAGAGTTCCCAGGTACCCAAATTAGGGTGACTTTATTCCGTATTGACAGCCTCTGGAGACAATTCCAGCAGTCAGCCACCATACGCGAGCCTACTCTTTTTGAGGAGAGGGCTAGTATGGCCGCTTGGCTGTCCGAGAAGATGTATATTTTCGCTCCTCTAGTCCCCTTCTCAAGGATAAGACGGCAGCAGAACTCAATGGCGTGAACCTCTGATTGGAAAACTGTGGGCCAGTTGCCCATAGCAATCGAGGTCCTGGAGTTGGGACCATGTATCCCAGCTCCAACCCCCTGTTCAGTCTTTGACCCGTCGGTGTACCAATGTATACCATTTGGGTCTCTGATGGGGTTGCCAGCATCCCAAACCCTGCGGTCCGGGATGAGGGTTCTAAATTTTGCACCAAAGAAGAGTTCCTTGGTCATAGAATCTGATCTAGTGCAGATCTCTAAGCCAGGAATATCTTTGAGTAGGCTAGCATGCCCAGATTCGGTAGCTAGAAGGCCAGATCGGAGCTTGATTCTAAGAAGGCTCATAGCAGCAACTTCTTTTATACGGATATGCAGCGGAGTCAGATTCAAAATCGATTCCATTGCTGCAGTGGGACAGGTGCGGAGTGCACCCGTCAAGGAAAGGTAAAGCAGCCTATGCAATTTCGTGCATTTATTGATGGCAGTGACCTGCGTAACCTTGGGCCACCACACAATAGCAGCGTAGGTTACGATCGGTCTTACCATCATCTCAAATAGCCACCGGATGGTGCAGGATATGAGACCCCATGTTCTACCGAAAAGCCTTCTACATGCCCACATGGCATGAGTGGCCTTTGATAGAGTGTTATGCAGTTGGGAGTTCCAGTTTAGTCGCTTATCAAGGGTTACCCCTAGGAAAATTCCACAGGAGAGCCGCCAATATGTAATTGACCAATGTCAATAGAGTAACGCTTAGTGAAGGGAACAATGATTGCCTTTTGAGGATTGATGCTAAGACCTACATCATCGCACCATCTACTGACCGTGTTCAGAGCTGATTGCATCAGCTCTGTCACGGTGTTGGCATAGTTCCCGTTCACTACGAGAGCCAGGTCGTCGGCATAGCCAATCGCTTCCACGCCCTGTGCTGCAAGTATGATTAGTAGTTCGTCAACTACTAGGGACCAGAGCAAAGGGGATAGAACCCCTCCCTGGGGACACCCTTTTACCGCACTAATGTGGGCGGTCGTCGTGTCCAGGGTAGAGGAGATAGTCCGGTGTTTGAGCATAGCGTCAATCCACCGGATTATGGGACGGGCAATGTTCCTGCGCTCAAGCGCAGTAGAGATAGACCCGTAGCCGGTATTATCGAAAGCACCCTCTATATCAAGAAAAGAGCACAGAGCAATGTTCTTTGATACGAAGGCCTTTTCGATCTTACTCACTAATCGACCTCTGTCGATCTACCGGCTATATACGCGAACTGCGTGGGGTGCAGAGGGTTGTTTTCCTGCAGAGAGCACCGAATGTGCAAGTCTAGGACCCTTTCCGCAGTCTTGAGCAGAAAGAAGATAAGGCTGATCGGCCGGTAGGACTTAGGCTGGTCAAGAGGACGATTCCCCTGTTTGGGGATGAATACCACATTGACTCTCCTCCAAGAGTTGGGTATGTGTCCCCACGTGAGACTGGCTCTAAGAAGGCCGACCAGTGGATCGAGGATATGATCCAGACTGTTTTGGAGAAGGGCTGGAAAGATTTGATCACCCCCTGGGGCTTTGAAGGGAGCGAAGGAATCTACAGCCCATTTGACCTTTTCAGGATCGACGATGGTACCAGATAAACTGGTTCCACGTGAGTCAGGTGACCAGGTGGCGTCAACGTGACTGGATAGATCTGGGTTGGCCACGGAACCTGGGAAGTGAACTTGTAGTAAAAGTTCAAGTGCTTCCCTACGATCTTGAGTGAAAGAGCCATCTGCTCTTTTTAGAAGCCCTATACCATTAGACGATCCTTTGGCTAATACCTTGTGGAGTCTCGCTGCCTCTGGCAGAGATTCTATGCTACCACAGTAGCTGCGCCACGTATCGCTTTTGGAGCGTCTAATGTTCTTATTATAGTTTGTGAGAGCGTCCCTATAGACGTCCCAACTTATACGGTTAGATCTGGCCTTGTTGAAAAGGCTGCTAACCTTCCTTCTTTGAGCAGCCAGCTCTTCGTTCCACCAAGGAACTTTACGGTTGACCGTTAGTGTCTTCCGAACTGAGCTGGCTTCGAAGGACGTAATAAGCACATCTTGGAGCAGGTTGGCAGCAAGTTCTATCTCACTGACAGAGTTAGGATTGCTGATCAACATGTCTGCTTTCAAAGCCTCAGAGGCTTTGAAGAGTTCCCAATTTGTCTTTTTAGGACAAAAGGAGTTCTGGCGGATCTCGACTTGGCCAGGAAGGTCGAACCTGATGTGCTAATGGTCCGACAAGGTGGCTTCGTCTGTGACCCGCCAGTTTATAAGCGAACTCGCTATTGAGTTGCTTATTAGGGTGAGATCTAATACCTCTTCCCTAATAGAATTAATAAACGTCGGTTTACACCCGACGTTCGCTATGTCTAAATGACAACACATTAGATAATCAAGGAGAGACTCACCACGTTTGTTGACGTCGCTGCTCCCCCAGATTGTGTGATGGGCGTTGGCATCACAGCCAATCACGAGCGGCTTGTTGTGGAGGCGGCAGAATCCCACAAGCCGCTGAACCTCTGCGGGGGTACGTCATCCACATCGCCCGGGAAGTAAGCAGAGGCGATCACCACTTCCCGGACGCCATCAGCAGTGGCTACCTCTATAGCCGTTGCCACCAGGTCTCTGTGAATGAAGTTGGTTAAAGGAAAATGTCTCACACTGTTATTGATCAGTATAGCAGTGCGAGGGGCACCTCCCATACGGTCATATAATAACTCTTGGCTCTTGGACGAGAGCCAGGTCAATCTCCTCTTTACAGACGACCCTGCACAGGGTGGCTGACGCTCCTCTGGCGTGGTGCAGGTTCGCCTGGAGCACTTTAGTTGCGCTCCGCATCCTCTCTCAGCGCCTTGGTGACAAGGCCACATGCCTTGCCCCCCCGAGAGTCGTTGCCTCGGATGCCCTTCGGCAGTCTGGGCTGCTCGGGGGAGGTCGCCTAGCGATCCCAGTCGCGGGAGGTGCCCTTACGGGTTGTTTGCGCCCAGCGCTGACTGTGGGTCTGGCAGAGGCCAGGAGGCGCCCGCTGCCAGCCACTGCTGTCGCATAGGTAGGGGCCACCTTTGACGCTTCCGGAGGGGCGCTGGAAGGGGGGGGAATGGTTGGAGAGGGGGATGGGGGACGGGCCGGGGAGGGAGAGGCTCTGGGGACGGAGTTCTTCAGGAGAAGTTTGACTCGTCCAAAGACGAATTTCACCCTCCCGTTGCACTCGGTCAGAGCCTTATACGACTCCTCGTCGACCAACATCGCGAGGTGGGTCGTAGTACCGCTGAGGGTATGCTGGACCACCCGCCACTGTTTTGTCGAGAAGAACTCCTCGTTTTGGATACCAAGGTATCGCAAAATATCGGCGGATGTGAGTCCAGCACTACTGGGGAAGTATCCTCTAATGAGGTGAGCTTTGGGGAAATCGGACTCCTCCAGTAGTTTAATGTCAAGGGAGCTGATGGACCTGATGTGTCCAACGGCTCCCCTGACCCAGTCGGCAGTGCGGCTATCCTCGCACACCAGGAGCAGCCATTCATTTCGAGGTATGCAACCCTCGAAACCCGGACTGGCACCCGATGTGGGATGAAGCAGCAGAGCCTTGGCAATGCTAGCTTTCACCGTGGCCACTTGCTCCGGTGAAAGCGGGTTTTTTGAGTCAGCCGAAGTGAAGCCCAGTTTCAGGCTGCTCGACACCTGGCTGAGAGGTGGCTTTGTGGACTCCACATGAGTCTTTTTTGGGCTTCTTTGAAGACCCTTGAGGTTCGAGGACGGTATCGTCAGCGCGCGTCCGTTTGGCCTTGGTTTCCACGGGGGCGCGGTGGCGATAGCCAGAGCTTCTGCTCTGCTCGAACCCTTTGCGAGTGCGGCTTTGAAAAGCCTCTTCTCACGGGTCTTCATTTTCACAAAGGCGTTCTCAGAGTCCAGTCGCAGCCGCTGTATCTGAGAGCCTGCTTCCGTGAGACCTGACCTCTGCGAGGCCACGGAAGCGTCGTCAACGAGGCTGATCAGGTCACCATCAGCTTCAGCGTCAGAGGACATCACCTCGACGAGCTGCTGCCGGCCTGAGCAGCTATTGGACGAGAAATCAGCACTGGCGAACTCATCGTCCAAGGGAGTCCGTGGCCTGTCCGGGTCCCCCTAAAGTACCAGGGCCAAGACCCGTGGTATTGGGGGTGGAAGCCAGCAGCCCACTGGCTGCAGTGCTGTTGTTGGGGTCGGCCGTTAAGGCCTCGCCCTGGGTTGATGCTGTCGAAGTCGCATCGGACTTATCTTTTGTAAAATTTATATCCATAGTTTGGACCGACGATAATCACAACATAATCTTGTACTGCCATCTTTTTTGGTACAAGAACTGAAAATTCGCTAAGCGTTTTTAGCGAACTACAATAAGTTATTAACAAACAAAAAATGTCAGACGCGGTGGTTCGATTTATAATATACAACTTTAATTGCTGCTGGCTTCACAGAATATTCAATATGGCCACAGCTTGGCCACGCACTCTCAAATTTGCCGTCGGCAATTGCCGATCGGCTTATACAAATATAAGAGAAACTTACACTAAACAATTCATATGCTTTCTCTTAAACTAGCTTAACTCTATCAATTCAATGTGCTTATATTATAATAATAACAATTTAACTCTAATAATATTTATATAATATTTAATATTATTAATAATATTTATCCTAATATGCTGCTCCGACAAGAACTATAGGATATGCATATTCTGATGTACTGGTCTGAATTATATTTTCGCCTTTGCAACTTTGCAATTTGGGTATCGACATCACATTTGTCTGCATACGATATGCGCCTTGGATGTTCAAAAACTGGATACTCGTCATTTAACAAAATTTTCATCTGAATGGGACTCTCTTTCTTCATTCCTGGAGAATATTTACTTATTAGTTTCACTATTGCCACAGCAATTGGCTGGTCAAGGTGCGACAAATCAATATCTGATTCGTTTGTTGTTGAAAGCATACAAATATCACCAAGCTCTTTTAACATTTATAATTTAGGCTCGATTACCACGGTACTACTTGCAATGGTTTCCTACTCTTTCTTTGCCTTAGGGCAAAATTTCACTGATTGCTCAGAAACAATTAAATCAACAACTTCCAAAACTGTGTTTCCAATAAAAGCTGAATATTTAATATTTTCATGGTCAACTACATGCAACGTGACATCTAAGTAATATCCGTCAATTTCAACTTTAGCTGCAATACTACCTAGCGTATGAAGCTCACTGTTGCATATTCTAACAAGACAATGATTTTCCTGGTTTAACTTAACGTCGTCTTAACCACATCTGATCTAATCTAACAAAGTTCACAACCTGTATCGATTAAAGCTGGAAATGAAACGTTCTTGCAGGTTAACTTTTTGAAAATACATTTCCCACCAGAGTCTACTGTACTACTCTTGCTTTACTATGTTAAATTTGAATTAACACAATCTGCTGCTTTATGACCTGGTTGACTGCACCTAAAACAATATACTGCCTGCTTACAATTTTTTGCCAAATCTGATGGATCACCACATTTAAAACATTTCCTAATTTTCTTAGTATCCGTTTTTTCAGCAACAACTTTCTTTTTTTCCATCCTTCGTATTTTCGCTATGACCTTGATGACGACTGCTGCGAATCTTTTAATTATTTATATTAAGGAACTCCGCGCCCGCAAGAGAAAGCGTGAAAAATATATGTATGTAATTTAGTATTGTTCAATTTAGTTGTAAAGAAATATTGTAAAAATCCAATTTTTGTAATTTTGTGTTATAGCCCTGAAGTCGGTTACCGAAGTGTAACCGAAATATATGGGAACAAAAAGAAAATATTTATTTTATTTAACTTGATCTTGACCTCGAGCCAGCCACCAAAATGATGATTTATAATATAATAAGGACTAAAATACATTAAAAAAAAACACCCTAAAAACTTTCGATGTATCGATACATCGATAACATCGAATAATCGATGTAGGTGAACATTGATGTTTTTCCAGCACTAATTAGAAAGAGCGAGAAGATATAATATGCATTTGCATATGCAAATGTAACGAATTTGGGCAATCACTAAAAATGCATACAAATACTTATTGCCCTCTCGATTAGTCTAATCCTTACCGCACTTGTCAATTCGCAATTTTCATGGCGAATTTAAGTTAATAAACGATAGTAAAGTAGTCGTGGCGATTTGTGTTTACTTTTATTAATAATTGTTTATAGTTTATAGTTGCCCGCTGAAGGCGTATTGTGTTGGGAGTGCTTGCGGAATTCATTTGCTACACCAACCCATTTCTTTATGACATAATCATAGATATTTTTATTTTTGGTAATCGGTAGCAAATTCGAGCGGCGATTCTATACCGTTAATAGTTTTAAAGGTTATAAAGTACTAATATCAATGGCGTTATACAGTCAGCACCTGAAAATAGCGTTCGACTGATTTTCTATGCACATGACAATTACCGAAAATACATGTGCTTATATGCAATCACTCTACATACTAAATTTGTGTTCACACATGCATATTTACATTTGTGTGCAACCACTATGTAAGTATTTACAAGCCTGTGTAAAATTGTATGTTTATAAATATGCGAAAGTGCAAATATTGGTATAATTTAATAATTAATATTTTAGGGTCAGTACACGTCAGGCTCAATAAGGAACTTAAAATTGCAATTAATAATATCCTTAAAAAATGTTCATTCTTAGATATATTGCGAGCTATCGATATTAGCGATTTTATTTTTACCGATGAGCGTGAAGATTAAATGATCACACTGCTCTTTGCATATACATATATCACGCGCTGTACTGAAAAGTGCTTATGAGAAGTGCTTTGAGGATTGGAAAAACCGTTGGTATAAGTGTATTGCATCTGAGGGGGATTACTTTAAAGGGAACAACATAAATATTGATAAATAAATAATTATTTTTTCTCTAAAATTCAAAGTCACCTTACTTTTTAAACATACCTGAGAGCAACAGTCGAGCGGCACGGGATAGTTGGATACCCTTCGACCTATGTTGCCATAAAAATTATCTAATTGTATGATACTAATCGCAAGCTACAAATTAATCAAAACATTGCAGTACCCTGCCACCTTGCATAAATTTCAATACGTTTCCAATAATTTATCGCCGCAATTTCCTAGAGTGCGAACAACTGCAAAAAGGGTGTGAGCTGGATTTTTTTATAAATTTAAAATCGGCCAATATCGATAACTCGCAATATAACGAGTAATCTAAATTAATATTTATTTCATTGCACTTTATGGTTTTGTATTTTTTACCGACCCTAAAATATGAATTATTAAATAATAATCATATGTGCACGTAAGGATATTTTGAATATTATAAATATGACCACATGCATGTAAATACTTCGGTACATTTATATCGATCTACTACGCCACCTATTGGTTGAGTGTTAGCATATATGCACATGTATTTTCGGATCGTTCGTCCTTTTCTTTCCTGAAAAAGGAATATAGTTATGACGTCATCGACAACTTATTTGCTGGTCGGAGGGTCGAAATGGTTTATCTAATAGCTTCAGTGTTTATTGTCCGATCGGGTTGCAATTTGGATGATAAGTTCTTATAGTATTTATTTATATATATGCCATAGCAGAACGTTAAGAAATGAGTACTTCGAATGTAAATCGCAATGTAAATAAAAATTGTCTGTTTGCGGGGGCGGTAGGCGTGTTATTCCAAATTGAAAATAAACTTGATCTGCGTATGGTATACAGGAATCTTCATGCTAAATTTGGTGTCCCTAGCTTTTGTAATAGCAGAGATCGGCGCGTTCACCCAGACAGACGGACAGGCAGATGGACATGGCTCAATCGACTCGGCTATTGATCCTGAACAAGAATATATACACTTCGTGGGGTCTACCATGCCTCCTTCTGCCTTTTACATACATTTGCAAAAAGTTAGTATACCCTTTTTGACCATTTTCAATGGTCGAAGGGTATAAAAGTAAATTAAATGAATTTATTAAAATGTGGAGTGTATCATACAGTTAGATACTTTTTACGTCAAAATAGGTCGAAGGGTATCTCACTGACGAGTAGAGCTCAACTGTTGCTCTCGTTTTTGTTTCATTTTGGGGAAATATGTAGTATTTTTGGGCTAATTGAATTTTTCTTTTCTGAGCGTTTCTGTGAGCTTTATTATGGGTTTATAGTATTTTTTGTCTTGTTCAAATTTTATGTCAATTACTTTAGTTTGTGTAAATCTAATTTTAAAGGATTGGAAGTGTTCCGGATATACCATAGTTTTTGAATCTTTCCCATTATGTCTTCTGTCGTATAAATTCCATTTACAACTGTTTGGTTTAAGTCTTTTAGCAGTGTTTGTGGCGGCGGCAACAGAAGAGTTCTTATTCTTGGAGGCGATCACTGTGGAGATCACTGACGAGTTGTGAACCGACGCGAGAAAAAAAAACAATTCGAAAAAGAAAGAGACAATTCGGGACGCGTGATCCGTTCACTTCACAGTTTTATTGAATACTAAACTTATGTTATTACATGTTATTATTACAGTACTTAGCATTAAGAAAAAACTGGATAAAAGAGCGCGAGAGCCCTTGGTGACTCTCGCACTGTTTACGCCGCAACGTTGCCTACTTCTTGGCGGCTGCGTTTCGACGTAAACATCCCGCCCCCCTTGCAATACTATTGCAACTTGAGGGTGGAGACGGGATACTTTGGATGCCGCTGGAGGGGCCTTAGGAGCGCTGGCGGACTATGTCTTAAAAACACCGGATAGGACCCAGCCAAACAGAGTGTTCTGGGCCAACGGCAGTCCACCGTGGGATGGAACAAGCCCTGGAAGGACTACGTCTCCATAGACGTCGGCCCCCAGAACTATGGAGACTCTGCTCGGCACATGGCACCGAGTGTCCGCCAAAGTGATGCCCGGATAGCTGGTTAGCAGCTCCTTGCTGACCTTCTGTGCCGGAGTCCTGATCTGCACATCTTCCATCTTCAGATTCACTGTAACGGAGAACTCTGGCGACGCCCTTGACCTGAACAAGTTGCGGCAAAACCCATTTTCGGCGGAGAGGCCAAAGGCCTTTGCCAGTTAGGTGGGCATGCGGCTATATGGACTGCACGCGTCCAACAGCACGCGCACCTCGAAGATTTTGCCGGCGATGTCCAGGTTGACTATGGCGGTCGGCATCATGCTGATTGCCACAGAGGGGGATGTCGCCAGGATTCCGAAGATGGAAGAGGCGTCACGGATGGCGAGGTTGCACGCATCTCGGATTGAGGGGTGCTTGGAAGGTGGAGCAGTGTGTGGTGGCCCTCACCACATGTGCGGCAGGTGCCGCCGCTGCGACATGAACCCTTGGAGTGTTCATGGGCAAGACAGTTCGGGCAGTATTTGTTGATCAACACTGCCCGAAGACGCTTTTCCGCAGCCATCCGCAGGAACCGTTGGCACTTCTTTAAGGCGTGGACTCCTCTGTGGATATATGGATTAGTGTTTGGAGAGCATATATCCACTGATGGACAACACAAGGTTAGGAGGGTGTCTGGACCTTGTCCTCTAAAGGTAGTAGGACTAATTTTGCCACTGGCCTTTTGATGACGCCACGGGTAGTGAGGATGTCCACTACGCGGACAATGTCATCAGCGCCAGGATAGGTGACGTGGATGCGGCCCAGACGCCATTCGTTGACCATGTCGCCGACTTGGAGGTTTCGCGTTGGGAGTTGCCACTTGGAGCGTTTGTGCAACTCTTTGAGGTATTCCTCTTTCCAACGGAAACAAAACTGTTGATGCAGAGCCTTAAGTCGCTGCCATCGGTTGATGATGGATACAGCGTCTTCTTGGATTTCAGACTCTGCGACGGACATGAGCGGACCGCCGATCAGAAAGTGGCCAGGAGTCAAGGCTAAAAGATCGGTGGGGCTCTCAGACATAGGGGAAATCGGCCTAGAGTTAAGGCACGCTTCGACCTTGCAAAGGAGTGTGGATAGTTCCTCGAAAGTGTACTTTAATGAGGAAGTGGACTTGTAGAAGAGCGTTTTGAAGCTCTTTACTCCAGCTTCCCATAAGCCACCCATGTGCGGCGCACTGGGAGGATTGAAGTGCCATGCGAGATTTTGATGGCTGTGTTTTTTGGATACATCAGCCTTCACTGCCTTCATAAACTCTGAAGTAAGGACCTTGGAGGCTCCAACGAATGTCTTTCCGTTGTCAGAGTAAACGTGGTGGGGGCAGCAGCGTCTCGCGATGAAACGTGCGAAGGCGGCAAGAAACTTCTCGGTTGTTAGGTCCGAGGTTGCTTCTAAATGTATGGCCTTTGTGCTGAAAAACACAAACACACATACATAGCCCTTGGTTATGAGGCAGGCTCGACCAGTGAAATTCTTGATTTCGAAAGGACCAGCGAAATCGAGTCCCGTGTGGGTGAAAGGACGAGAGAAGGAAACTCTCGCAGAGGGCAGAGTACCCATGAGTTGAGTTTGCAACTTCTTTCGATGGAGGATGCAAACTCGACAGGAATTAATGGTGGCTTTCACTAAAGTACGGAGCTTTGGAATCGAGTAGCGTGATCGAATGAGACGCATCACTAATTGATTCCCACCATGGAGGGAGATACGATGCGTAAAACGGACGAGGAGGTGTGAGAAAGTACATGAGTACGGAAGGATTAGCGGTTGCCTCTCATCATAGCTTAAAGAAGCGGATGTTCTCACACGACCGCATGATCTCATGACTCCGCTGGCGTCGATGAACGGATTCAAATTAGCGATGTCGCTACTCCTTGCAATCTGTTCCTTGTTCAACAAACAGTTGTACTCTTTATGGAACTGAGTACGTTGGGTGCTCGGGATGAGCAAATCTTGAACGTTGGAGAGTTCAGAGCTGCTGATATCTGGAGAGAGTGTAAGATGAGGCTTGCGACATCTCTGAATGAAGCGATATACATAAGCCATCACTCGCAGTGCTCTGTCGAGCTCGGAAAATCTCTCCAAGATACAAATGGATGAAGGAGGCAACTTTGTTTTCGTGAGCGATTTCGATCGCAACAGGCCACTGCTCTGCTGGAAGGATCAGTCAATCGGGTCCATGCCACCAGAGTCTATTACCAATGAGGTCATCTGACGAGACGTCTCTACTGGCAAGATCGGCAGAGTTCTGCTCAGATCTGACGTGAGACCATTTGCTCGAACTAGTGAGCTGAGCTATCTTAGCCACTCTGTTAACCACGAAATTCGTCCATTTACATGGAGGCTTACTGAGCCAGGCTAACACAATTGTGGAATCAGTCCAATAGTACTCTTCGTAGCTATTGACTGGAAGCTGAGGGAGGAGTGTTGCTGATAACTCGGCTAGCAGTAATGCACCGCAAAGTTCTAAACGGGGCAAGGAGATGGTCTTCACAGGAGCTACTGTGGTCTTGGCTACAAGGAGATGGCTTGAAGTCTTGTGTTGATTTTCAACACGGATATATATAGCTGCTCCGTAGGCGCGCTGAGATGCGTCGCAGAAACCATGGATTTGGAGCTTAGCTGGGGTATGTTGGACCCATCTAGGGATCCGAAGGTTATGGAGGGATGAGTAATTGGATAGGAAATCCTGCCAGCGTTGTTGGAGTTCGCTTGGCAATATTTCATCCCATCAAAGATTTTGCAGCCATATCTCCTGCATGAAAATTTTGGCACGGACCACAAATGGTGCCAGCCAGCCTGCTGGATCGAATAATTTGGCAATGTGAGAGGGAACTTCACGTTTCGTGTAGGGCTGTTTCAAATCGGCTTCGGAGGGGGCAAAGAGGAACTCATCCGTATGCGCTTGCCAGCGCTTACCCGAATGGCCAAGAATGGAGCGCAGTTTACTCCGAAAGTGACTGTGTTAAGTTCATAATCACATACTTCACCATTTGGATTCCTGAAGAGGATTCGTTGAAATGGCGTGTGACTCGTGTGGACGAGTATCTGCCGGTACATCTTTGTGATGTCAGCATTGAACACGTAACGGAAAAAACGCCATTTCAAGATCTGCATGGTCAGATCGGATTGCAAAACGGGTCCTGGATATAGGATATCGTTCAAGCTCTTCCCATTGGAGGACGGACTGGAGGCGTTGAACAACGCGAACTTTGGTCGTGGTGCTCTCAGGTTTGAACACAGCATTATGAAGATAAAAATTGTTACAGTCGTTACTTGGGGAGACTGGCCTCATATGGCCTAAATCTAAATACTCCTGAATAATCGAGTCGTACTGCTCTTTTAAAGGAAAGTTCCTCTTTAAACGACCTTCGTTCCTGAGAAACTGAGCGAGTGCGATGGACCTAGAATGTCCTAATTCGAAGATTTCAGGATTTCTGAAAGGAAGCGTAACGACATATCTGCCCTCTTTTGTTCTGGAAGTAGTGCGAAGAAAGTTGTTTTCACACGCTGAATCAGAAACTTTTACCAGCTTTGCTGGTAGATCTTCCACAACCCAAAACTTGGTGAAAAGATCATCAAGCCTTTGTTCATTGCTGATCTTTATCCTCGTCGTGAAGGACGAAACTGTCGTGGGATTCGACTTGGCTACTGGTCCTGTGAGGATCGAGCCGAATATGGTCTCTTGACCGAGCAGGGTTCCACAAATTTTGGATACAGAGCCACTCTTTATGATAGACGGAAGGATATCGGCTCCTAGGAGCACGTGGAAGTGCGGATCAGCTAGTTGGAGATTTGGCAGGTCCTTTAGAAGGTCCTTGGAAATGGTGTAGGATGGAAGGTTACCTGCCAATTGAGGGAGAACAAAGGCTGCAGTTTCTAGCTGTAACATGGGAGTGATCGGAGAGCCAATCTGGCTGAGATGGCTTGATTTAAGCCAGCTACTTTAACTTGCACGGCTTGGTAGGATGGCTTTATGATGTTAAACATCCGTTCGGAAATGAACGTAGCCTCTGATCCAGGATCGATCAGTGCACTTGCTTTATAAGTCAAGCCCAAATGGCACACATTTATAAGAGCAGTGCCGAGAAGAGCACCTTGTGTGTTCGCCGTGAAGTAATTCTGAATATTAGTCGTAGAAGGAGTGGACTGTATATTAGAATTCTGGGGAGCTGGTGCCGAATCTGCTGAAGAGGGCGCAGTAGGAGGGGTGCCACGATGCAGGAGTGTATTGTGGCGATATTGTTGACTTGTACAATCTTTAAGGACATGTCCTCTTGCGAAGCAGTTCAGACACAACTTTTGCTGTTTGATGAAATTGGACCTTTCATCAACAGCCATTTGGAGAAAGCGCGGACACAGACGTATAGGATGGTTCTCCTTTGAGCAAAGTTTGCAGGTTTGTAGTTTGCCTACAACCTTTGCCTCAAAAGAGTTGACCTTCCTTGTAGGAGGCTCTTTTCGAGCAGATTTGGAACTTGTCTGTGCGCTTGTTGTGGGTTGTACGTCCTCTATCGCCTCTAATATGCGATAGCGCTCTGAAAGGAAATCGGACATTTCCTTCCACAACGGAATTTCAGCCTTATTTTATACGGACTGCTCCCAAAGTGACAACGTCAGCCTTGAGAGTTTAGACGAGCATAGGAAGACTAGAAGGCAATCCCAGTTCTCTGTGCTGATTTTCGAATGGTCTAAAGCCGTTAAGCAACTTTGTATTGTGCTTTGAAGTACTTGGATGGCGGCTCCAGACTCGTGAGGAACTGACGGAAGGTTGAAGAGGATTTTAAGTTGGCTGTTTACTAACAGTCGCTTATTTTCGAACCTATCCGTCAAATTCTTCCAAGCAGAAGAGAAACCCTCATTCGTGAGAGGGGATTTGGAAACGATTGCCTTCGCTTCGCCACTTGTTTTGGCATTCAGATGGAAAAGTTTCTCTATCTGACTTAAGCCGGGATCGGAAATGTAGACCGCTGAGAAGAGATCTCGGAAAGTTGGCCATTCTAAATAGTCACCGCTGAAAACTTCAGCATCGAAGGGTGGTGACCTGTAGCTTCGTGGCTGGAAGGCTACTTGTGCTACTGCAGGTGCTGGAGAGGGAGCCGTTGCGGTCTCTATATTCTCATTTAACTGAGAGGCAAGTTCCTCGTAAACTAAATAGCAGTGGTCATATCGGGCTTGCATGGCGATTTTGTCCTCAGCATTTGACTCTGGTTGAGACAATGTGGACAGAGTTCATATTTGAGTTCTACAAGACTCCATATGGAGCGAAGCTGCTCAAGACGCACTCTGTGAGTGTGAAGTGAGGCTGTAGGAGAATTTTGAATCCTAGCTTCAAATTGCGTGAGCTTATCTGAAGCGTTAATGAACTCTTGTAGTGCCATTTTTATTGCCTGGGAAATTTGATGACCAACTGAGCGAATGATTGGAGGAGCGTGCACCGAAATTTTTGGTACCTGACTAGCCTTGGATGTGGCCGGAGTTGAAACTTTCCTTTGTGTGTCGCGGAGAGGATGTTCTGCCAAGATGGGAACTTGGAAGAGAACTTGAACGTCTATGCTGAGTCGCTTCTACAATAAGGTGTTTCTTGGTGTCTTTACCGCTATCAATTGGCATAACCGAACCTTTAAAAGGCGAGAAAGATGCAATTGATGGTGATGAAAAAACCAGAAAGATAAATACGAAATTGGACGGAAAAGTTGATTATTATTATTTTAATAATAAACAACAGAAAGGATGAGGTAAATCGATTGGAACTTTATCGAGTCTATTGAGTGAGGAATATGTTGCTAAATTACAAGGCAACACTTTTTGGAAAAACAGTTGCAAAAAAAAAAAAATATAAATATTATTTAAAAGAATCGAAATATTTTATTAAGTAATAATAATTGTCGAAACAATTATTATACTCAGCGTGAAACACTGAGAAAAGACGCATCTAAATAAATTATATTGTATGAAATAAATAAATAATTATTTATTATTAGGATGAATTTTCTCAGACGGAGGAAAATATATTCGATAATTCCTTTGCAATGTTGCAGCGCTTTGTAATATCACAACACAGCGCACAATGAGACGATATTTCAAAAGTAAGTGACTTTTAAAAGTCACGGTTGCCCACGAAAAATATTTTAATATTTGAGCTAGTGCAGCCCTGGAACGCTAACACTGACTGAACGGAAAAAAGTGGTGGTCGGTCGATTGTTATCGAACTGCGATCACTAAGACGGACTGCGATCACTAAGGGCCGGCAAAAATGTAAACAAAGGTCTTAGAATTTATAAATTTGTAAATGATACAACTATATTTATATTGTAAATGAAAATTTATAGTGGATAATAAAAAGAAATTTACGAGGAGGTTATGTGTTATCTTTTTTGGAGTTTATTGGAAATACAATTGCCGGTTGAGGTTTGGACCTTGGCAATGTATTTTAATGGGCAACGTAAGTATGTAATATGTGCAAATATGTAATGTCAGTGTACATATGTATATGTATTTGCATATATTAACATAGAATTTAAATCAATTCTGTATGTACCTTAGACAGAAAATGTAGGAGAAGGTACATACATGGCAGAGGTTAATAAATATAATTTATGTGGAGGAAACTGTGTGCAATTGTATGTATGTATTTACAACATTCAAATATGGCAGTCGTCTATAGGTACGTATGTACTTACAAATGCAGCGACATATGTATGTATATATGCACGTATAGAGATGCCGGTAGCGCAAATTGCGAGGTTATGGCAAAAAAGAAATTTCTTCTTTTTTCTCAGAGGAGGAATTACACACAGCCCTCTGCCGAATAGAATAAGTAAAAGTTTAGTACTTACCTGGGTTCCTGACGATGTGCTGTTGCTGGAGTAGTGGTTCGAGCGGTGCGAGGGGATGAAAAAATCCAGCGACGTGAGTCCTATGTGTAATTTTACAATAATCCGGCTCGAAGGACCAATGTTTGTGGCGGCGGCAACAGAAGAATTCTTATTCTTGGAGGGGATCACTGTGGAGATCACTGACGAGTTGTAAACCGACGCGAGAAAAAAAACAATTCGAAAAAGAAAGAGACAATTCGGGGCGCGTGATCCGTTCACTTCACAGTTTTATTGAATACTAAACTTATGTTATTACATGCTATTCTTACACTACTTAGCATTAAGAAAAAACTGGATAAAAGAGCGCGAGAGCCCTTGGTGACTCTCGCACTGTTTACGCCGCAACGTTGCCTACTTCTGCGTTTCGACGTAAACAAGCAGTAATTTTAATAAGTCATCATCAGAAATGTTTGATGTGAAATTATACGTCTGTGGAATGTGGGTAATGGAAGTATAAATTTGCAGTCGGGAGGATGTTCTTTATGAATAAATATGTTGTTTATAGGTAATTAAAATTATTATATTTCTTATAAGGGCCCTAGATAGTGCGTCGGCCACTACATTTTCCTTTCCGGGTTTATAGAGAAGTTCTTTGTTATATTCGTCAAGGTATGTCTTCCATCTTCTAATTTCTACACCTCCTTTAAAAAAATCCGGATATTGTAAAATGACATCATCGGATATTAGGGTACTTTTGAATTTTTCAAACGCTTTTATGGCTTCATCGTTGATATGGATTTGTTTTCTAGCTGAAGCTTATTTGGAAATACGACCCTCTTCTTCTCTTCGCAATGCTGTGGAGTGGTCTAGCTAACGATGCATAAGCCATTATAAATATCTTCTAAAATAATCCAAGAAATGCTCTTAGTTCTTTAACTGTGTTTGTTTCTACTTTTGCTGGATTTGTTTGCATTCCTTTATCGGATATAACAAATCCCAGAAACTCTACTTTGTTTTTAAAAAATTCACATTTATCTAGTTGACATTTTATATTAGCCGCATTTAAAGTATTAAAGATTTAGTCAAGATTTCTACAGTGTGCTTCTTCGTCCTAGCTAAAAACTAATATGTCGTCAATGTAAATGTAACAGATTGTACGTGTATATATGTGTTCTCTAAGAATATCGTCGAGGACGCGTTGGAATCGAGGGTGCGTTTTTTAATCCCAAAAGAAGTCGGTAAATTCATATTTTTCATTATTAATGGAAAATGCTGCTTTTTCTATGTCGCTCTCTTTTAACTGTATTTGGTGAAATCCACTATTGAGGTCTAATGCGGAATATAATTTATTATTACCTCGTGGCGCTAGTACTGTGTTGATATGTGGTATGGGGTGTTTGTCTGCTATTATAACGTTAAGTAATTTTCGATAGTCAATTACCATTCTATATTATTTTATATTTGAGGCGTCTAGTTTGGTACAATCCACACTGGTGAATTGTACGGAGAACGAGATAGACGAATTATTTCATTTTCTAAAAGTTCATTGATTTGTTTGCTGACTTCGTCTTAATGGCAAATGGGAATGGGGAAAATTTTGAATAATTTGACTCTAGTGGTGTAGGTCAGTTTTTCTTTGGGCTCAGCAAAAAGAATGGGATACTTTTATACAAGTTGGCTAAGTTTTATTTTTTGAGATTCTCTCAGGTGTTCTGTTCTGGGAATTATTACGTTTACTGATTCAGATTTCTTTTTTTGTATTGACACTCATAGCATTTTTGAGGAACATTTGTTCGTTTTTAATTTCGATTGCAGCACCTAATTCTTTTAAGCTGTCGCTTCCTAGTATAGTGTCAAACGTCTTGAGTGTGGGAAATAGGTAAAACTTTACTATTGTATTTGGGTCGTTGAATAAATTTGCCATCTTGTAGTGAGTTATTTTAATGTTGCCTCCTACAGAGACTGCATGAAATCTATTTTCGTTTTGTAATGAATTTGGGACAAATTTGGGCTGCATGTAATTTCTATTTGAACCGGTATCTATTAATATGTTAAGCACTTGGCCACTCCTCAGTTTGCATTGAAATTATAGTAATGAGGCGTCGGTTACTCCAAAAAATTAAGATAAGTGTTGTCGTATTGATATTCCTTGTCGCTTTCCTCTATACGTTCGGAATAATCTTCCAAATTTTCCTCAAGGTCTTGCTGTTCATATTGGCTTGCAATTAACTGTTCGTATTCGTCAAGTGTATTGTTAAAATAATCTGTGTCTGTTTGGTCATCTGTGTTTTTTTAAATGTTAAAGTTTCTTTGTCTTTTGTTTGCGTCGTTTTGCGTTGTATTTAATGCTGGCGGTCTTTTTCCAGCTTTGAACTGAGGTGGCCTATTCATATAACTTATTTGTCTTGTTTGAATACTTCTGTCAACGTCCATAGGTTCTGGTCTTTGTTGTGGCTTGGCAGCCAATGGTCGTGGTAATGGTTGTGGTGGTGGTTGGTACATTGCTAACTGTGGGTTAGTATTTTGTCCAGTCTGAGTAAAGAATGGTCTTATTGGTGGTTGTCCAAAGTTATTATTGGGTCTGATCGTGGCATAAGGATCACTTGGTGGAAACGTTGGTTTTGTGGAAATTGGAATTGTTGTGGAACTGTAATGATCGTCGCGTGATTATTTCGATATCCTTGATTTTATAATTTGAAGCACAAGTGGAGGACTGAAGGTAGGTCAGTGGGCTCCTTGATGCCCAGGAGTCGTGGCAAGTCTGCACGAAGTCCTCGAATGAAGGTGTCTAGTGCTTTATCCCTATACAACTTGGTCATAAGTTGTTCTGATTCGGCGCAAAATTACACCGGCTGGTAGAATTCTTTAACATTTTGATTTGCAGTTTGAGTTATTATTGCCATCTGATATTCAAGTCACCTTAATATCTCTTGTCGGCGTAGTTTAGTGTAAAGTTGTGTCTTGGATATTGGGCTTTACGTTATTAGGTTGGAAATTTTTGGGTTAAAACTTGACTAATGGTAGTTCGAAATTTTTCTCGTTCCCTGATTCTGTTTTGTTGAACTAATTCTTGTCTTTGGATTTTGTTTAAATTGTCTTCAATTAATTGCTGTTCTATGTTCCCTACTACTGGTAACGAAAAGTGTCAGAACGAAAATGTGCGTAACAGACAGAAGAAGGCATCTCCGACTCCATAAACTATATATATTCTGAATCAGCCATCTACAGACGAGTCGATTGAGCTGTGTCTATCCGTCTGTCCGTATTTCTGTCTGTATGAACGCCTAGATCTCAGAAACAATGTTAGCTAGAGCCACCAAATTTTGTAGCGGTCGTGTATATTGCAGTGTCTCGAATTTTTATACCCTTGGACCATTGAAAATGGTCAAAAAAGGGTATACTAACTTTGTGCAAATGTATGTGACGGGCAGAAGGAGGCGTCGAAGACCCCATAAAGTATATATATTCTTGCTCAGGATCAATAGCCGAGTCGATTGAGCCATGTCCGTCTGTCTGTCCGTCTGTCTGTCTGGATGAACACGCCGATCTCACCTATTACAAAAGCTAGGGACACCAAATTTAGCATGAAGATTCCTGTATACCATACGCAGATCAAGTTTATTTTCAATTTGGAATAACACGCCTACCGCCCCCGCAAACCTCCAATTTTGATTTACATTGCGATTTACATTCGAAATACTCATTTCTTAATGTTCTGCTTTAGCATAAATATAGATAAATACTATGTGTACTTATCGTCCAAATGCGATCGGACAATAAACACTGAAGTTATTAGATAAACCATTTCGACCCTTCGACCCAGCAAAGAAATTGTCGATGACGTCAGAACTAAATTACTTGTGCATGAAAGAAAAGGACAAACGATACGAGCGCAAAGCGCGAGCTTTTTCGCGACTCTTCTTTTTCATGCACATGTCAATTACCGAAAATACATGTGCATAAATATATACTAATACTCAACCAATAGGTGGCGTGGTAAATGAATATGAATGTATGCAAGTATTTACATGCTTGTGTACATATTCAAAAAATTCATAATATGCTTAAGTGCACATATGATTATTATTTAATAATTCATATTTTAGGGTCAGTAGAAAATGCAAAACTATAAAATGCAATTAAATAATTATTAATTTTGATTACTAGATATATTGCAAGTTATCGATATTGGCCAATTCAAAATTTATAAAGAAATACCGATCTATACTGCTCTCACCGCTTTTTGCAGTCTTGCGCTAGGAAAATTGCAGCGATAAATTATTGACAACGTATCGAAATTTATGCAAGGTGCAGCGCACTGCAGTGTTATGATTCATTTGTAGCTTACGATTAATATTATATTGTACATTAGATACTTTTTATGGCAACATACGTCCAAGAGTATCCCACTGTCGGTGCCGCTCGACTGTTGCTCTCGTTTTTTATTAAATTGCTACACGCCTCTTCCTCTGCAAATCAGTAATAACTGTTTAGAATTAATATTACAATAGAATAATGCGTTGAAAATATTATGAAGTAAGTACTATCTCTCTGTGTGTGCCAGTGTGTGTGTGTTTGCAAATGAATGCAAAATGGACGCAGAGCTCAACAACAACGTGCATTTCCGTGATGAAATTTTTATTGCTCTCGTAACAAACAATAACAGCATCTATCTTGCGTCCCTTTCGCACCACCCAATCATGCATGTATCTCTCTTCAGCACTCTTTCTCTCTCCCTCTGTCTCTCTTTCTATGCTCTGTCCAGCTCTCCTCCTGTTTTCATCATTCTATCTGCCTTTTACATACATTTGCAAAAAGTTAGTATACCCTTTTTGACCATTTTCAATGGTCGAAGGGTATAAAAGTAAATTAAATGAATTTATTAAAATGTGGAGTGTATCATACAGTTAGATACTTTTTACGTCAAAATAGGTCGAAGGGTATCTCACTGACGAGTAGAGCTCAACTGTTGCTCTCGTTTTTGTTTCATTTTGGGGAAATATGTAGTATTTTTGGGATAATTGAATTTTTCTTTTCTGAGCGTTTCTGTGAGCTTTATTATGGGTTTATAGTATTTTTTGTCTTGTTCAAATTTTATGTCAATTACTTTAGTTTGTGTAAATCTAATTTTAAAGGATTGGAAGTGTTCCGGATATACCATAGTTTTTGAATCTTTCCCATTATGTCTTCTGTCGTATAAATTCCATTTACAACTGTTTGGTTTAAGTCTTTTAGCAGTGTTTGTGGCGGCGGCAACAGAAGAGTTCTTATTCTTGGAGGCGATCACTGTGGAGATCACTGACGAGTTGTGAACCGACGCGAGAAAAAAAAACAATTCGAAAAAGAAAGAGACAATTCGGGGCGCGTGATCCGTTCACTTCACAGTTTTATTGAATACTAAACTTATGTTATTACATGTTATTATTACACTCCTTAGCATTAAGAAAAAACTGGATAAAAGAGCGCGAGAGCCCTTGGTGACTCTCGCACTGTTTACGCCGCAACGTTGCCTACTTCTTGGCGGCTGCGTTTCGACGTAAACATCCCGCCCCCTTGCAATACTATTGCAACTTGAGGGTGGAGACGGGATACTTTGGATGCCGCTGGAGCGGCCTTAGGAGCGCTGGCGGACTATGTCTTAAAAACACCGGATAGGACCCAGCCAAACAGAGTGTTCTGGGCCAACGGCAGTCCACCGTGGGATGGAACAAGCCCTGGAAGGACTACGTCTCCATAGACGTCGGCCCCCAGAACTATGGAGACTCTGCTCGGCACATGGCACCGAGTGTCCGCCAAAGTGATGCCCGGATAGCTGGTTAGCAGCTCCTTGCTGACCTTCTGTGCCGGAGTCCTGATCTGCACATCTTCCATCTTCAGATTCACTATAACGGAGAACTCTGGCGACGCCCTTGACCTGAACAAGTTGCGGCAAAACCCATTTTCGGCGGAGAGGCCAAAGGCCTTTGCCAGTTAGGTGGGCATGCGGCTATATGGACTGCACGCGTCCAACAGCACGCGCACCTCGAAGATTTTGCCGGCGATGTCCAGGTTGACTATGGCGGTCGGCATCATGCTGATTGCCACAGAGGGGGATGTCGCCAGGGATTCCGAAGATGGAAGAGGCGTCACGGATGGCGAGGTTGCACGCATCTCGGACTGAGGGGTGCTTGGAAGGTGGAGCAGTGTGTGGTGGCCCTCACCACATGTGCGGCAGGTGCCGCCGCTGCGGCAGTATTTGTTGATCAACACTGCCCGAAGACGCTTTTCCGCAGCCATCCGCAGGAACCGTTGGCACTTCTTTAAGGCGTGGACTCCTCTGTGGATATATGGATTAGTGTTTGGAGAGCATATATCCACTGATGGACAACACAAGGTTAGGAGGGTGTCTGGACCTTGTCCTCTTAAGGTAGTAGGACTAATTTTGCCACTGGCCTTTTGATGACGCCACGGGTAGTGAGGATGTCCACTACGCGGACAATGTCATCAGCGCCAGGATAGGTGACGTGGATGCGGCCCAGACGCCATTCGTTGACCATGTCGCCGACTTGGAGGTTTCGCGTTGGGAGTTGCCACTTGGAGCGTTTGTGCAACTCTTTGAGGTATTCCTCTTTCCAACGGAAACAAAACTGTTGATGCAGAGCCTTAAGTCGCTGCCATCGGTTGATGATGGATACAGCGTCTTCTTGGATTTCAGACTCTGCGACGGACATGAGCGGACCGCCGATCAGAAAGTGGCCAGGAGTCAAGGCTAAAAGATCGGTGGGGCTCTCAGACATAGGGGAAATCGGCCTAGAGTTAAGGCACGCTTCGACCTTGCAAAGGAGTGTGGATAGTTCCTCGAAAGTGTACATTAATGAAGAAGTGGACTTGTAGAAGAGCGTTTTGAAGCTCTTTACTCCAGCTTCCCATAAGCCACCCATGTGCGGCGCACTGGGAGGATTGAAGTGCCATGCGAGATTTTGATGGCTGTGTTTTTTGGATACATCAGCCTTCACTGCCTTCATAAACTCTGAAGTAAGGACCTTGGAGGCTCCAACGAATGTCTTTCCGTTGTCAGAGTAAACGTGGTGGGGGCAGCAGCGTCTCGCGATGAAACGTGCGAAGGCGGCAAGAAACTTCTCGGTTGTTAGGTCCGAGGTTGCTTCTAAATGTATGGCCTTTGTGCTGAAAAACACAAACACACATACATAGCCCTTGGTTATGAGGCAGGCTCGACCAGTGAAATTCTTGATTTCGAAAGGACCAGCGAAATCGAGTCCCGTGTGGGTGAAAGGACGAGAGAAGGAAACTCTCGCAGAGGGCAGAGTACCCATGAGTTGAGTTTGCAACTTCTTTCGATGGAGGATGCAAACTCGACAGGAATTAATGGTGGCTTTCACTAAAGTACGGAGCTTTGGAATCGAGTAGCGTGATCGAATGAGACGCATCACTAATTGATTCCCACCATGGAGGGAGATACGATGCGTAAAACGGACGAGGAGGTGTGAGAAAGTACATGAGTACGGAAGGATTAGCGGTTGCCTCTCATCATAGCTTAAAGAAGCGGATGTTCTCACACGACCGCATGATCTCATGACTCCGCTGGCGTCGATGAACGGATTCAAATTAGCGATGTCGCTACTCCTTGCAATCTGTTCCTTGTTCAACAAACAGTTGTACTCTTTATGGAACTGAGTACGTTGGGTGCTCGGGATGAGCAAATCTTGAACGTTGGAGAGTTCAGAGATGAGGCTTGCGACATCTCTGAATGAAGCGATATACATAAGCCATCACTCGCAGTGCTCTGTCGAGCTCGGAAAATCTCTCCAAGATACTAGTGGATGAAGGAGGCAACTTTGTTTTCGTGAGCGATTTCGATCGCAACAGGCCACTGCTCTGCTGGAAGGATCAGTCAATCGGGTCCATGCCACCAGAGTCTATTACCAATGAGGTCATCTGACGAGACGTCTCTACTGGCAAGATCGGCAGAGTTCTGCTCAGATCTGACGTGAGACCATTTGCTCGAACTAGTGAGCTGAGCTATCTTAGCCACTCTGTTAGCCACGAAATTCGTCCATTTACATGGAGGCTTACTGAGCCAGGCTAACACAATTGTGGAATCAGTCCAATAGTACTCTTCGTAGCTATTGACTGGAAGCTGAGGGAGGAGTGTTGCTGATAACTCGGCTAGCAGTAATGCACCGCAAAGTTCTAAACGGGGCAAGGAGATGGTCTTCACAGGAGCTACTGTGGTCTTGGCTACAAGGAGATGGCTTGAAGTCTTGTGTTGATTTTCAACACGGATATATATAGCTGCTCCTTCTGCGTCGCAGAAACCATGGATTTGGAGCTTAGCTGGGGTATGTTGGACCCATCTAGGGATCCGAAGGTTATGGAGGGATGAGTAATTGGATAGGAAATCCTGCCAGCGTTGTTGGAGTTCGCTTGGCAATATTTCATCCCATCAAAGATTTTGCAGCCATATCTCCTGCATGAAAATTTTGGCACGGACCACAAATGGTGCCAGCCAGCCTGCTGGATCGAATAATTTGGCGATGTGAGAGGGAACTTCACGTTTCGTGTAGGACTGTTTCAAATCGGCTTCGGAGGGGGCAAAGAGGAACTCATCCGTATGGTCTTGCCAGCGCTTACCCGAATGGCCAAGAATGGAGCGCAGTTTACTCCGAAAGTGACTGTGTTAAGTTCATAATCACATACTTCACCATTTGGATTCCTGAAGAGGATTCGTTGAAATGGCGTGTGACTCGTGTGGACGAGTATCTGCCGGTACATCTTTGTGATGTCAGCATTGAACACGTAACGGAAAAAACGCCATTTCAAGATCTGCATGGTCAGATCGGATTGCAAAACGGGTCCTGGATATAGGATATCGTTCAAGCTCTTCCCATTGGAGGACGGACTGGAGGCGTTGAACAACGCGAACTTTGGTCGTGGTGCTCTCAGGTTTGAACACAGCATTATGAAGATAAAAATTGTTACAGTCGTTACTTGGGGAGACTGGCCTCATATGGCCTAAATCTAAATACTCCTGAATAATCGAGTCGTACTGCTCTTTTAAAGGAAAGTTCCTCTTTAAACGACCTTCGTTCCTGAGAAACTGAGCGAGTGCGATGGACCTAGAATGTCCTAATTCGAAGATTTCAGGATTTCTGAAAGGAAGCGTAACGACATATCTGCCCTCTTTTGTTCTGGAAGTAGTGCGAAGAAAATTGTTTTCACACGCTGAATCAGAAACTTTTACCAGCTTTGCTGGTAGATCTTCCACAACCCAAAACTTGGTGAAAAGATCATCAAGCCTTTGTTCATTGCTGATCTTTATCCTCGTCGTGAAGGACGAAACTGTCGTGGGATTCGACTTGGCTACTGGTCCTGTGAGGATCGAGCCGAATATGGTCTCTTGACCGAGCAGGGTTCCACAAATTTTGGATACAGAGCCACTCTTTATGATAGACGGAAGGATATCGGCTCCTAGGAGCACGTCTATCTGAGAGCTCTGGTGGAAGTGCGGATCAGCTAGTTGGAGATTTGGCAGGTCCTTCAGAAGGTCCTTGGAAATGGTGTAGGATGGAAGGTTACCTGCCAATTGAGGGAGAACAAAGGCTGCAGTTTCTAGCTGTAACATGGGAGTGATCGGGGGAGCCAATCTGGCTGAGATGGCTTGATTTAAGCCAGCTACTTTAACTTGCACGGCTTGGTAGGATGGCTTTATGATGTTAAACATCCGTTCGGAAATGAACGTAGCCTCTGATCCAGGATCGATCAGTGCACGTACTTTATAAGTCATGCCCAAATGGCACACATTTATAAGAGCAGTGCCGAGAAGAACACCTTGTGTGTTCGCCGTGAAATAATTCTGAATATTAGTCGTAGAAGGAGTGGACTGTATATTCGAATTATGGGGAGCTGTTGCAGAATCTGCTGAAGAGGGCGCAGTAGGAGGGGTGCCACGATGCAGGAGTGTATTGTGGCGACCCTTGCACGTAAAACAGTTATGTTGACTTGTGCAATCTTTAAGGACATGTCCTCTTGCGAAGCAGTTCAGACACAACTTTTGCTGTTTGATGAAATTGGACCTTTCATCAACAGCCATTTGGAGAAAGCGCGGACACAGACGTATAGGATGGTTCTCCTTTGAGCAAAGTTTGCAGGTTTGTGGTTTGCCTACAACCTTTGCCTCAAAAGAGTTGACCTTCCTTGTAGGAGGCTCTTTTCGAGCAGATTTGGAACTTGTCTGTGCGCTTGTTGTGGGTTGTACGTCCTCTATCGCCTCTAATATGCGATAGCGCTCTGAAAGGAAATCGGACATTTCCTTCCACAACGGAATTTCAGCCTTATTTTATACGGACTGCTCCCAAAGTGACAACGTCAGCCTTGAGAGTTTAGACGAGCATAGGAAGACTAGAAGGCAATCCCAGTTCTCTGTGCTGATTTTCGAATGGTCTAAAGCCGTTAAGCAACTTTGTATTGTGCTTTGAAGTACTTGGATGGCGGCTCCAGACTCGTGAGGAACTGACGGAAGGTTGAAGAGGATTTTAAGTTGGCTGTTTACTAACAGTCGCTTATTTTCGAACCTATCCGTCAAATTCTTCCAAGCAGAAGAGAAACCCTCATTCGTGAGAGGGGATTTGGAAACGATTGCCTTCGCTTCGCCACTTGTTTTGGCATTCCGATGGAAAAGTTTCTCTATCTGACTTAAGCCGGGATCGGAAATGTAGACCGCTGAGAAGAGATCTCGGAAAGTTGGCCATTCTAAATAGTCACCGCTGAAAACTTCAGCATCGAAGGGTGGTGACCTGTAGCTTCGTGGCTGGAAGGCTACTTGTGCTACTGCAGGTGCTGGAGAGGGAGCCGTTGCGGTCTCTATATTCTCATTTAACTGAGAGGCAAGTTCCTCGTAAACTAAATAGCAGTGGTCATATCGGGCTTGCATGGCGATTTTGTCCTCAGCATTTGTCTCTGGTTGAGACAATGTGGACAGAGTTCATATTTGAGTTCTACAAGACTCCATATGGAGCGAAGCTGCTCAAGACGCACTCTGTGAGTGTGAAGTGAGGCTGTAGGAGAATTTTGAATCCTAGCTTCAAATTGCGTGAGCTTATCTGAAGCGTTAATGAACTCTTGTAGTGCCATTTTTATTGCCTGGGAAATTTGACCAACTGAGCGAGTGATTGGAGGAGCGTGCACCGAAATTTTTGGTACCTGACTAGCCTTGGATGTGGCCGGAGTTGAAACTTTCCTTTGTGTGGCGGGAGAGGATGTTCTGCCAAGATGGGAACTTGGAAGAGAACTTGAACGTCTATGCTGAGTCGCTTCTACAATAAGGTGTTTCTTGGTGTCTTTACCGCTATCAATTGGCATAACCGAACCTTTAAAAGGCGAGAAAGATGCAATTGATGGTGATGAAAAAACCAGAAAGATAAATACGAAATTGGACGGAAAAGTTGATTATTATTATTTTAATAATAAACAACAGAAAGGATGAGGTAAATCGATTGGAACTTTATCGAGTCTATTGAGTGAGGAATATGTTGCTAAATTACAAGGCAACACTTTTTGGAATAACAGTTGCAAAAAAAAAAATAATATAAATATTATTTAAAAGAATCGAAATATTTTATTAAGTAATAATAATTGTCGAAACAATTATTATACTCAGCGTGAAACTCTGAGAAAAGACGCATCTAAATAAATTATATTGTATGAAATAAATAAATAATTATTTATTATTAGGATGAATTTTCTCAGACGGAGGAAAATATAATCGATAATTCCTTTGCAATGTTGCAGCGCTTTATAATATCACAACACAGCGCACAATGAGACGATATTTCAAAAGTAAGTGACTTTTAAAAGTCACGGTTGCCCACGAAAAAATATTTTAATATTTGAGCTAGTGCAGCCCTGGAACGCTAACACTGACTGAACGGAAAAAAGTGGTGGTCGGTCGATTGTTATCGAACTGCGATCACTAAGACGGACTGCGATCACTAAGGGCCGGCAAAAATGTAAACAAAGGTTTTAGAATTTATAAATTTGTAAATGATACAACTATATTTATATTGTAAATGAAAATTTATAGTGGATAATAAAAAGAAATTTACGAGGAGGTTATGTGTTATCTCTTTTGGAGTTTATTGGAAATACAATTGCCGGTTGAGGTTTGGACCTTGGCAATGTATTTTAATGGGCAACGTAAGTATGTAATATGTGCAAATATGTAATGTCAGTGTACATATGTATATGTATTTGCATATATTAACATAGAATTTAAATCAATTCTGTATGTACCTTAGACAGAAAATGTAGGAGAAGGTACATACATGGCAGAGGTTAATAAATATAATTTATGTGGAGGAAACTGTGTGCAATTGTATGTATGTATTTACAACATTCAAATATGGCAGTCGTCTATAGGTACGTATGTACTTACAAATGCAGCGACATATGTATGTATATATGCACGTATAGAGATGCCGGTAGCGCAAATTGCGAGGTTATGGCAAAAAAGGAAATTTCTTCTTTTTTCTCAGAGGAGGAATTACACACAGCCCTCTGCCGAATAGAATAAGTAAAAGTTTAGTACTTACCTGGGTTCCTGACGATGTGCTGTTGCTGGAGTAGTGGTTCGAGCGGTGCGAGGGGATGAAAAAATCCAGCGACGTGAGTCCTATGTGTAATTTTACAATAATCCGGCTCGAAGGACCAATGTTTGTGGCGGCGGCAACAGAAGAATTCTTATTCTTGGAGGGGATCACTGTGGAGATCACTGACGAGTTGTAAACCGACGCGAGAAAAAAAACAATTCGAAAAAGAAAGAGACAATTCGGGGCGCGTGATCCGTTCACTTCACAGTTTTATTGAATACTAAACTTATGTTATTACATGCTATTCTTACACTACTTAGCATTAAGAAAAAACTGGATAAAAGAGCGCGAGAGCCCTTGGTGACTCTCGCACTGTTTACGCCGCAACGTTGCCTACTTCTGCGTTTCGACGTAAACAAGCAGTAATTTTAATAAGTCATCATCAGAAATGTTTGATGTGAAATTATACGTCTGTGGAATGTGGGTAATGGAAGTATAAATTTGCAGTCGGGAGGGTGTTCTTTATGAATAAATATGTTGTTTATAGGTAATTCAAATTATTATATTTCTTATAAGGGCCCTAGATAGTGCGTCGGCCACTACATTTTCCTTTCCGGGTTTATAGAGAAGTTCTTTGTTATATTCGTCAAGGTATGTCTTCCATCTTCTAATTTCTACGCCTCCTTTACAAAAAATCCGGATATTGTAAAATGACATCATCGGATATTAGGGTACTTTTGAATTTTTCAAACGCTTTTATGGCTTCATCGTTGATTTGGATTTGTTTTCTAGCTGAAGCTTATTTGGAAATACGACCCTCTTCTTCTCTTCGCAATGCTGTGGAGTGGTCTAGCTAACGATGCATAACCCATTATAAATATCTTCTAAAATAATCCAAGAAATTCTCTTAGTTCTTTAACTGTGTTTGTTTCTACTTTTGCTGGATTTGTTTGCATTCCTTTATCGGATATAACAAATCCCAGAAACTCTACTTTGTTTTTAAAAAATTCACATTTATCTAGTTGACATTTTATATTAGCTGCATTTAAAGTATTAAAGATTAAGTCAAGATTTCTACAGTGTGCTTCTTCGTCCTAGCTAAAAACTAATATGTCGTCAATGTAAATGTAACAGATTGTACGTGTATATATGTGTTCTCTAAGAATATCGTCGAGGACGCGTTGGAATCGAGGGTGCGTTTTTTAATCCCAAAAGAAGTCGGTAAATTCATATTTTTCATTATTAATGGAAAATGCTGCTTTTTCTATGTCGCTCTCTTTTAACTGTATTTGGTGAAATCCACTATTGAGGTCTAATGCGGAATATAATTTATTATTACCTCGTGGCGCTAGTACTGTGTTGATATGTGGTATGGGGTGTTTGTCTGCTATTATAACGTTAAGTAATTTTCGATAGTCAATTACCATTCTATATTATTTTATATTTGAGGCGTCTAGTTTGGTACAATCCACACTGGTGAATTGTACGGAGAACGAGATAGACGAATTATTTCATTTTCTAAAAGTTCATTGATTTGTTTGCTGACTTCGTCTTAATGGCAAATGGGAATGGGGAAAATTTTGAATAATTTGACTCTAGTGGTGTAGGTCAGTTTTTCTTTGGGCTCAGCAAAAAGAATGGGATACTTTTATACAAGTTGGCTAAGTTTTATTTTTTGAGATTCTCTCAGGTGTTCTGTTCTGGGAATTATTACGTTTACTGATTCAGATTTCTTTTTTTGTATTGACCCTCATAGCATTTTTGAGGAACATTTGTTCGTTTTTAATTTCGATTGCAGCACCTAATTCTTTTAAGCTGTCGCTTCCTAGTATAGTGTCAAACGTCTTGAGTGTGGGAAATAGGTAAAACTTTACTATTGTATTTGGGTCGTTGAATAAATTTGCCATCTTGTAGTGAGTTATTTTAATGTTGCCTCCTACAGAGACTGCATGAAATCTATTTTCGTTTTGTAATGAATTTGGGACAAATTTGGGCTGCATGTAATTTCTATTTGAACCGGTATCTATTAATATGTTAAGCACTTGGCCACTCCTCAGTTTGCATTGAAAATATAGTAATGAGGCGTCGGTTACTCCAAAAAATTAAGATAAGTGTTGTCGTATTGATATTCCTTGTCGCTTTCCTCTATACGTTCGGAATAATCTTCCAAATTTTCCTCAAGGTCTTGCTGTTCATATTGGCTTGCAATTAACTGTTCGTATTCGTCAAGTGTATTGTTAAAAAAATCTGTGTCTGTTTGGTCATCTGTGTTTTTTTAAATGTTAAAGTTTCTTGTCTTTTGTTTGCGTCGTTTTGCGTTGTATTTAATGCTGGCGGTCTTTTTCCAGCTTTGAACTGAGGTGGCCTATTCATATAACTTATTTGTCTTGTTTGAATACTTCTGTCAACGTCCATAGGTTCTGGTCTTTGTTGTGGCTTGGCAGCCAATGGTCGTGGTAATGGTTGTGGTGGTGGTTGGTACATTGCTAACTGTGGGTTAGTATTTTGTCCAGTCTGAGTAAAGAATGGTCTTATTGGTGGTTGTCCAAAGTTATTATTGGGTCTGATCATGGCATGAGGATCACTTGGTGGACACGTTGGTTTTGTGGAAATTGGAATTGTTGTGGAACTGTAATGATCGTCGCGTGATTATTTCGATATCCTTGATTTTATAATTTGAAGCACAAGTGGAGGACTGAAGGTAGGTCAGTGGGCTCCTTGATGCCCAGGAGTCGTGGCAAGTCTGCACGAAGTCCTCGAACGAAGGTGTCTAGTGCTTTATCCCTATACAACTTGGTCATAAGTTGTTCTGATTCGGCGCAAAATTACACCGGCTGGTAGAATTCTTTAACATTTTGATTTGCAGTTTGAGTTATTATTGCCATCTGATATTCAAGTCACCTTAATATCTCTTGTCGGCGTAGTTTAGTGTAAAGTTGTGTCTTGGATATTGGGCTTTACGTTATTAGGTTGGAAATTTTTGGGTTAAAACTTGACTAATGGTAGTTCGAAATTTTTCTCGTTCCCTGATTCTGTTTTGTTGAACTAATTCTTGTCTTTGGATTTTGTTTAAATTGTCTTCAATTAATTGCTGTTCTATGTTCCCTACTACTGGTAACGAAAAGTGTCAGAACGAAAATGTGCGTAACAGACAGAAGAAGGCATCTCCGACTCCATAAACTATATATATTCTGAATCAGCCATCTACAGACGAGTCGATTGAGCTGTGTCTATCCGTCTGTCCGTATTTCTGTCTGTATGAACGCCTAGATCTCAGAAACAATGTTAGCTAGAGCCACCAAATTTTGTAGCGGTCGTGTATATTGCAGTGTCTCGAATTTTTATACCCTTGGACCATTGAAAATGGTCAAAAAAGGGTATACTAACTTTGTGCAAATGTATGTGACGGGCAGAAGGAGGCGTCGAAGACCCCATAAAGTATATATATTCTTGCTCAGGATCAATAGCCGAGTCGATTGAGCCATGTCCGTCTGTCTGTCCGTCTGTCTGTCTGGATGAACACGCCGATCTCACCTATTACAAAAGCTAGGGACACCAAATTTAGCATGAAGATTCCTGTATACCATACGCAGATCAAGTTTATTTTCAATTTGGAATAACACGCCTACCGCCCCCGCAAACCTCCAATTTTGATTTACATTGCGATTTACATTCGAAATACTCATTTCTTAACGTTCTGCTTTATCATAAATATAGATAAATACTATGTGTACTTATCGTCCAAATTGCATTGCAAATGCGATCGGACAATAAACACTGAAGTTATTAGATAAACCATTTCGACCCTTCGACCCAGCAAAGAAATTGTCGATGACGTCAGAACTAAATTACTTGTGCATGAAAGAAAAGGACAAACGATACGAGCGCAAAGCGCGAGCTTTTTCTCGACTCTTCTTTTTCATGCACATGTCAATTACCGAAAATACATGTGCATAAATATATACTAATACTCAACCAATAGGTGGCGTGGTAAATGAATATGAATGTATGCAAGTATTTACATGCTTGTGTACATATTCAAAAAATTCATAATATGCTTAAGTGCACATATGATTATTATTTAATAATTCATATTTTAGGGTCAGTAGAAAATGCAAAACTATAAAATGCAATTAAATAATTATTAATTTTGATTACTAGATATATTGCAAGTTATCGATATTGGCCAATTCAAAATTTATAAAGAAATACCGATCTATACTGCTCTCACCGCTTTTTGCAGTCTTGCGCTAGGAAAATTGCAGCGATAAATTATTGACAACGTATCGAAATTTATGCAAGGTGCAGCGCACTGCAGTGTTATGATTCATTTGTAGCTTACGATTAATATTATATTGTACATTAGATACTTTTTATGGCAACATACGTCCAAGAGTATCCCACTGTCGCGTGCCGCTCGACTGTTGCTCTCATTTTTTTTAAATTGCTACACGCCTCTTCCTCTGCAAATCAGTAATAACTGTTTAGAATTAATATTACAATAGAATAATGCGTTGAAAATATTATGAAGTAAGTACTATCTCTCTGTGTGTGCCAGTGTGTGTGTGTTTGCAAATGAATGCAAAATGGACGCAGAGCTCAACAACAACGTGCATTTCCGTGATGACATTTTTATTGCTCTCGTAACAAACAATAACAGCATCTATCTTGCGTCCCTTTCGCACCACCCAATCATGCATGCATCTCTCTTCAGCACTCTTTCTCTCTCCCCCTGTCTCTCTTTCTATGCTCTGTCCAGCTCTCCTCCTGTTTTCATCATTCTATCGAAACAAAAGGCAAATTAATGCAGGGCAAAATATTTTTTAATTAGATTTCCCACACAAACGCACACAAAGCTGTCCGTGTCCGTGTCCGGGAGTGGGGAGTGAGCAGTGATAGGAGAGTTGCCAACTTATTTTATTTTTTGGGGGAGGGGATACCTATTTAAAAACTTTATGGGCAAAGCAATCAAGAAGGAACCCAGAAGAAGCTGTCAGTCGAAACGAGTCAAGTCGAGGCGTCGGCAATTCTGAACACTTCATCGGATTACAATTCGCCGCGGCGGCCTTCTTCTTTGACTCACGGCCCTCTTTTGTACAAAGCGATCTGTCATCTCTGACAGCTTACAACGCGTACCTAACACGATCATCGTTGGATCTGATTCTCATTCGTCTTCTGGTCTCTCTCGATGGGGTGTTAATAAACTTCACTCTCGCGGCGCATAAATCAAAAAGTATGCAGAATATTTTTTCCACTTTCCACTCGATCGCAAGTCAAGCAAAAAAATGCATTCAGTGTTTTGTAATGTCAAGCTTAATGGCATATAAAAAGTAGCAGCATCATGCTGTAAAGCACCATCGATCACATGACACACAAACACATGTGTTACGGCCTGTCACTTTTATAGCAATTATAATGCCAACTTCTCATACATATAAGGAAAGCCCAACCCCGAATTAATAATAATTCTCTTTGACATTGCACTACCCTACCCAAATAGCACTACCATGTAGCCAGTACCCAGCACAACCGACTGCTGCCAGCTGAGGCCCATGTGGAACTGTTTAACCCTTCTCTCCTACTTAAGTTGCTCTTTAAGCAACGATCAATCATATGGGGGGAAACAAAAAGAAGATATAATAACACAAGCATGATGACCCATGTTCTTTATTCTTTACTGGTTTTGCTATTTGCTTCTACGTGTCGGAGCGCTTTTGACATTTTCAACACGCGAATGATGGTTCCAGTTATTATTTGCTGAGGGTTTTATTCTATTGGATTCATAAATCAAAATATTAGAAATGTGCGAATTGCAAATATCAAACTGAAACTAAGTCATTAATTATCATAAGCAAATAGTTATTAATGGTGCTGAAAATCCGCAGAGATCTCTGCCCAAATGGGGGTCTTTTGTGCTTGACAATATCAGGTTCAAAACTGCTGAATGTAAATAATATTTCCCATATCATAGGAGAGAAACACGCACACACAAATGCCGGCAAGGAGGGCGACGATGCATAAGAGCCTCCGCCTGCAGGCGAGTCCGGTAAATCGTGGCTGACTCTGTAATCAAGTGAAATGCGAGTCGAGTAATGCGTAAAAGAGGTCGTGGTGGGGTGGGCGGAGAGGAACTTGTAGCGGTGGAGGAGCAACAGAAATTATAAGTGAATTAAAGCGCGGAACAGGTACGAGGAGAAGCCAGAGAAGTATACCTATATATCTCTGTCCCTCTTCTCTGCTGCCAATGGCAGTCAAGTGTAGTTTGTGCTACGGATACAGTTACTCGGTCGTGTAGAGTCGTTGGTTCAAGCTTTAAGGTCAATCAACAGTCGTAGTCGCGAAAGAGCAGGAGACCCCGATTGAGGACTCCACTGTGCGAAGGGGGAGGAGTGGGGAGCAAAGCGAGAGGTAAGTTTAAAATTCTATTTGCCGCACAGCGGTAATTTACCAGCTTATGGCGAAGCGCACGCAAGGAGAGAGAGAGAGAGAGAGAGAGGAAGAGGGAATGCAAGTAAAGGTGGAGAGATATGGCAGAGGCAACAGCTTAGCATGCTGATTTTGATGCACTGGCATCACTGATGCTGCTGCTGCTATTCCTCCTCTTCCACCTCCTCTTCCTCCTCCTCCTGCAAGACTAACTGCTAGGTAATCACATGCGGTGCAGCTTAAGCGTTGCCAAGGCAGCCGCAAAACCAAGCTCAGATGCATCTGCAGCTGCCACCGCACCGCGCTGTGTCAGATTGTGTCCTTCGCATATCCATAAGGAAGCGCATCCCTAAGAGTCTTTTGCGTATTGGCTCGTGGTTGGGTGTCTTTCACTTCTATAAGGCTCATTCAGAATACAGACATCGATCTTGAGCTCCCGTACCGTTTAGGCTAGCAGATCCTGCGCGCTCTGCAGGGACTAAGATTCACTTGTAAACTTAAAGAAAGCGCATTTGAAGCTGCCGGCTTCATGGTCCGATTGCTAAGAACTGCCCTTGGCAACTCCTCTAGCGCAAAGAAGGCAGTTGGGCGCTTTTGTGCATCCCTCTGTACTATGCCCTGGGAGACCACAGTTGAAGCATTTGCGCCTGTGTGGTCGGCCTTGCTCTTGAAAATGACAGCAATGTGGCCAAACTCGAAGCATTTAAAACATCGCTTGGGTCGCAACTGCTTCTGAATGCGGCACACTGACCACCCAATTCTAATCTTTGCAAGCTCAGCCAATTTTCTTGCCGACACTATTGGCAAGGATAAGAATGCTATCTGCATGCCGTGCACTGTCTTCCCAAGGGATCTGACCGCGACTCCGGGCTCATTGAGGGCAGACTCCACTGACCTCCTCAATAGTGGCCAATTTATCCAAGTCTCTGATGTCGACCTCGGCTGTGTCTGCCAGTGACTTGACCGCTGCACGTTCTCCACAAGCCTTACCTACGGCATCCTCTAGTTCCTTAGTGCTGTTCACTCGGGTTTTGCTGAGGCGAAGAAGCAAATCTCCGCATGCCGTCTTGCGAATGGCCTGCACCATTCCACTCACGTTGTGGAGGGAAGGGTCACTTCTTACTGATTTAAGTAGGTCGGCATATGTGCATCTTTTGCCAGTCAGAATGATTGCATCCTGTCTGACCCTCCTAGACTGAGGTTTTTGCACTTTTGTCCATTCCATTTTTTTGGTTTTCGGTTGCGCAGTTTTGCTAGTGGCTGCACGAGGAAGTAAAGCCTCAATGGCAGCCCTGGCAGCACCTTTCGCCTCTTTGGACGGTGTTTGTCGATTCCCGGATAGTGACTCCATCGGTCTCTTGGGAGTGTTCTTACCAGGATCGTTTTGGATTGAGTTCATTTCGCCAGTTTTGGTGTTTGTCTGGCCCTTGTAACTTCCAATTGACTATTCTGCCCAGAGTTTTGATTGCTTGTCGCGCGTGCGCAATGCGTTTCAGCCCTCTTTTGGATGCTTATGAGGTTGGTGATTTCATCCGTCGTAAGCTGATTTATGTGGCGCTGGGCCTTAAGAAAAATTGTGAGCGACAATCCCTCCAAGATATTTCCCATTTTGGCGATTGCATCGCTTACCGATTTCGGCTCGTATTCTTCTTGGCCCTCGCTTAGAGATGTTTTCAAATATTGCTCCTTCTATGGAGTCCGTTGGAGTGTTGCTGTTCTTGCGAAACGATCAGTTTCCTGCTCGATGTTTATGTTGTTTACCCCGGAGGGGAGAAGGTGGAGGGCAGGGCCCACTGCTGGACTGTCCATTAGCTATCTGCGACAGCTATCCGGTTAATCGTTAGCATCTGCGTTGGGAGAACCAGTCTAAAAAGATGCCACGTAGGCCTCGGCTTTGATCGATGGAGGTTAAATTCCGCTTCTGCTCGGACACCAGAACCTCTGCTTAGGCACCGAAACGAGGAGAGGTTGATAGTCGGTTTAAAGTTTAAATTCAATTTAAATTTAAATTCAAATTTAAATTTAAATTTAACGCTTTGCGCCCAATTGTAGGAACTGTCTGGCAACGCCAAATACTGCGATCGCAATTAGGTCTGTTTTAAGCGTGGAAAATTTGTCAAAACTCGTCGTGTGGGCTTGTTTTTTTTTTTTTTTGTTGTGCTTTAATATATAATATATACGGCAGGAAAATGAAATCATCTAAAGATACCATCTACCGTCCCTAGAAGGCATGCACGATTCATAACCCTTAGCTAGAGAAGTATGAATATGTACTAAACAAGAACCTCCGTCCTTGTCAAGCTCACCGAAAATGCCAGTCATTGTGTATCATTGGTGTGCAGGATGTGATGCAAAGTGGCACTCCATCTTCTTTTGCGATGTACAGCAGCGTGACGCAACTTCCTTGACTCTTTAGTCGCCTTTTACGGCAAGCCGAGAGTACTGTGGTAGAATTCTTGCCCCGCCACCACACGGGAGTACTCGTGCACTCCCATCTTGTCCTTACGGACACGCATCATTATGGTGACGATGATCTCGTGAGTCCCATCCCAAACGACTTTGTCCGCCATCATAGCGGCAATTAGGCCTCTCGGGCTGAGAGGTGCCCCAGTGAGCGCCTCTAGCTACACCTTCTCCTCGACGAAGCTTGAGCAGTGCAGAAGGATATGATCTGCTGTTTCCACGTGGTGGAACCTAGATAGGTACCCTCGGAAATAACCATGGTCCGTGAGGAACTGGGTCATGTGGGAGTCCACCGCTTTATGCTCACACTCAGCCCACTCCGTTAGATTAGGGATAAGCTGGTACGTCCACCGTCCTCGGTACGATTCATGCCACCTGGTCCGCCTGACTCTTCGAATCCACTCTCTGATCTATTTCTGGGTAATCCTCTCTCTCAATGGGTGTAATGCCCGAAAGAGCGTGCGCTGCATCATCCGATATGGTTGTAAGGCCTCTGATGAGTCTGAGAGCCATAGTCCGTGATACTGCGCGGGCACTATCCAAGTAGGTTACTTTGCTGGAAACGCAGCTCCAGATAGGGGCAGCGTAAAGCAGCGCTGCCTTTGTAACCGCCACTAGCAGTCTCCTAGCCGGCAATCTGGGTCTTACCACGTTGGGCATGATTCTTGACAAGGCCGCAGATGTCATTGCTGCTTTTTTGCTGGCATACATTGAGTGAGCCTTGAACGAGAGCCTACGGTCTACTAGGACTCCCAGGTATTTCAGCGTTTCTGCTGAGGCGATTTCTACTCCCTTGACTTCCACATGCATACCCGTAACGGACTTTCTACTGCTCAACAGGACTACTTCGGTCGTTTGCGCAGCTATTCCTAGTGCGAATTTCTCGAGCCATTCGATGACCTGATCGCCACATTAGTGTTGTCCTGGAGTTCCGGTATTGTCTTGGCAACCGCTATTATCGCAACGTTGTCGGTGAAGCAGTGCAGCTCCACACCTCTGGGCTTACTGATGCTCAATATCCCATCATACATAATGTTCCACAAGATCGGTCCTGGGTCGCTACCTTTAGGGAACACAAGCGTCCATGAATGCATTCGCTTTTTCTGCAGATATGCCGTTCTTGAACTCAGTTCGCTTCGCTTTATATGTCTCAATGTATTGGGCGTGGTGCGGTTGCCTTCTGGATCACTGCGCTTGCCTCCTCGACTTCAGGCATTCCGTCCGAAGTTGGTGCAATGAGACACTTCACCAGTAGACGGGGGTAACATTTCGCATTCATTTTCCTCGGAATCACCGCATCGCACTTTGCGGTGAGCATATCCATGAGCGCAGTCACCATGGTCTCTGCGTGTGGTCTCCATAAGTTCGATCTGATATGCCAACATGTCTTCATCCAGTTTCCTGATATCCCATACTGGCCCTAGCGCATATCTCCGCCGTCTGGATATCGGCCTCATTGTTCGGAGATCAGGATATAATCGCTCAGCGTTATGTCCTCCACTAGTACTGTGCTAACAAAGGTGACATCGATGAAAGACGTACCTCTGTCATTATTAAACTTCGGTTTGAGTCCGTCGCTTACCAATACGAGATCAAGTAGGTTCATGGCATCGATCACTGCTCATCCTCTTGGATTAGAAGTCCGACTGCCCCATTCTGTAGCCCAGGCATTGAGGTCAACACCAATGACTGCTGGTCTGCGCCCACTTGCATGATCAACCAGCTTTCCAAGCATGTCATCGAATTGCTCCGGACTATCGCTAGGTGGAGCATAGCAGCTGTAGAAGTGAATTCATTTTATTTTCGCATATGCTATGCCACGCATTGCTACGGTCTCCCACTCTTCTATGAATAGGCTAGTTGAACATTTAATGGCCGCCTTTCCTAATTCATCGAGCACCACTCCTGAGTTACCCACACCAGGAAGGTATGGTTCACTCAGAAGAACTGCGTCCGCATTGCGCTCGCTATCTGAGCCAAAAGGTTCTGTGCAGCTGCGCAATGGTTGACGTTGAGCTGAATGATGTTAATTAGTTCTGGCATCAATATGGCGGCTATTAGCTCCTTTGCTGTTGGCTTTGTAGGTGGGGCATGCGCCACGTCGCTGCTGCAGATCAGGCAACTTGGTTTCGCAGCCCTTTGCCTTATGACCACTAGCCGCACCGTAGGCAGCATTCCGAGCGATCGACTGACTTGCAGTTGGGAGCCCGGTGGCCGTATTGAAGGCATCTGAAGCATCTTATTGGGCGTATATCCTGGATTATGCGGCATGGTAACTGTTTACGTCGAAACGCAGCCGCCAAGAAGTAGGCAACGTTGCGGCGTAAACAGTGCGAGAGTCACCAAGGGCTCTCGCGCTCTTTTATCCAGTTTTTTCTTAATGCTAAGTAGTGTAAGAATAGCATGTAATAACATAAGTTTAGTATTCAATAAAACTGTGAAGTGAACGGATCACGCGCCGCGAATTGTCTCTTTCTTTTTCGAATTGTTTTTTTTCTCGCGTCGGTTCACAACTCGTCAGTGATCTCCACAGTGATCCCCTCCAAGAATAAGAATTCTTCTGTTGCCGCCGCCACAAACATTGGTCCTTCGAGCCGGATTATTGTAAAATTACACATAGGACTCACGTCGCTGGATTTTTTCATCCCCTCGCACCGCTCGAACCACTACTCCGGCAACAGCACATCGTCAGGAACCCAGATAAGTACTAAACTTTTACTTATTCTATTCGGCAGAGGGCTGTGTGTAATTCCTCCTCTGAGAAAAAAGAAGAAATTTCTTTTTTGCCATAACCTCGCAATTTGCGCTACCGGCATCTCTATACGTGCATATATACATACATATGTCGCTGCATTTGTAAGTACATACGTACCTATTGACGACTGCCATATTTGAATGTTGTAAATACATACATACAATTGCACACAGTTTCCTCCACATAAATTATATTTATTAACCTCTGCCATGTATGTACCTTCTCCTACATTTTCTGTCTAAGAAAGGTACATACATTGTATGTTAATATATGCAAATACATATACATATGTACACTGACATTACATATTTGCACATATTACATACTTACGTTGCCCATTAAAATACATTGCCAAGGTCCAAACCTCTACTGGCAATTGTATTTCCAATAAACTCAAAAAAGATAACACATAACCTCCTCGTAAATTTCTTTTTATTATCCACTATAAATTTTCATTTACAATATAAATATAGTTGTATCATTTACAAATTTATAAATTCTAAGACCTTTGTTTACATTTTTGCCGGCCCTTAGTGATCGCAGTCCGTCTTAGTGATCGCAGTTCGATAACAATCGACCGACCACCACTTTTTCCGTTCAGTCAGTGTTAGCGTTCCAGGGCTGCACTAGCTCAAATATTAAAATATTTTTTCGTGGGCAACCGTGACTTTTAAAAGTCACTTACTTTAGAAATATCGTCTCATTGTGCGCTGTGTTGTGATATTACAAAGCGCTGCAACATTGCAAAGGAATTATCGAATATATTTTCCTTCGTCTGAGAAAATATATCCGAATAATAAATAATTATCTATTTATTTTTTACAATATAATTTATTATTTCTAAATAAATTATATTGCGTCTTTTCTCAGAGTTTCACGCTGAGTATAATAATTGTTTCGATAATTATTATTACTCAATAAAATATTTCGATTCTTTTAAATAATATTTATATTATTTTTTTTTTTTTGCAACTGTTTTTCCAAAAAGTGTTGCCTTGTAATTTAGCAACATATTCTTCACTCAATAGACTCGATAAAGTTCCGATCGATTTACCTCATCCTTTCTGTTGTTTATTATTAAAATAATAATAATCAACTTTTCCGTCCAATTTCGTATTTATCTTTCTGGTTTTTTCATCACCATCAATTGCATCTTTCTCGCCTTTTAAAGGTTCGGTTATGCCAATTGATAGCGGTAAAGACACCAAGAAACACCTTATTGTACAAGCGACTCAGCATAGACGTTCAAGTTCTCTTCCAAGTTCCCATCTTGGCAGAACATCCTCTCCCGCCACACAAAGGAAAGTTTCAACTCCGGCCACATCCAAGGCTAGTCAGGTACCAAAAATTTCGGTGCACGCTCCTCCAATCACTCGCTCAGTTGGTCATCAAATTTCCCAGGCAATAAAAATGGCACTACAATAGTTCATTAACGCTTCAGATAAGCTCACGCAATTCGAAGCTAGGATTCAAAATTCTCCTACAGCCTCACTTCACACTCACAGAGTGCGTCTTGAGCAGCTTCGCTCCATATGGAGTCTTGTAGAACTCAAATATGAACTCTGTTCCAACGCATTGTCTCAACCAGAGACAAATGCTGTGGACAAAATCGCCATGCAAGCCCGATATGACCACTGCTATTTAGTTTACGAGGAACTTGCCTCTCAGTTAAATGAGAATATAGAGACCGCAACGGCTCCATCTCCAGCACCTGCAGTAGCACAAGTAGCCTTCCAGCCACGAAGCTACAGGTCACCACCCTTCGATGCTGAAGTTTTCAGCGGTGACTATTTAGAATGGCCAACTTTCCGAGATCTCTTCTCAGCGGTCTACATTTCCGATCCCGGCTTAAGTCAGATAGAGAAACTTTTCCATCGGAATGCCAAAACAAGTGGCGAAGCGAAGGCAATCGTTTCCAAATCCCCTCTCACGAATGAGGGTTTCTCTTCTGCTTGGAAGAATTTGACGGATAGGTTCGAAAATAAGCGACTGTTAGTAAACAGCCAACTTAAAATCCTCTTCAACCTTCCGTCAGTTCCTCACGAGTCTGGAGCCGCCATCCAAGTACTTCAAAGCACAATACAAAGTTGCTTAACGGCTTTAGACCATTCGAAAATCAACACAGAGAACTGGGATTGCCTTCTAGTCTTCCTATGCTCGTCTAAACTCCCAAGGATGACGTTGTCACTTTGGGAACAGTCCGTACAAAATAAGGCTGAAATTCCGTTGTGGAAGGAAATGTCCGATTTCCTTTCAGAGCGCTATCGCACATTAGAAGCGATAGAGGACGTACAACCCACAACAAGCGCACAGACAAGTTCCAAATCTGCTCGAAAAGAGCCTCCTACAAGGAAGGTCAACTCTTTTGAGGCAAAGGTTGTAGGCAAACCACAAACCTGCAAACTTTGCTCAAAGGAGAACCATCCTATACGTCTGTGTCCGCGCTTTCTCCAAATGGCTGTTGATGAAAGGTCCAATTTCATCAAACAGCAAAAGTTGTGTCTGAACTGCTTCGCAAGAGGACATGTCCTTAAAGATTGCACAAGTCAACATAACTGTTTTACGTGCAAGGGTCGCCACAATACACTCCTGCATCGTGGCACCCCTCCTACTGCGCCCTCTTCAGCAGATTCTGCAACAGCTCCCCATAATTCGAATATACAGTCCACTCCTTCTACGACTAATATTCAGAATTATTTCACGGCGAACACACAAGGTGTTCTTCTCGGCACTGCTCTTATAAATGTGTGCCATTTGGGCATGACTTATAAAGCACGTGCACTGATCGATCCTGGATCAGAGGCTACGTTCATTTCCAAACGGATGTTTAACATCATAAAGCCATCCTACCAAGCCGTGCAAGTTAAAGTAGCTGGCTTAAATCAAGCCATCTCAGCCAATCCACAAAAGTTGTGTCATTTCCAGATTGGCTCCCCGATCACTCCCAGGTTACAGCTAGAAACTGCAGCCTTTGTTCTCCCTCAATTGGCAGGTAACCTTCCATCCTACACCATTTCCAAGGACCTTCTGAAGGACCTGCCAAATCTCCAACTAGCTGATCCGCACTTCCACTAGAGCTCTCAGATAGACGTGCTCCTAGGAGCCGATATCCTTCCGTCTATCATAAAGAGTGGCTCTGTATCCAAAATTTGTGGAACCCTGCTCGGTCAAGAGACCATATTCGGCTCGATCCTCACAGGACCAGTAGCCAAGTCGAATCCCACGACAGTTTCGTCCTTCACGACGAGGATAAAGATCAGCAATGAACAAAGGCTTGATGATCTTCTCACCAAGTTTTGGGTTGTGGAAGATCTACCAGCAAAGCTGGTAAAAGTTTCTGATTCAGCGTGTGAAAACAACTTTCTTCGCACTACTTCCAGAACAAAAGAGGGCAGATATGTCGTTACGCTTCCTTTCAGAAATCCTGAAATCTTCGAATTAGGACATTCTAGGTCCATCGCACTCGCTCAGTTTCTCAGGAGCGCAGGTCGTTTAAAGAGGAACTTTCCTTTAAAAGAGCAGTACGACTCGATTATTCAGGAGTATTTAGATTTAGGCCATATGAGGCCAGTCTCCCCAAGTAACAACTGGAACAATTTTTATCTCCCTCATCATGCTGTGTTCAAACCTGAGAGCACCACGACCAAAGTTCGCGTTGTTTTCAACGCCTCCAGTCCGTCCTCCAATGGGAAGAGCTTGAACGATATCCTATATCCAGGACCCGTTTTGCAATCCGATCTGACCATGCAGATCTTGAAATGGCGTTTTTTCCGTTACGTGTTCAATGCTGACATCACAAAGATGTACCGGCCGATACTCGTCCACACGAGTCACACGCCATTTCAACGAATCCTCTTCAGGAATCCAAATGGTGAAGTATGTGATTATGAACTTAACACAGTCACTTTCGGAGTAAACTGCGCTCCATTCTGGGCCATTCGGGTTCTTCGACAGCTCTCCCAGGATGTTAGCAAACATTTTCCTCTCGCCAGCGACATCATATCCAACTACATGTACGTAGACGATGTCCTTGCTGGCGCGCACTCCATAAAGCGCGCCACAGTGTCCATTGAAGAGTTACGCAAAGCTCTTGAGACAGCTGGTTTTCCTTTAAGAAAGTGGACCTCCAACCACAAAGATGTGTTAGCTAACATCCCCAAGGACCATCTATTGAACGCCGATTTCCTCGAACTTGAGGAAGCGATCTTAGCAAAGACTCTAGGTATACGCTGGCAAGCGCATACGGATGAGTTCCTCTTTGCCCCCTCCGAAGCCGATTTGAAACAGTCCTACACGAAACGTGAAGTTCTCTCTCACATCGCCAAATTATTCGATCCAGCAGGCTGGCTGGCACCATTTGTGGTCCGCGCCAAAATTTTCATGCAGGAGATATGGCTGCAAAATCTTGGATGGGATGAAACATTGCCAAGCGAACTCCAACAACGCTGGCAGGATTTCCTATCCAGTTACTCATCCCTCCATAACCTTCGCATCCCTAGATGGGTCCAATATACCCCAGTAGCTAAGCTCCAAATCCATGGTTTCTGCGACGCATCTCAGCGCGCCTACGGAGCAGCTATATATATCCGTGTTGAAAATCAACACAAGACTTCAAGCCATCTCCTTGTAGCCAAGACCAGAGTAGCTCCTGTGAAGACCATCTCCTTGCCCCGTTTAGAATTTTGCGGTGCATTACTGCTAGCCGAGTTATCAGCAACACTCCTCCCTCAGCTTCCAGTCAATAGCTACGAAGAGTACTATTGGACTGATTCCACAATTGTGTTAGCCTGGCTCAGTAAGCCTCCATGTAAATGGACGACTTTCGTGGCTATAAGAGTGGCTAAGATAGCTCAGCTCACTAGTTCGAGCAAATGGTCTCACGTCAGATCTGAGCAGAACTCTGCCGATCTTGCCAGTAGAGGCGTCTCGTCAGATGACCTCATTGGTAATAGACTCTGGTGGCATGGACCCGATTGGCTGATCCTTCCAGCAGAGCAGTGGCCTGTTGCGATCGAAATCGCTCACGAGACAGACGAAGAGCTTCGTCCTGTCAAATGCAACTTAACAAAGTTGCCTCCTTCATCCATTTGTATCTTGGAGAGATTTTCCGAGCTCGACAGAGCACTGCAGTGATGGCTTATGTATATCGCTTCATTCAGAGATGTCGCAAGCCTCATCTTACACTCTCTCCAGATATCAGCAGCTCTGAACTCTCCAACGTTCAAGATTTGCTCATCCCGAGCACCCAACGTACTCAGTTCCATAAAGAGTACAACTGTTTGTTGAACAAGGAACAGATTGCAAGGAGTAGCGACATCGCTAATTTGAATCCGTTCATCGACGCCAGCGGAGTCATGAGATCATGCGGTCGTGTGAGAACATCCGCTTCTTTAAGCTATGACGAGAGGCACCCGCTCAGCCTTCCGTACTCATGTACTTTCTCACACCTCCTCGTCCGTTTTACGCATCGTATCTCCCTCCAAGGTGGGAATCAATTAGTGATGCGTCTCATTCGATCAGGCTACTGGATTCCAAAGCTCCGTACTTTAGTGAAAGCCACCATTAATTCCTGTCGAGTTTGCATCCTCCATCGAAAGAAGTTGCAAACTCAACTCTCGACCTTTCACCCACACGGGACTCGATTTCGCTGGTCCTTTCGAAATCAAGAATTTCACTGGTCGAGCCTGCCTCATTACCAAGGGCTATGTATGTGTGTTTGTGTTTCAGCACAAAATTTAGAAGCAACCTCGGACCTAACAACCGAGAAGTTTCTTTCCGCCTTCGCACGTTTCATCGCGAGACGCGGCTGCCCCCACCACGTTTACTCTGACAACGGAAAGACATTCGTTGGAGCCTCCAAGGTCCTTACTTCAGAGTTAATAAAGGCAGTGAAGGCTAATGTATCCAGAAAACACAGCCATCAAAATCTCGCATGGCACTTCAATCCTCCCAGTGCGCCGCACATGGGTGGCTTATGGGAAGCTGGAGTAAAGAGCTTCAAAACGCTCTTCTACAAGTCCACTTCCTCATTAAAGTACACTTTCGAGGAACTATCCACACTCCTTTGCAAGGTCGAAGCGTGCCTTAACTCCAGGCCGATTTCCCCTATGTCTGAGAGCCCCACCGATCTTTTAGCCTTGACTCCTGGCCACTTTCTGATCGGCGGTCCGCTCATGTCCGTCGCAGAGCCTGAAATCCAAGAAGACGCTGTATCCATCATCAACCGATGGCAGCGACTTAAGGCTCTGCATCAACAGTTTTGTTTCCGTTGGAAAGAGGAATACCTCAAAGAGTTGCACAAACGCTCCAAGTGGCAACTCCCAACGCGAAACCTCCAAGTCGGCGACATGGTGCAAAAACCACAACGAATGGCGTCTGGGCCGCATCCACGTCACCTATCCTGGCGCTGCTGACATTGTCCGCGTAGTGGACATCCTCACCACCCGTGGCGTCATCAAAAGGCCAGTGGCAAAATTAGTCCTACTTCCTTTAGAGGACAAGGTCCAGACACCCTCCTAACCTTGTGTTGTCTATCAGTGGATATATGCTCTCCAAACACTAATCCATATATCCACATTCTCCTTTCAGATTAGTGAGATGGCACCACGCAAGGCACAAACACCAGCAAAGCCCAAAGGAGTGAACTCCTTCAGATGCCGCGTCTGCAGAGGAGTCCACGCCTTATAGAAGTGCCAACGGTTCCTGCGGCTGGCTGCGGAAAAGCGTCGTCGGGCAGTGTTGATCAACAAATACTGCCCGAACTGTCTTGCCCATGAACACTCCAAGGGTTCATGTCGCAGCGGCGGCACCTGCCGCACATGAGGTGAGGGCCACCACACACTGCTCCACCTTCCAAGCACCCCTCAATCCGAGATGCGTGCAACCTCGCCATCCGTGACGCCTTTTCCATCTTCGGAATCCCTGGCGACATCCCCCTCTGTGGCAATCAGCATGATGCCGACCGCCATAGTCAACCTGGACATCGCCGGCAAAATCTTCGAGGTGCGCGTGCTGTTGGACGCGTGCAGTCCATATAGCCGCATGCCCACCTCACTGGCAAAGGCTTTTGGCCTCTCCGCCGAAAATGGGTTTTGCCGCGCCTTGTTCAGGTCAAGGGCGTCGCCAGAGTTCTCCGTTACAGTGAATCTGAAGAGGGAAGGTCAGCAAGGAGCTGCTAACCAGCTATCCGGGGCGGACACTCGGTGCCATGTGCCGAGCAGAGTCTCCATAGTTCTGGGGGCCGTCGTCTATGGAGACGGACTCCTTCCAGGGCTTGTTCCATCCCACGGTGGACTGCCGTTGGCCCAGAACACTCTGTTTGGCTGGGTCCTATCCGGTGTCTTTAAGACATAGTCCGCCAGCGCTCCTAAGGCCCCTCCAGCGGCATCCAAAGGATCCCGTCTCCACCCTCAAGTTGCAATAGTATTGCAAGGGGGGCGGGATATTTACGTCGAAACTCAGTCGCCAAGAAGTAGGCAACGTTGCGGCGTAAACAGTGCGAGAGTCACCAAGGGCTCTCGCGCTCTTTTATCCAGTTTTTCTTAATGCTATGTAGTGTAATAATAACATGTAATAACATAAGTTTAGTATTCAATAAAACTGTGAAGTGAACGGATCACGCGCCCCGAATTGTCTCTTTCTTTTTCGAATTGTTTTTTTCTCGCGTCGGTTCACAACTCGTCAGTGATCTCCACAGTGATCCCCTCCAAGAATAAAAACTCTTCTGTTGCCGCCGCCACAAACAGTAACCATCCCACGGTTACAACGCCCCGTTTTATAACCGCAATGGCATCGTTCGCGCACATTAGCACAGAGGCTATCTCGGTCCCGCTTCTTACATACTTTGGTTCTAGGCGGATGCCCTGAAAATGGGAGACCAGCGAACAATGGAGATCCTCTGCCGTCGTAGCCTCGTCTAGATCGCTGCAGATTAGCGCAGTCCTTTGCGCGCCCTTGCGTACCGAAGCAAGCTCTTTGAGCGTCGCTTCTAGCTCTTTTTTGAAATTGGGGATGTCTGCAGAGGCTTTCCCTTCTATTTCATTCAGTAGTTCTTCCTGTTGATTCCTTCTTATTTTACGCACGTGCTTGCCGAATTTGCTCAGGCTCGGTTCTGCTTTCATCTTCCTAAGCATATCAGCGTAAGTAAGCTCAACCGTTTTCTTCAGGATTAGTGGCTCTTCATCCTTTGTAGTGTTCTTAGCGATAGACGCGTAGCTTGCCGGCTTGGAGTCAACCGTTGTGGGTACCGCCTTACCGGTGGCTTTGGCGGCAGATGTATGGTTGCCCGTTTTGGGAACCAGCACTTTCGGTATACCTGCGCTTAGTTTTTAAGCTTGAGTGGCAGTACTCCTTGGTGGGGCCTTATTATTGGTACCCTACTGTAGCTCTATCGCTCTGTTATTGAACGCCCCTGTTCTCGCCCGTTACGTGCCGCCTAGTGCCGAACGAGGATAGAATGGCGTTAATCTTGCCTTTCATCTTGAAAAGGATGCTCCTCAGGTTCTCCATCTTCAGGTCCGACGAGTGATGTTGCGATCTTGATGGGGACTTCACTGCCACCCATCGTCTTCTAACTTGTGGCAGTCGTAGAAGCTGCAGGGGCCAAAGTCTCCACCTTTACAGCTGCTCTGCAGTCGCTAGTTTTCGGCGGCTGGGGGCTGATTGCTCACCTCTCGCTCCCTGAATTGGAGTTCCGACTCCTCTAGTAGGGGACCTCGATAGCCTGGAGCTCCTCCTGAACGGGTCGTTGGAATCGGGGCACTGCCCCCCCCCCCGTTCTGACCATCTGATATAATGGGCGGACTACGGATTGTTGGTCACCAACGTTAGAAAGGGATCCCTCGTGGGCCACGGATTTCTTCCTGGAGTTTTACCGGTAGAGGTTTATTCCGCCTCTAACCGGACACCAGAGCCTCTGCTTAGGCACCAGAACGGCGAGAGGATGATTATTAGTCTATCCGCGACCTTTGAGCCTCTTCCCTTTCTAAGAGGTTGGTCCGCTCCGAAGGAATCAGAAACAAGTTTAAATTCTTAATTCAAATTTTAATTCAAATTCGAATTTGAATATTGTGCCCAACGAAAATGATCGCAACGCAGAAATGATCGCAACGCAAAAAGATCACAACGCAGAAATGATCGCAATGCAAGAATGGTGGCAACGAAAGAATGCTAACAACGCCAAACTTACGAGATGGGCCACTGCGATAAATTGGCAACGCTATCAAGTGTTTTATCTGATGCAGCGAAAAGAAAAAATTGCCAAAAATTATATTTCCAGGATGTGGTGCCAGTTCGCAATCCCCCACTTTGTGCGTCGCCATTCTGCGTGACGCTCTTTCGCTGACTCTTTAGTCGCCTTTTACGACAAGCCGAGCCCTCTGAGGTGGAATTCTAACCCCGCCACCACACAGCAGTGCTCTTTATCCATCGGGTCTGCTGGGCATCTCACCAATGCGGACACGTTTCTTCATGCCGATGATGATGCCATTAGCCCTCTCCCACACCAGCATAGTGCGCATTAAACTTCTCGGGCTGAGCGGAATTCCAGTAAGAGTCTCCAACATCTCTCGCTCTGTACGAAACCTAACACAGTGCAGTAGGATATGTTCCGCTGTTTCGACAGAGTCGGTGCAGAACAGGCACTGGGCTGAGTCCACATGACAGAACCTGAAGAGGTACCCCCGGAAGCAACCATGATCGGTGAGGAACTGGGTCAAGTGATAGTCCACCACTTTGTGTTCGCACCCTGCCCTCTCCGCTAAATCTGGGATCAGCTAGTAGGTCCATCTCCCTTGTAGTGAGTCTTGCCACCTAGTCTGCCACACTCCATAAAGCCAGACACTGATCTCTTCTCCGGAAACACCTTCTCGAGTTAGGTATTGGGCCTCTATCTCTAGGTTAATCGGGGGGATGCCAGCAAGTACATGAACTGCATCTTCGGATATAGTTCTGAATCCTCTGATCAGTTTAAGGGCCAAGGTCCGTGATACAGCATACGCGTTATCCAAACAGGTCACTTTATTCGTGACACTCCTCCAGATGGGAGCAGCGTATAGAAGCGATGATTTCGCGACCGCCACCAGCGGCCTCCTGGCCGGCATCTTGGGTCCACCTACATTTTACATGAATCTTGTCAATGCTTTTGCTGACATAGCTGCCTTCGTGCTGGCGTATCTCGCATGCTCCTTGAATGACAGTCTATGGTCAATAAGAACTCCCAGGTACTTCAGGGATCCAGCTGACTCTATTTGCGCGTCTAGTAATGCGTCTTGGCTGCTTGATGAAGCCAGCAGAGAAACGGCTGTACTGTGTATTCTTATGTTGTATATATTGTATGTATTGCTGTTCTGCTAAGCAACAGCAAATGAGAATTCAAAGTGAATATTGAGAGAGTATGCTATGTGCGCATTGTTCATGTAATAGCGTTTGGTTAGCATAAGAATGCTGACGATGCACTTATGCAGTGTGGCTTATAAGTGGGTAATCATATTACACTGCACTGCCAATGTGTTTGTCCTTATATCTGATTAATTTAAGTCATTGTACTTGAGTACAGTAAATGCTCGCTATGTACGCATACCACATCTCCCTCCGTATGAAAAATAACGTAACTTAGTATAGTTATTTTATTTTAAATATTTGTTTTTTTTTTCGTTTAAATTTTTATTTTATTATTAATTGTATATTATATTTTTCTTGCATTTGTAAAAATATATATAAACATAATAATAAAATTTTTTTTTTTTAATTCGTGACGAAAAATTATGAATAATAAATCTTAAGTCTGTCGTGTACTACTTGTTTTTTATTTTTATTGTTTGATATTATTATATTTTTTCCTTCTTCTATCTTTTCTACCTTATAGGGTCGCGTATATTTAAAATCTAGTTTATGTCCTACTTCATTTCTTAATAAAACTATATCTCCTGATATTTCTATGTTTTATGTATTTAAATCATAATTTCATAATTTCAAGCATAGTTCTAGCTTTCTTATATGCTACTTCTAATCTGAATTTGCTTTCTTTAGCATAATCGTCTATATTAAAAATAGGCTCTATGCTATTTTTACTATTAAAATTTGTTGGTAAGTTATTTGTTCTACTAAACACTAACTCATATGGGCAATAATTATGTACCTTAGAGGGTGTTGTATTGAAACAATAGACAAAATATTGAAGACATACCAATCAACTGATATGTGGGATCGTATGTATTCATTTAAGGTTCTATGACTTCTTTCTACTACACCTAGAGTCTGATGGTGGGGAGCGGTAGATGTTACATTTTTAATTTTAAAATTTTTGCATAAATCAGCTATTATTGAATTCTTATTTTCTGTACCCATGTCAAAACAAAAGATTCGAAAATTTCTATAGCGACTGTATTTGCGCTTTTGTTTAGAATTGGTATAGCTACTAAATATTTAGTTAAGTCACAAATGAGGGTGACTGCATGTTCATTGCCTTTATCCAACTTTGGTAGAGGACCTATAGTGTCCATTATCACTCTGTCGAAAGCATGTTCAGGGGTATTAGTTATAATCATTGGTGTCTTTGTATGCTTGGTTATTATAGCTCATTGGCATTTTTAACCTTTTTTGATTTAGTCTGTTATTTGTTTAGACATACCTTTCCAAAAATAATGTCTTTTGACCTTGGCCAAGGTTTTTGAAATGCCTGTATGACCTCCTTGTAATGAATCGTCATGTAGTGTAGACAAAATTGCTTCTTTTTCTTTTTCACTATTAACTAAGGTCACCGGGTGTAGTAGCGCTACTATAAAGCTTTTTAATATTTTATTGCCCATTTCTTTGAAATTATTTATTGAAATGAACTCAAAAATATTTTCCAATTTGTGACATAAATTGTCTAATTTGACTAATTTTATATATACCGGCCTGCTTTTCAAGCCTTTGAAAAAATTTATCTAAATCAAAACTCCGTTTGTATATAAATCATCAACAACTTTGAACTAGGGTTAGTCATTGAAAACAAAAAGGTGAGTTGTCTATGATCTGTTTTGACTGTGAAATGCTCACCGTAAATATAGGGTTCAAAGCGGGTTATTGCCCAATGTATTGCTGCTAATTCCTGCTCGGTTGTGTTTCTATTACTCTCACCCTTAGTAAATGCTCTAGATGCGTATGCAACTAGAAGTTGGTGGTCGTTATGATTTTGAGAAAAAACTGCGCCACATGCCATCTTGCTTGCATTTGTTGTAATACAAAAATTCTTACTAAAATCAAGGTATTGTAAGACAGTAGGTTCCATTAGTTTAGATTTTATATGTAAAAATGCATTTTGACAGTCTTCTGTCCATTCAAAGGGAACATTCTTCTGGACAACAACCCGTCATACATTATATTCCACAGGATTGGTCCAAGTACCGACCCTTGAGGGACACCTGCGGAAACGTGGTGTTTTCTTGGTCATACCATAGTATACGGTCCCTGAATATACCCATCTCGCCGTATTAAACGTATTTTTGACATCCGTGGTGATGGTGCAGTACTCCTTGCTGCCGCCTAGCCATCTGTCACCATCGAGAGCCTTCTTGGCCAGATCTCTTATGGCAGTGAGAGCGTCAAGTGTGTTTTTGCCTTTTTGGAAGACATACTGGTGTCTTTGTAGGCCACCGGGACTCTCAGTGATCAGCTCAATTCGTGCATATAGGATGCGTTTTAAGAGCTTTCTCACAATGTCCAGCAAACACAGTGGGCGAAAATTGCCTGCAGCATTATTGGGTCCCTTTCCTTTCGGCTGCAGCACCAGCATCATGTTTTTCCAACGACATGGGAAGACACCATCTAACAGGCACTGTTGGAAGGTGTCCCTGAAGACTTCTGGTTTAGCGTTTGCAGCAACCATAACTACGGCTCCTGGGATGCCATCAAGACCAGGGGCTTTGTTGGGCTTTATCCTTTTTTGCCGCTTCAATGACCTCACATGCTGTGGCACACGGGAAATCGGGATTTCTTGTGCGGGTTGCCATAGAGTATCCTGTTTTGAAAATAGCTCCATTACGATGTTTTCTAATAAGACTGGGTCCTGAGGAGTACCTTCTTCAGCGGCTTTCATTTTATTAGTAACCATTTTGTAGGCGATAACCCAAGGATCGTCGTCTACACTCGCCAGCAACTCTTTAAAGGCATTTGCTTTAGCAGCAGCTATGCCGTTTCTCAACTCCGTACGTTTCGCTCTGTACGCCTCCTGCAATCGGGCGTGCTGAGGATATCCTCTGACTCGTTGTGCCTGTCTCCTTGCCCTGAAGCATTCTGAGCGTAGCTGGTTGAGGGAGCCATTCCACCAGTAGACCGGAGGTTTGCGAACGCTCTTCTTCTTCTTCTTTCGTGGCATCGCTGCATCGTATGCCGCTTCCAGCATTTTCATGAGTGCCGCGACCATGGTTTCGGCCTGTCCATTTGGTACCTCCAATTGCTCGATGCTGTATGCCAGCATGTCCTTATCCAGCTTTCTAATATCCCATGCTTACCCAAGAGTACTTCTTGCCTGTCGTTGTGAGATGCATGACGTGCGGGCAGTGAACGTTATGAGGGCATGATCGCTCATTGTTACATCCTAATGAACCCTCCATTTAGCGGTGGGGGCTAGACTTCTGTTGACAAAAGTGACATCGATGAATGATGTGCCTCTGTCGTTGTTAAACGTCGGCTTGCCACCATCGTTTAGTAACACCAGATCCAGTCGGTTCATGGCATCCATAACGGCCCGTCTTCTGTGATTGGATATCCGGCTTCCCCATTCAATTGCCCAGGCGTTGAAATCACCTGCAGTGACAACCGGCTTGCGCCCTCTAGCATGGTATACAATAGTTTGTCTAGCAATTCCTCGAAAAGGTCCGGACTGTCACTGGGTGGGGCATAGCAGCTATACAGGTGAACGCCATTCACTTTAGCATACGCAATGCCACGTATTGGCTCTCTTGCCTGGTCTTCTATGTAGAGGTTGCTGCAGCATATGACTGCCGGCTTTCCTGAAGAGTCGAAGAGCACTCCTGAATTTCCCACACCAGAGGCGTACGGTTCGCTCAGGAGCATAACGTCAGTATTGCGGTCTATCGCTGTCTGGGACAGTAGACTCTGTGCTGCTGCGCATTGGTTGACATTTAGCTGGATAATGTTAATCATCATCGTGGCGGCTTAAAGCTCCTTTTATAATGTTCGTTTAAAAGGTTGAGCATGAAAAGCTACCTGTCGGGTGGTTCCTGTCTACCTCGCTGTTTTTCACAGCCCTTTGCTTTGTGGCCACGTTCGCCATCGAAGACAGCAGTCTGACCGATCAGGCTCCTTGATAGCCCTGTGACCGAATCCAAGGCACTTAAAGCATTTTGTAGGGCGTGTGTCCTGAATGATGCGACAGCGAGACCAGCCAACGGCTGTATGTGTGTGTTTTTTTTTTTTTAATATATATACAGCAGGAAATTGAAATCTGAGCAGGATGTGATGCCGAATCGCACTCCATCTTCTTACGCGATGTACATCAGCGTGACGCTCCTTCCTTGACTTTTTAGTCGCCTTTTACGACAAGCCGAGCGTACTGTGGTAGAATTCTTGCCCCGCCACCACACGGGAGTACTCCTCATTCATCATTTCCGATTGGCCATCTCGTCCTTACGGACACGCTTCATCATCGTGACGATGATCTCGTGTGCGCTATCCCCAACGCCATCATAGCGGTAATCAAGCCTGGCGTGCTGAGAGAAGCCACATCGAGCGACTCTAGCTGTACCTTCTTCGTGGTGGAACTTAAATAAGTACACTCAGAAACAACCGTGGTCCATGAGAAACTCGGTCATGTGGAAGTCCACCATTTTGTGCTCACACTCATCCCACTCCGTTAGATTAGGGATAAGCTGGTACGTCCACCGTCCTCGTTGCGACTCATGTCACCTGGTCTGCCTGACTCAATGGTGTAATGCCTAAAAGAGCGTGCGCTGCGTCATCCGATATGGTTCTAAGGCCTCTGATGAGTCTGAGAACCATTGACCGTGATACTGCGCGGGCACTATCCAAGTAGGTTACTTTGCTGGAAACGCAGCTCCAGATAGGGCAGCGTAAAGCAGCGCTGCCTTTGTAACCGCCACTAGCAGTCTCCTAGCCGGCAATCTGGGACCTCCCATGTTGGGCATGATTCTTGCCAGGGCTGCAGCTGTCATTGCTGCTTTTTTGCTCGCATACATTGAGTGAGCCTTGAACGAGAGCCTACGGTCTACTAGGACTCCCAAGTATTTCAGCGTTTCTGCTGAGGCGATTTCTACTCCCTTGACTTCCACATGCATACCCGTAACGGACTTTCTACTGCTCAACAGGACTACTTCGGTCGTTTGCGCAGCTATTCCTAGTGCGAATTTCTCGAGCCATTCGATGACCTGTTCGCCACATTAGTGTTGTCCTGGAGTTCCGGTATTGTCTTGGCAACCGCTATTATCGCAACGTTATCGGTGAAGCAGTGCAGCTCCACACCTCTGGGCTTACTGATGCTCAATATCCAACATCATACATATTGTTCCACAAGATCGGTCCAAGTACCGACCCTTGAGGAACACAAGCGGAGACTTGGTGACTTCTTAGACCAGCTTCTGTTACATACCATAACACACGGTCTCTGAAGTAGTTGTCAATTACGCCTATAGCCGGGTACGCCCGGTGGCTGCTGCTTTAATGATCACACCCGGGATACCATCAATACAGGGAGCTTTGTTCGGCCTGATCCGCTTTGCTGCTTCGACGACTTCACATGTTGTAATACACGGAAAGTCGTGGTGGGGGGTCAACTGCGGGTTGCCATAAAGTGTGTTGATTTAGAAATAGCTCGATGTTAGTCAGGGTGGTTGGTTCCTGCGGGGTTCCTGCACCAGCGGCATTAAGTTTTTTCTTTACGGTCACCATGGTCTCCGCGTGTGGTCTCCATAAGTTCGATTTGGTATGCCAACATGTCTTCATCCAGTTTCCTGATATCCCATACTGGCCCTAGCGCCTATCTACGCTGTCTGGATATCGGCCTCATTGTTCAGAGATCAGGATATAATCGCTCAGCGCTATGTCCTCTTGCACCATCCAGTTCGAGTTAGCCACTAGCACTCTGCTAACAAAGGTGACATCGATGAAAGACGTATCTCTGTCGTTATTAAACGACGGACTCGTTTATCAATTCGAGATCTAGCAGTTTCATGGCATCGATCACTGCTCGGCCTCTTGGGTTACAAGTCCGACTGCCCCATTCTGTAGCCCAAGCATTGAGGTCACCACCAATGACTGCTGGTCTGCGCCCACTTGCATGATCAAAAAGCTTTTCAAGCATGTCCTCGAATTGCTCCGGACTATCGCTAGGTGGAGCATAGCAGCTGTAGAAGTGAATTCATTTTATTTTCGCATATGCTATGCCGCGCATTGCTACGGTCTCCCACTCTTCTATGGATAGGATAGTTGAACATTTAATGGCCGCCTTGCCTAATTCATCTGGCAGAACTCCTGAGATACCCACACCAGGAAGGTATGGTTCACTCAGAAGAACTACGTTCGCATTGCGATCCATCGCTATCTGAGCCAAAAGGTTCTGTGCAGCTGCGCAACGGTTGACGTTGAACTGAATGATGTTAATAAGTTCTGGCATTATTATGGCGGCTATTAGCTCCTGTGCTGTTGGCTTTTTAGGTGTAGCATGCGAACCACCTGTCGCATGGTTCTTGTCCACGTCGCTGCTGCAGATTAGGCATCTTGGTGGCACTACGGAGCCCTTTGCCTTATGATCATGCACGCCGCATCGTAGGCAGCAGTCCGAGCGATCGACTGACTTGCAGTTGGGAGCCCGGTGGCCGTACTGAAGGCATCTGAATCATCTTATTGGGCGTATATCCTGATTTATATGGCAACCTGACCATCCCACTGTTACTACGCTCCGTTTGATAACTGCAATGGCATCGTTCGCGAACATTAGCTCAGAGGCTATCTGGGTCCCGTCTCGCATCCTGCGGAGGCCTCTTGCATGCTTTGGTTTTAGGCGGATGCCCTAAAATTGGGAGACCAGCGAACTATGGAGATCTGCAGATTAGCGCAGTTCTTTGCGCGCCCATGCGTACCGAATCAAGCTCTTTGAGCGTCACTTCTAGTTCACTTTTGAAGTTGGGGATATCTGCAGAGGCTTTCTCTTCTACAATATTTCCAGTAGTAGTTCTCCATGTTCAGTCCTCCTTATTTTACGCACATGCTTGCCGAATTCGATGAGGCTCGGGTCTGCTTTCATCTTCCGAAGCATATCAGCGTACGTAACCTCTTCCGTTTTCTTCGGAACTAGCGCCTCTGGTTTTTTGCGCAAGCGCTTGGGCTTAATCTTGGTCCACTCTTCGTTCTTGCTGGTGTCCTTGGCGACAGACGCGTACCGCCTTACCGGTGGATTTGGTGGCAGATGTGTGGTTGCCCCTTCGGTAATGCCTGTCTGGTTGGCACCGCCTACCGTCCGTAGGTGGCATGCACGATTCATAACTCTTTAATTAGAGTTATGCCTACGTACTAAAACATAATCCTCCGTATGCTCTTCGGTATTTTACGAGCTCACCGGAACTGACAGTCAAGGTATGAATTCGATGAGCCAGGTCACACTCCATTCCTTAGAAATTGGCGGAGAGCCGCAAGTCTTTTAACCCTTTAGTCGCCTTTTACGACAAGCCGGTGTCGATGAGGTAGTATTCTTTTCCCGCCACCCCACAGGAACGCGCCGTCTGCATCAGCCTCCAGCTCTGTTGGACATCTCGTCGGCTAAGACTCTTTTTATCAAATTGGTGATGATGCTGTGTCCCAGCTCCCATCATCGTTTGATCATCCGTCACAACCGCCGGCACTGGGATTCCAACTTCCTGCACCACTGATTCTGCTCCTATTGTTGGGGACCTCGACATTCTGAAGCTCCTCCTGAAGGGGTCGTCGTCAGTGGAGGCAAAGCCACCTGCTGGCCTATTCATTTATTTGTTGACAGTGGATTAGCCTTTACAGCCGTGGACCACCAACAGCTGATTTTACAGCTGGGCCACCCACAGAAAATATTGCAAAATTTTCATATATTTGCAAAATGTTGGCTCTCGTGTTTTTAACCCGTTTTCGATCGCGCAGCCGAACAATTGCACATTACCCCGAAGTGGCTCTTTGCGATAAACAATTGTTCAGATAAAGCCGTCTTGGAATTGAAAAGATTTTTCGCGCAGCGTATATTTTTCACGACCATATCAGAAAGCTGAGTTTCTTCGCGTCTTGTGTGAGTGTGAGTGTTTGTGTTTTTTTTTTTTTTGTTTTTTTTCTGATATTGCAACAGTTTAAGATTAAGATTAAAATAGGATTAGATTAAAGCTAGGATTAAGTATAGGTGTGAGAGTAAAAAATAAAGTGGTGCTCAGGTGTCCTGTGGTACTGCGCGGAGCATTGGCACGCAGGATCTGAGCGGATGCCTCCTAGGGCAATCTCCCCCGTACGGCCACGTTTCGCAGTGTTTTCATCGTGCCTTCTACAAAGGTGACAACTTCTCGACACTATCAAGCATGGTCTCCACTAGCGGAGAGCTACTGAGAGGACCTCCTATTTTGGTGCAGAGCAGCGATCTACTTTCTTCAAATCCAGGGCAATGTAGTAGAATGTGCTCCGCGTCATCGTCCAATGCGCATAGGGGGCACTCCGGGAGGAATCATGTCGAAAGCGGTACAGATACTTCCTTAGAGAGTGGGTCCATCTTCCCTTCGTAGATGCATTCCATCTCCTCTGCCACATTTGAATTGAACGACATTGCGAATCTTCTCTCGATTGACGCCTTTCGACATATATCTCCTATGCTTCGACTGCCAGCAGATCGATCGGTATCATCCCCGCAATGACTAATGCGGCGTCTGATATCGTTCTAAAGCCGCAGCAGAGCCTTAGAGTGCCGAGTCTGCAGGTAGACTAAAGTCCTCATCGGGTGCTTTTGGTCTCTGTTGCCTTTGCCCAGATCTGAGCACCATAGAGCATAGGTGCTTTCAGCACTTCCATAAGAAATTGCCTCCTTGATTGCATAGGTCCTATTGTGTTGAGCATTATCCTGCTTAGGCCTCTCACAAGTTCAGCTGCTCTTGCCTGGCTTAGGTGCTCTTTAAAGGAAAGCCTTGAGTCGAGATAGACACCGAGGTACCTTATAGCTCTCACCGACTGGATGACCGTAGAGCGCACAGTCAACTGGATGTTTTCCACGGCGCTCCTGTTGCTCATGGGCACAGCCTCCGTCTTGTGGTCCGCTAGCTGAAGTCCCGCTCTAACTAGCCACTCTCTAATGGTGGAAACTGCAGTTCCGTACTTCTCCTCGGTTTCGTGCTTGGCCACCACTACAACGGCAACGTCGTCAGCAAAGCCTACAACGGTAGTATCTACTGGAAGGGGCAGCATCCGTCTGCCGTCGTACATGGCGTTCCACAGTAAGGGTCCGAGTACTGAGCCCTGTGGTACACATCCGGTAATTCCGTAGCCCATATTTCTTTCCAAAGTGTGGTACTGCAATATCCTTAAAATAGCTTTCAATCATGCGTTTAAAGTACTCTGGTACATTAAACTCGGTTATTGCGTCGACTGATCATAGTTCGACTATAAACTAAACCAAATAAATAAATAAATAAAAAAAAGAGCTTCGCCCAGCTTGCCGCTTTATATCAAGCGTCAGCACCACGCAATATTGTTTGGAACCACCTTACCATCGTGTTCCCTCCTGAGCTCTGCCCGATATGTCAACGACTGTTGAGATGGCGTCTAGCGTAGATCGTTGCTTTCTGAACCCGAATTGCATCCGAGCGAGGTCGCCAGCTTGCCTTGTGGCTCATTCCAGCCTGTTTGCCTGCAGTTTTTCCAATAACTTTCTTACCGAATCTATAAGGCAGATAGGCCTATAGGATGATGGCTCTCCAGTTAATTTGTTGGGTTTTGAAAGTAATATCAACTTCTGCGCTTTGCATCTGTCTGGAAAAGTTCCTTCCTTCATGCCCACGTTGAACAGATCCACGAACGTGCGCGGACTGAGTTCAATGGCCAGTTTGAGCGCTTTATTCGGAATACAATCGGGTCCTGGCGCCTTGTCATCTTCAGTTTTTTTTGCAATAGCAACTATCACTTCATGTCCGGGCGGGCGGTGGTAACAGGGCCATGAGTATCGTCCGCATAACGTCAGCATTCATCGAAGAGGCAGGCTTGACAGCTTTTAGTTTCTTGACAGTCACTTTATACAGCGCCGCGAATTCTGACTTCGATCGCTGGTAGTGCCTGCGGGCTGCAATACAAGCTCGCCTATCGATTGCTATCTCGTCTGTTCACCAGTATACTGGGTTATGATGCCTCCTGTAAACTCTTATTTTGTCCATGCTGGAGTTGCACGCTACCTCTTAAGCACGCATGAAGGAGTTTGTTGCCAAGTTTGCATTGCCCGATATTTGAGGTGGGTTAAAGGCGGCTTCGAACTCATTCCCCCTCAGGGTGTCTGCTTTACAACCAGCTTGTGGGTGGTGGTGGGTCCTTGGGTACTGCATAGATCCGACTTCGATAACAATGGCTAGGTGATCGCTTGCAGTGTAGACATCGTTTAAAATCGATTTGGTCTGCCTGGCTAAAGCGCTGGAAGTAAACGCCAGATCGATAATGGTTTCAATTCCTCCTCGGCTGAATGTGTTCCAGTGTTGAGCAGTACGATATTTAGAGCTGCAAAGGCCTCTAGGAGTGCTCTCCCTCTCGCGTTCGTCGATGGGCAGCCCCATTCCTCAGACCATGTGTTAAAGTCACCTGCTATCAAAATGTTTTGGCTTCCACTCGCGTCCTGAGCAATTCTGTCCAGGGTGTTTTCGAATCTCTGTAGCGAAAGGCTGGAAGTAAGTTAGCCGCTGTATATCCAGAACTCTCCAATTTTTACTTTTAGGAACTCATCTTCCTTGCATAAGATATGCAGCTTAAGATTGTGGCCTCTATAAGGCAGCGAATCCCGAAGTCTATTGCGTACTGACTCGTGGTTGGGTGCCTCTCACTTTTATAAGGCTCACTCAGAATACAGACAACGATCTTGAGCTCCCGTACCGTTTGAGCTAACAGATTCACTTGTAAGAACCTTAACATTTGCAGTTTTTCAAAGCTTCCTTAAAGAAGGGTCGCTTTTGTGCATTCCTTTTCACTATTCCCTTGGAGACCACAGTTAAAGTATTTGCCTATGTGGTCGGCCTTGCTCTTGTAGTTGGCAGCAATGTGGCCAAACTCGAAGCATATAAAACATCGCTTGGGTCGCTACTGCATCTGAATGCGGCAGACTGACCACCCAATTCTAATCTTTGCCAGCTCAGCCAACTTTCTTGCCGACACTATTGGCAATGATAAGAATGCTATCTGCATGCCGTGCACAGTCTTCCTAAGGAATCTGACCGCGACCCCGTGCTCATCGAGGGCAGACTCCACTGCATTCTGAACCTCCTCAATAGTGGCCAACTCATCCAAGTCTCTGATGATAACGTGGGCTGTGTCAGCCAGTGACTTGACCGCTGCACGGTCTCCAAAAGCCTTGCCTACGCCATCCTCTAGTTCCTTAGTGCTATGGACTCGGGCTTTGCTGAGGTGAAGAAGCAGATCTCCGCCTGCCGTCTTGCGAATGGCCTGCATATCCCCGCTCAGATGTTGACGGGAAAGGTCACTTCTTACTGATTTTAATAGGCCGGCAAATGTGCATCCTTTGCCAGTCAGCATGATTGCATCCTGTCTGACCCTTTTTTTGGTTTTCGGTTGCGCAGTTTTGCTAGTGGCTGCACGAGGAAGTATGGCCTCAATGGCAGCCCTGGCAGCACCTTTTGCTTTTTTGGGCGGTGTTTGCCGGTTACCGGATTGTGACTCCCTCTGTCTCTTTGAAGTGTTATTATGGGTTCGCTTTGGATTGAGTTCATTTCGCCCGTTTTGGTGTTAGTCTGGCCCTTGTAACTTGTAAATTCTCTTCCAGAATTTTGATTGCTTATCGCACGAGTTGCCAGATTGCCTTAGGTCGAGACGGTGGGAGGTAACGATGTGTATCTGTATACATATCTATGTACGTATGAATTTTCTTATATTTATATGTATAGATGATTTTCTATGCGGATAATTAAAACGATCGACTGATTAAGTAGGTGGTACAACTCAGAATGATGAAACTTTATTAAAAATAGTTATGCATGCTTCTATAGTTACACGTTAGAGCTTTTTATCCCGTTAGCATCAAGCTCACAGAGTAGAGAGGAAAACTTTGTTAGATATTTATGTATGTCACTATTGTTAATCGTCGGTGCTTATGATCCCGTTCGTTGATATGCACAGAGTAGAGATGAATTCGAGATGAAAGACAAGGTTGTCGCTGTTATGGTAACCGCCCCCTAGCGCGGTGTGAGGACCGTAATAAATGTATGGGTTGAACGAGGATCACTGGCCTATCGTTTGGAACATCTGTAGGTATAAGCCTTAGTACACTGGCGACGATAATCTGAACATAGTTTGATTTTTTAATGCTGCAGATTGTGCTTGCTTGACAAGGTATAGGGTATTTTCGAAATGATGAACTTAAAATTTTTGACTTCTAAAATACTTGCACTGTTAATATCTTTACACTTAATTTCTAGTTGACATTTATTGTAGTTTATTTTGGTATGCATTTTGTTTGACTTAATTTTGTTTATGTCTTCGAATAGGTTTGAATTATACAATAGCTTTTTCTGATTTGTTTATTTTTGTTTGTTCAGTTGAAGATTTTTGTTGATGGACTTATAAGTATTTACATAAGTAGTTTGTTTACAGATAATGAAATAATCTAAATATTAATAAAAATATTGAATATTGCTATTTTAAGAGGAATTTCATTATTCATGAATTTTATCTTACTTCTAACAATCGGTACTGTTTTTCGGTATTTAGTATAGTGATATTTTGGAATCTTTAATGTTTCTAGATAAAATTTTTATACCCCTAGACCATTGAAAATGGTCAAAAAAGGGTTTACTAACTTTGTGAAAATGTATGTAACGCTTCTGCCCGTTAGGCGTCGGAGACCCTATAAAGTATATATATTCTTGCACAGGATCACTAACCGAGTTGACTAAGCCATGTCCGTCCGTCTGTCCGTCTGTCTGGATGAACGCGCCGATCTCAGCTATTACAAAAGCTAGGGGCACCAAATTTAGAATGAAGATTCCTGTATACCATACGCAGATCAAGATTATTTTCAATTTGGAATAACACGCCTACCGCCCCCGCAAACCGCAAATATTGATTTACATGGCGATTTTCTCATTTCTTAACGTTCTGCTTTAGTATATATGTAGATAAATACTATTTGAACTTATCCTCCAAATTGCAATCCGATCGGACAATAAACACTGAAGTTACTAGATAAAGTTATTAGATAAGTTGTCGATGACGTCAGAATTAAATTATTGTACTTGCGTAGCGAGCTGTTTCTCAACTCTTCTTTTCCATGCACATGTCAATTACCGAGAATACATATGCATAAATATATACTAATACTCAACCAATAGGTGGCGTGGTAAATGAATATGAATGTATTCAAGTATTTACATGCTTGTGTACATATTCATAATATTCATAATATGCTTACGTGCACTTGTGTGTGTTGTGGCGGTTTTTCGATTCTCACGTGTAACAACGTTGCATCTTTCCATTTAATCTTATTTATTTCTTTTTATACCCTTGGACCATTGAAAATGGTCAAAAAAGGGTATACTAACTTTGTGCAAATGTATGTAACGGGCAGAAGGAGGCGTCGGAGACCCCATAAAGTATATATATTCTTGCACAGGATCACTAGCCGAGTCGATTGAGCCATGTCCGTCTGTCTGTCCGTCTGTCCGTCTGTCTGTCTGTCTGTCTGGATGAACGCGCCGATCTCAGCTATTACAAAAGCTAGGGACACCAAATTTAGCATGAAGATTCCTGCATACCATACGCAGATCAAGTTTATTTTCAATTTGGAATAACACGCCTACCGCCCCCGCAAACCGCCAATTTTGATTTACATGGCGATTTACTCATTTCTTAACGTTCTGCTTTAGTATATATATAGATAAATACTATATGAACTTATCCTCCAAATTGCAATCCGATCGGACAATAAACACTGAAGTTACTAGATAAAGTTATTAGATAAGTTGTCGATGACGTCAGAATTAAATTATTGTACTTGCGTAGGAAAGAAAAGGACAAACGATGCGAGCGTGAAGCGCGAGCTGTTTCTCAACTCTTCATTTCCATGCACATGTCAATTACCGAAAATACATATGCATAAATATATACTAATACTCAACCAATAGGTGGCGTGGTAAATGAATATGAATGTATGCAAGTATTTACATGCTTGTGTACATATTCATAATATTCATAATATGCTTACGTGCACTTGTGTGTGTTGTGGCGGTGTTTCGATTCTCACGTGTAACAGCGTTGCATCTTTCCATTTAATCTTATTTATTTCTTTTTATACCCTTGGACCATTGAAAATGGTCAAAAAAGGGTATACTAACTTTGTGCAAATGTATGTAACGGGCAGAAGGAGGCGTCGGAGACCCCATAAAGTATATATATTCTTGCACAGGATCACTAGCCGAGTCGATTGAGCCATGTCCGTCTGTCTGTCCGTCTGTCCGTCTGTCTGTCTGTCTGTCTGGATGAACGCGCCGATCTCAGCTATTACAAAAGCTAGGGACACCAAATTTAGCATGAAGATTCCTGTATACCATACGCAGATCAAGTTTATTTTCAATTTGGAATAACACGCCTACCGCCCCGCAAACCGCCAATTTTGATTTACATGGCGATTTACTCATTTCTTAATGTTCTGCTTTAGTGTATATATTGATAAATACTATATGAACTTATTCTCCAAATTGCAATGCGATCGGACAATAAACACTGAAGTTATTAGATAAACCATTTCGACCCTTCGACCAGCAAAGAAGTTGTCGATGACGTCAGAACTAAATAACTTGCGTAGGAAAGAAAAGGACAAACGATGCGAGCGCGAAGAGCGAACTGTTTCTCGACTCTTCTTTTCCATGCACATGTTAATTACCCAAAAACATGTGCATAAATATTTTTAAGAGATTGGCGAACAGAAGTACAACTTGACGTTCAAAATGTAAACAACATCAACTACTGCGTCGTTAGGAATGGGCCAGCGTCGATAGATCTAGAACAAAGAACTTGAGTACGCATCGATGCCGGCTCATGACGGTTCTAGAACTATCGATGCCGGCTCATGACGATATAAAAGGCGCCGCCACAGCAGCAATGGGACAATAGTGTTCGAGCGTTCGAACTGTGAACATCGAAGTATAAAAGAACTGAAACCAAAGTTATTTCAAATAGTAGTTGTAATACAAAAGATCTAAATAAACATTTTCTTCACAATCTAGTGATACCAACTCTGAATTTAATTAACACAAATACCCAAAATCGTAACAATTGGTGTCAGAAGTGGGATTGTTGAAGAAAAATGGTGAAGCTAGCTGATCTAAAAGTAGAGCAGTTGAAGAAGGAGCTGTCGGAGCTGGGTTTGTCGTCAAGTGGAAACAAAACTGAGTTACTACTGCGTTTGAGGAGAGTAATGTCAATGTGGACGAACATGAATTCGCAGAGGCATCAGGTGTTAAATCCTTGGCGAAGGAAAGTAAGGACACAGATCCTACCACAGGCCTTATGGAAATGATGCAGAGCCTCATGTTACAACAAGCTGAAAACACTGCACAACTACAACAGACACAAGCTGAAAACACTGCACAACCACAGCAAGTCCAAGCCGAAATAATTGGAAAGTTCGAGAACTTTGAACACAAATGGGCAGATATCGGTGAGAAACTGGATGAACATTTGGAAAGATTACAACAGCTGGGTAACAACGTGGTAGACGTTGAAGAGAAAGTTACCACTCTCGAGCACAGGATTCATAAGCTGGAAGTCACCGGTCCGGTGATAGTAGCAGCGGGTACAACCAAATGGCGTCCTCCGACGTATGACGGCACTATGGCATTCAACATCTTTAAAATGCAGTTCGAGGTTACAGCTGGCCGTAACGGGTGGAATGAGGAAGACTGTGCTGCGGCATTGTTCACCGCATAAAAAGGTCCTGCAGCTGAAATATTACAGACAACACCAGCTACAGAGTGGAACAACTACGAAACAATCTGGCGCGCATTGCAACGCAGATTTGGTAGCGACCACATGCAGGAAATGTACCGCCTGAAACTGAAGAGCAGAGTGCAACGCCAAGGGGAAACACTTCAGGAGTATGCAGCGGACATAGAGCGATTGTTGTATTTGGCTTACAGTAGTGCACCAACCGACTTTTTGGAAAGGCGCAAGATTGATGCTTTCGTCGATGGCATTCGAGATGCAGACACAAAGCGTACAATGGTGATGGTGCCGAAAAAATCGTTCGAGGAAGCGGTTGGCCAAGCGTTGACCTGCGAAACGTCGTTGATGGTATGCCGCCCAATGCCAAAAGTGCGTAAAGTACACATCGACCAGACCCATGACCAGGCTTCACAGCGAAGTCCACCCATCGGCTTCATAGGCGTAGACTTTATGATTCAACATGGTCTTACGTTGGATTTACGGAAAAAGTTGTTCAAATATGTGAATGTGGAACTGCCCTTGGAAATCAGCAACAGTGAGTTCGAGATCGTAAAAGCGGTTTACGCAGAAAGCAAAGAGAAAATCCCTCCACGCGCAGAAACAGTTCTATGGGCAAAGATGAAAGAAGACGATGGCGCAAGGAGGTTGTGGGTTGTCGAAAACGCCAAAAAGATCTCCGAAAGTAATATTTTGATTGGAAAAACCCTTGTTAGAGCTACTAAAGATGGACGTATACCAATAAGAGTCTTGAATCCAACCAACCTGCCAAACTACTAAAGAAAGGAGAAATTATTGGACAATGTCAAGAAGTTTCGGTTGTCGTAAAGTGCGAGGGATCGGAGCTTAGTGAGAAACTCAGTTGTATGGACAGTAAGGCGAAACCTGTACTAAAAACACAGGTGCAGGAGTGGACTAAAAATCTGACGGAACAAGAGAAGAGTAAGGCCGCCAAAATGTTGAAAGAGTTTTGGAGTATATTCGCAACCGACAAAAATCCAGGAAGGACAACGATTGTTAAACACCAAATTGACACTGGGGATGCAAAGCCGATTCGCCAGCCACCACGAAGGATTCCGTTTGCCAAAAGAGAAGAAGGAACGCAGCTTATTGAAGAAATGCAGAAAGACGGAGTAGTAGAATCATCTGTCAGTCCCTGGAGCTCACCAGTAGTGCTTGTTAAAAAGAAGGATGGTAGCACACGGTTTTGCGTCGACTATAGAAAATTAAACGATGTAACAAAAAAGGATAGCTACCCCTTACCCCGCATTGATGACACTCTGGATACAATATCTGGTTCAAAATGGTTTTCCACTTTGGACTTACAGAGTGATTATTGGCAAGTCGAGCTGGATGAGAAAGATAAAGAAAAGTCTGCCTTCAGTACTGGTGGTGGGCTTTGGCAGTTTACGGTAATGACCTTCGGTCTATGTATCGCTCCAGCCACTTTCGAGCGATTAATGGAACATGTATTAAAAGGACTGCACTGGAAAACCTGCTTAGTGTACCTTGATGACATAATCGTGATGGGAAAAGATTTCGATGACCACCTACGAAAGTTACAGGAAGTCTTTATACGCATAAGAGCAGCGGGACTCAAACTAAATCCGAAGAAATGTTCACTTTTCCAGCGAGAGGTGAAATATCTGGGTCCCAAGGTCACTATGGAAGGAGTTCAGATCGATGAGCGGAAAGTCGCTGCAGTGAAAGATTGGCCGCGATCAGAAAACTTGCATCAATTGAGAAGTTTTCTGTGCACATACTACCGCAGATTCGTGCCTGGATTCGCAGACGTGGCAAGTAGCTTACATGAGCTCACGCAGAAAAATCGACCTTTCAAATGACCACCAGTGATCGCTTATTATAGCAAAATCCTAGCAAAGCCCGAAAGGAACTATTGCGTAACTAGGAGAGAGTTGCTAGCAATTGTGGAGAGCGTGAAACATTTTCATAAATACCTGTATGGACAAAAATTTCAACTCAGGACTGATCATGCAGCACTAAGATGGCTTCTGGAGTTTAAAAATCCTGAGGGACAGCTAGCGCGATGGATAGAGCGATTACAGAGCTACGACTTCACCATTGATCACAGAAAAGGTGGTCATCAGGGCAATGCAGATGCGTTGTCCAGGCGTCCTTGTAATACGGAATGAAGGCATTGTTCAAGGGCAGAAGCCAAAGAAGGAGTTGTAGACATTCGACTTTTAAGTGCGCTTCCAGCAGAAGGATGGACAGCCGAAAGGATTCGCGCTGACCAAGAGGCCGATGAGGATCTTAACGTCATAATAAAGGGAAAGGCGAATGACGTGCGGCCGACTTGGGAGGAAATGGCTAATAAAAGTCCAGTGGCGAAGGCTTATTGGACTCAGTGGCAGACCTTGAGCCTTCATGATGGATGTCTTTATCGAATATGGGAAAGCGAGGACGGTAGAACTTCCACAAAGCTTCTGGTAGTGCCGAGAAAGCGGATCGAGGAAATAATCGCCGAATACCATAACGGAAGCAGTGGTGGACACTTAGGCAACACAAAGACCGTTGAAAAAATAAAGAAACGCTTCTATTGGGTCGGTTACCAAGAGTCAGTGGCCGATTGGATCCGCCGATGTGATCAGTGTATAAAAGCAAAAGGTCCATCACGGAGAATCCATGAAAGATGCGCCAATACCGGAGCACCGTTCGAATGGATTGCAATGGACATAGCAGGCCCTTTTCCGCAAAGTACAAGCGGCAACAAATATGTGCTTGTGGTAATTGACTACTTCAGTAAATGGCCCGAAGTATATCCCATTCCGAATCTCACACCGCTTTTTGCAGTCTTGCGCTAGGAAAATTGCGGCGATAAATTATTGACAACGTATCGAAATTGATGCAAGGTGGCAGCGCACTGCAGTGTAATGATTAATTTTTAGCTTACGATTAGTATTATACAATTAGATAATTTTTTGGCAACATACGTCCAAGGGGATCCCACTGTCGCGTGCCGCTCGACTGTTGCTGTCGTTTTTAAATTATTTTTTTTATTTTTATATCTCGCTGGTCTTTTTAATATTGTAGGATCAGTATACATAAGTTTCTATTCGGCACTTTAGATGATACTGACAGGGAAAAAATACAAAATCAATTAAATACCTCAAGCAATAATATTATTCAAACAAATGAAATAAATTATGTAATTAATAAAGTAAATGAAATAATTAATACAATAGAAAACACAAACAGTGGGGAGCAAATGTGATTATAAATACATAAAAATATATAAATATATATAAATATATATATATATATATTATAAATACATAAATAACTTACTTAAACGAAAATATTGAATACTTTACTAATTACGTTGAGACACTTGAGTTAGCGTTGCAATAAACAACACTGGGCATATTCAACCCAAAACTTCTTCATTATGATCATTATAAAAATATTAATGCTAAAGTACTACTGTAGTAGGCAATAAAATGTTTATTGAGTCTTTTAGTTATTAAATAGATTATAAATTTATTTATTTTACAGCTTTTTTTAGCTTCACTCTTATTCTCTTCTTTCACTGACGCTTCGAGATCAAACTTCTTCTTTTTCTCCCCGCCTTCATTCATTGTACATTTCATTGGATATATCGATATTATACATGGTTGCTTTTCTTTACAATAAATCGATATCAAAGTATTATTCTCAACGATAGTTATGTTGTTACAATATGTGTTTATCTTACATGCTATGTTATCTAAATCTATTACAATTCGACCATCCTGATTAAAAGATAGCCCTCTATCTTCCTTTAATTGTTTGTAACATACATTAAATATTCTAGATTTTTATCCAAGGCTTCATATTATGCGCACTCCACACTCCATGATACGGGTTTCGAGCTAATTGAAAACCATCGCCGTCCTTCAATATATATCTATCATTCTTTAACACTTTAAATATTTCATACGGACCTTTCATTTAGGTATTAATTTTCTTGCTACCCCTGCTGTGCTATCGAAATTTTTTACCATCACATAATCCCCCACACTATATTTGATCGCTACTTTTTTCTTTTCATTAAATGTCTTTTCATTATTTGCTTGTGCTAATACTTGATTTTTTTCGACTATTTCTCTAATATGTTCTAAATTCCGTTCATTATTATTTTCTAACTGATTCATCGTTTCTAACATTGCTTCTAATTCATCACTGACCTTCCCTTTCTGAGCTAATCCAAACAGCATTTCACTTGGTAATTTCTTCGTACTACAATGCTGCGTGTTGTTTAACGTATACTCTACTTCCTCAGTCACAGAGTCCCAATATTGTCCGTTCTCAGGTTCCCTTAATTTAGAAATCATAGGTCCTAAACTTCTATTAATTCTTTCTACCTGTCCATTTGCCATTTGAACCCGTAGCAATTTTAATGTGTTTTACATTTAAATCATTTAGAAAATCTTCGAAATCCGCCGATGTAAAACAACTACCACGATCAGATATAATACAGGTTGGTTTACTATATGCCCTAAAGTATTCTTTTAATGCACTTATAACCTCCTTAGTGTTTGTAGTCTTAGTTGTATATAATCTTACAAACTTCGTAAACCCATCTACTACTACCAAAATATGTTTTTTAAATCTGCTATTATCAACTGGACCATAATGATCTATATGAATTATCTCAAATGCTTTATTGCCTTTAGGTATACTGTGCAACAATCCTTCCCCTTTACCATATTTTGTTGAAAAAGAAATACACTTTAAACAATTTTCAATGTGCTCCATAACTTTGTTCTTCATATTCGAAAACCAATAACTTTTCACTATCGCACTTAACATCTTGTCTCTACCAATATGTCCTAACTGATCATGATACACACAAAACAATAATCTACCATCATTGGTTTTCCTAAACACAATGCCATTTCTCATTTCGTAAAGCTTATGCTCATTTTCCTCCAATAATTTCTTAATATTCTTTAACTTTTCATCTTTGGCCTGAGCAGTTGTTAAATTGGTTTCAAAACTATTTGCCTCAGTGATCATTATCGCATCATTACATCAGCTAAGTGCATCTACATGTTGCATTTGTTTACCCGCTCTATGCTTCAGTTCATAATCAATTTCTTGCAATTCCAAAGCCCACCTGGCAATTCTCTGATTAAGCTCAATCTTATTTAACGTTAACGTTAAAGAATTACAATCTGTCACTATCTTAAAGTGTCTGCCTTGCAAATATATCCTAAATCTCCGTAAAGCATATATAATTGCTAAGGTTTCTAATTCAAAACTATGATATTTGGCTTCTGTTTCTGTTGTCCTTTTCGAAAAATAAAATACCGGATGCCATTTTCCATCATGCTCTTTTTGCATCAATACCGCCCCAAATCCTAATGCACTGGCATCACAATGAAGTTCAGTTTCCTTCTTATGATCAAACATGGCCAAAACCGGTGCCTCAAATAATTTGTCCTTTAACTGTTGAAAACAATCTAACTCTTTTTCCTCAAATTTAAACTTTTTATCTTTTCTTAATAAATCATATAACGGTTTTGCTATCGTCGAAAAATTTTTTATAAATCTTCTAAAATAAGAACACAACCCCAGGAAACTATGAACTGACTGCGTTTTCACCGGTATGGGAAATTTCTAACTGCTTCTAATCCCTTTCCTTCTGCTCTAATCCCATCTTTAGATATTTCAAATCCCAAATACTTAACCTTATCCTGTAAAAATTCACATTTGTCTAGCCTTAATTCTAATCGATTTTCCACTAAACGTTTAAAGACTTCTTTCAAAATTAGTAAATGTTCCGTCACACTCGCACTCGCAATCATAATGTCATCCATATATATTATAACCTTATTTTCTTTTATCATGTCCATAAATATATTATTAATAAATCTTTGAAAAGCTTGTGGAGCTGTCTTCAACCCCATCGGCATTCTTAAAAATTCGTATTGGCCTAAAGGAGTGACAAACGAAGTATATTTTATCGATTCCTTACCCATCAACACATGGAAATACCCATTTTTTAAATCCAGCTTCGTAAATATTTTTTTATTCACTAACCTGTCAAGCAAATCATCTATTAACGGTAAAGGATAGTTGTCTTTTATCACCACCTTATTAAGTCTCCTAAAATCAATACACATTCTTAACTCCCCTGATTTCTTTTTAACTGACACTATTGGCGATGCATACTCTGAACTACTCTCTCGTATTATACCATCCCGCATATACTCATCTAACATCACCTGTAATTTTTCTCTCTCTACATATGATAGTCTTCTTGGTGAACAACTAAAAGGTTTTGCATTATCTACCGTAATATTCATTTCGTATTTAACCTTTTGTATCATAGGCTTTTCCGCATTAATATACATTGTTCTTAAAATTTTTTTTAATTCACATCGCACTTGCCATTCTACCTGTTTCCCAATATTGTATGAATGTTCCTTTATTTCATTGTCTAAAATGCAAAACTGTAATAAAGCTTCTTCAAAGTTATCATTTACCTGTGCATGCCCTTTTGTATTATCTTCTAATTCACGTAATCTCTCACTAAGTAATCCATTGTCTAATAACTTACTCTTACTTGTCATTTCTAACAATTCTTCATCTAACACATTCTCTTCTAACTGTCTACTATCTAACAATTCCTCATTTAACAATTTCTCTTCTAACTGTCTGCTATCTAACAATTTAACTAATTTTATTTCCTGCATTGGGACTTCATTTACTAAATCTTCATTTTCCAATACACTAATATCTTCGTTCGTGTTTTCGTCTTGATTTTCAATACGCTCTACCGTCATAATTTTTAATGCCGAAAAATCAATTTTCAGATCAAATTTTTTCATAAAGTCTCTACCCAGAACTACTCCGCACCTCATAGATTCATCGGAAACAATTATCATATCAAAATATATTTTAACTTCTTGCTTCTTTACATAACATTGTGTTTTTCCAATAACAATTAACTGGCTTTCATTTAGCCCAAAATATGTGTTATAACTTTCTTGCAGACCCACTCCATCAGGGACTAAACTTATCTTAATAAATGATACTGGACTTCCCGAAGCTATGAGCGGTTCTGTAATAATTGACTTATTAATACTTTTGCTAAAATAAATTTCAACTGGTCTTACATAATTATTTTCAGCCTCCGATTTCCTCTTAGGGCATTGAGCTACCAGGTGCTCTGCAGATCCACATCCGTAGCATGTTCCCCTCTCTCGAAATGGTAGCTTGCAATCTTTTTTCCAGTGCCCTTTCATATTGCAATTATAGCAAGGCAACCCCTTTACTGCAGCGCTGCGCGCTGCCTCCAACTTAGCATCACTTCGTTGTCGTATCGGTAGTACCATCCCAGCAAAGACCCGCAACACTTTCTCAGCACTCTCAAAACCCTGCAATTTTGCTTGCATGCGAAGATTGTCCACTGGAATCCCTTCGATAATTCCATCCACCAACTCCTCTTCATCTATGTTAACGTCTCGTGCCAACTCAACCTTACTATCATAGTAAGTTACGAAACTCTCTCCAAACTTCCAGTTACGCCGTTCAAAATTTCGTCGTAAATCTCCTTTAGTTACTTTCCCATCGAATGCCAGTTTTAATTGCTGCAACGACTCCTCGAAAGGTTGAATAATGCGTGCTGGGTCAGCATGAAGTCATTGAAGTGCAACTCCTTTAAGTTTTGCCATGCACAACAAGCGACATTGCATTTTGGTCAAATTATATGCGATAGCCACATTTCGCAACTGCATTATCCAATTACGCACCGATGTTTGACCAGTAAATTCTAGCAATACTTCCTTTGCCAGTAGAAACATGCTCGAAGACCCTGCAGCGTTGTCGTTAGATTTCGCGCCAATTTGAATTTCATCACTATTTGAAATACCAGCGTCATCTTGTCGGGCGTCTAACTTATTTTCATGCGCTGCTTCTTCTTGCTGCTCATCGCAACTCGCTTTAATGCTACTGCGCATTTGTAATTGTGTAACCATGTCTGATGGCCGTCAGACGTCAGAGACAGTAAGGGGAACCACATGGAACCCTAGCTTTGGCTGAGGTACGTGCCGTCCTTGCTCCTACTGTCGGAAGTGCGGCTATACTCTCCACGTGAGGGCGGCTGGAAGCAGGCCCCTAGCACGGTCATGTCTCTGCTAGGGGTGCTGACTAATTGTAGTCGGGCGAAGATTGTGATTCTATAAATCACCCCAATCCAAGGCGGAACAGCATACGCCAAGGGATGCATGGCCGGGGGGCAGCCCGGTCGTTAGTATGTGGACTCTGGATACCTGTCGCTATGCCGTGAGCGACCTTCCCTTCCCGCCGACTCGTGGGTCCAAACTATGGATATACATTTTATAAAAGATAAGTCCGATGCGACTTCGACAGCATCAACCCAGGGCGAGGCCTTAAAGGCCGACCCCAACAACAGCACTGCAGCCAGTGGGCTGCTGGCTTCCACCCCCAATACCACGGGTCTTGGCCCTGGTACTTTAGGGGACCCGGACAGGCCACGGACTCCCTTGGACGATGAGTTCGCCAGTGCTGATTTCTCGTCCAATAGCTGCTCAGGCCGGCAGCAGCTCGTCGAGGTGATGTCCTCTGACGCTGAAGCTAACGCTGACCTGATCAGCCTCGTTGACGACGCTTCCGTGGCCTCGCAGAGGTCAGGTCTCACGGAAGCAGGCTCTCAGATACAGCGGCTGCGACTGGACTCTGAGAACGCCTTTGTGAAAATGAAGACCCGTGAGAAGAGGCTTTTCAAAGCCGCACTCGCAAAGGGTTCGAGCAGAGCAGAAGCTCTGGCTATCGCCACCGCGCCCCCCGTGGAAACCAAGGCCAAACGGACGCGCGCTGACGATACCGTCCTCGAACCTCAAGGGTCTTCAAAGAAGCCCAAAAAGACTCATGTGGAGTCCACAAAGCCACCTCTCAGCCAGGTGTCGAGCAGCCTGAAACTGGGCTTCACTTCGGCTGACTCAAAAAACCCCCTTTCACCGGAGCAAGTGGCCACGGTGAAAGCTAGCATTGCCAAGGCTCTGCTGCTTCATCCCACATCGGGTGCCAGTCCGGGTTTCGAGGGTTGCATACCTCGAAATGAATGGCTTCTCCTGGTGTGCGAGGATAGCCGCACTGCCGACTGGGTCAGGGGAGCCGTTGGACACATCAGGTCCATCAGCTCCCTTGATTTTAAACTACTGGAGGAGTCCGAGTTCAACGACTCTCAGGGGGGCAAGGCATGTGGCCTTGTCACAAAGGCGCTGAGAGAGGATGCGGAGCGCAACTAGAGTGCTCCAGGCGAACCTGCACCACGCCAGAGGAGCGTCAGCCACCCTGTGCAGGGTCGTCTGTAAAGAGGAGATTGACCTGGCTCTCGTCCAAGAGCCATGGTTAATAGGTGGCCTCGCCCGTGGACTATCATGCGGATCATGTAAGTTATTATATTTCCGTATAGGAGGTGCCCCTCGCACTGCTATACTGATCAATAACAGTGTGAGACACTTTCCTTTAACCAACTTCATTCACAGAGACCTGGTGGCAACGGCTATGGAGGTAGCCACTGCTCTGCCTACTTCCCGGGCGATGTGGATGACGTACCCCCCGCAGAGGTTCAGCGGCTTGTGGGATTCTGCCGCCTCCACAACAAGCCGCTCGTGATTGGCTGTGATGCCAACGCCCATCACACAATCTGGGGGAGCAGCGACGTCAACAAACGTGGTGAGTCTCTCCTTGATTATCTAATGTGTTGTCATTTAGACATAGCGAACGTCGGGTGTAAACCGACGTTTATTAATTCTATTAGAGAAGAGGTATTAGATCTCACCCTAATAGGCAACTCAATTGCGAGTTCCCTTATAAACTGGCGGGTCACAGACGAAGCCACCTTGTCGGACCATCAGCACATCAGGTTCGACCTTCCTGGCCAAGTCGAGATCCGCCAGAACTCCTTTTGTCCTAAAAAGACAAATTGGGAACTCTTCAAAGCCTCTGTGGCTTTGAAAGCAGACATGTTGATCAGCAATCCTAACTCTGTCAGTGAGATAGAACTTGCTGCCAACCTGCTCCAAGATGTGCTTATTACGTCCTTCGAAGCTAGCTCAGTTCGGAAGACACTAACGGTCAACCGTAAAGTTCCTTGGTGGAACGAAGAGCTGGCTGCTCAAAGAAGGAAGGTTAGAAGCCTTTTCAACAAGGCCAGATCTAACCGTATAAGTTGGGACGTCTATAGGGACGCTCTCACAAACTATAATAAGAACATTAGACGCTCCAAACGCGATACGTTGCGCAGCTACTGTGGTAGCATAGAATCTCTGCCAGAGGCAGCGAGACTCCACAAGGTATTAGCCAAAGGATCGTCTAATGGTATAGGGCTTCTAAAAAGAGCAGATGGCTCTTTCACTCAAGATCGTAGGGAAGCACTTGAACTTTTACTACAATTTCACTTCCCAGGTTCCGTGGCCAACCCAGATCTCTCCATTCACGTTGACGCCACCTGGTCACCTGACTCACGTGGAACCAGTTTATCTGGTACCATCTTCGATCCTGAAAAGGTCAAATGGGCTGTAGATTCCTTCGCTCCCTTCAAAGCCCCAGGGGGTGATCAAATCTTTCCAGCCCTTCTCCAAAACAGTCTGGATCATATCCTCGATCCACTGGTCGGCCTTCTTAGAGCCAGTCTCACGTGGGGACACATACCCAACTCATGGAGGAGAGTCAATGTGGTATTCATCCCCAAACAGGGGAATCGTCCTCTTGACCAGCCTAAGTCCTACCGGCCGATCAGCCTCACTCCTTTCTGCTCAAGACTGCGGAAAGGCTCCTAGACTTGCACATTCGGTGCTCTCTGCAGGAAAACAACCCTCTGCACCCCACGCAGTTCGCGTATATAGCCGGTAGATCGACAGAGGTCGCTCTCCATAAATTAGTGAGTAAGATCGAAAAGGCCTTCGTATCAAAGAACATTGCTCTGTGCCTTTTCTTGATATAGAGGGTGCTTTCGATAATACCGGCTACGGGTCTATCTCTACTGCGCTTGAGCGCAGGAACATTGCCCGTCCCATAATCCGGTGGATTGACGCCATGCTCAAACCCCGGACTATCTCCTCTCCCTGGACACGACGACCGCCCATATTAGTGCGGTAAAAGGGTGTCCCCAGGGAGGGGTTCTATCCCCTTTGCTCTGGTCCCTAGTAGTTGACGAACTACTAATCATACTCGCAGAACAGGGCGTGGAAGCGATTGGCTATGCCGACGACCTGGCTCTCGTAGTGAACGGGAACTATGCCAACACCGTGACAGAGCTGATGCAATCAGCTCTGAACACGGACAGTAGATGGTGCGATGATGTAGGTCTTAGCATCAATCCTCAAAAGGCAATCATTGTTCCCTTCACTAAGCGTTACTCTATTGACATTGGTCAATTACATATTGGCGGCTCTCCTGTGGAACTTTCCAACGAAGTCAAATATCTAGGGGTAACCCTTGATAAGCGACTAAACTGGAACTCCCACCTGCATAACACTCTATCAAAGGCCACTCATGCCATGTGGGCATGTAGAAGGCTTTTCGGTAGAATATGGGGTCTCAAATCCTGCACCATTAGGTGGCTTTTTGAGATGATGGTAAGACCGATCGTAACCTACGCTGCTATTGTGTGGTGGCCCAAGGTTACGCAGGTCACTGCCATCAATAAATGCACGAAATTGCATAGGCTGCTTTGCCTTTCCTTGACGGGTGCACTCCGCACCTGTCCCACTGCAGCAATGGAATCGATTTTGAATCTGACTCCGCTGCATATCCGTTTAAAAGAAGTTGCTGCTATGAGCCTTCTTAGAATCAAGCTCCAATCTGGGCTTCTAGCTACCGAATCTGGGCATGCAAGCCTACTCAAAGATATTCCTGGCTTAGAGATCTGCACTAGATCAGATTCTATGACCAAGGAACTCTTCTTTGGTGCAAAATTTAGAACCCTCATCCCGGACCGCAGGGTTTGGGATGCTGGCAACCCCATCAGAGACCCAAATGGTATACATTGGTACACCGACGGGTCAAAGACTGAACAGGGGGTTGGAGCTGGGATACATGGTCCCAACTCCAGGACCTCGATTGCTATGGGCAACTGGCCCACAGTTTTCCAATCAGAGGTTCACGCCATTGAGTTCTGCTGCCGTCTTATCCTTGAGAAGGGGACTAGAGGAGCGAAAATATACATCTTCTCGGACAGCCAAGCGGCCATACTAGCCCTCTCCTCAAAAGAGTAGGCTCGCGTATGGTGGCTGACTGCTGGAATTGTCTCCAGAGGCTGTCAATAAGGAACAAAGTCACCCTAATTTGGGTACCTGGGCACTCTGCCTTCCAGGGCAATGAGCTGGCGGACGAACTATCGAGGGCTGGGTCATCAGCCACCTTGCTCGGCCCCGAACCCTTCTGTGGCGTGGGGTGGTCTACTATCTCCTCCCTTGTGAAAACCTGGGCTGGAAGATTGACTGAACTTCCAACCAGGGATGCGGCAGGCTAAAGAGCTTACCAATCCCAAAGTTGATCGAAGGACCAAGCTACTCTCCAGGAGAGACCTCTATCTCCTTGTTGGCTACCTAAGTGGCCACCACTTGGTGAACTACCACCTCAAAAAAATGCGATTGTCCTCGGACGCGGAGTGCAGGCTCTGCAAAGAGGACGATGAAGCTACTAAACACATTCTATGTGACTGTCCGGCCTTGGTATGGACAAGGAGGAAACATCTGCACGTGGAAATCGCAACTCCAGAGCAGATTGTCCGTTCCTCGACGAAAGATCTGTTATGCTTCATTAGGGAGGCAGAACAGCTTTTGTCATGACAGGGAGAGCATTCTGGATACAAAAGATCATATTGGTCGCAGTGCCTCGCGCTTTCTCCGCTGGGAGACTCCCTCTTCTATAATAATAATAATAATAATAACCATGTCTGTTGCCGCTCCTATCTCCGCCTGCAAATTCCTGAGAATTTCTCGATTCTTCTTCCATTTGCACCACCAACATTGCATCATGCATCTCAGTTTCGTCCTCTATTTCAGTTTGATCCATCACCGGAACATTGCCACGCTGCTCTGCCGGTACTGCGTTTAACCGCGCCAATAATTCCACTTTGCCGCCACGTGTTGGCAAGCCCAAAACTGCCAACCATTTCTTCAATTGTGTCACCGAGGCTGCCGAAATATCAATATCCATGACGTGAATATTCGGACCACTTCTGATATTGTAGTAGGCAATAAAATGTTTATTGAGTGTTTTACTTATTAAATAGATTATAAATTTATTTATTTTACAGCTTTTTTTAGCTTCACTCTTATTCTCTTCTTTCACTGACGCTTCGAGATCAAACTTCTTCTTTTTCTCCCCGCCTTCATTCATTGTACATTTCATTGGATATATCGATATTATACATGGTTGCTTTTCTTTACAATAAATCGATATCAAAGTATTATTCTCTACGATAGTTATGTTGTTACAATATGTGTTTATCTTACATGCTATGTTATCTAAATCTATTACACTACTAAATATAAAAACTTCCGCCTGGTTAAAACAAGAAACAAATGAAATCTATATATTGTCACACATTCCTAAAACAATTAAATCATACCCAAAATATACGAGGGCTGCTATATATATTTCTGGCCTAGGCAACACTAAGTTTTGCCAGGTGAAATCTGACATTTCCATTTGAAAGTTTGACATTTTTTTAGCATAACATCACTCAGAACGTTTTGTCATTTAATCGTGAATTGTTTTATTTACAAATCATCTTATAGCACTGTGAAAAACTGGTACAACGAATTCAATCGACGCTCGCTCAAAGACGAATTCCGTGAAGGTCGACCAAAAACAGCCGTTGTGGCATGCCTAATAGGCATTGCCTATGCATTTCTCCCACCAGCATACATTCGTGCACCATGACAATGCGAGCTCTCACACATCGGCTCAACCCAGCGCCTTTTGACCGGCCAAAACGTCGATTTGATGGGTCATCCGCCGTACAGCCCTGACTTGACACCCAATGACTTATTTTTATTCCCACACATCAAGAAAATAATTTGTGGTCAACGATGTGTGTCGCCAGAAGATGCTGTTGAAGCATTCAAAAACAATGTTTTGGCGGTGTCTCAATCGGAGTGGAAAAAGTGCTGAGCGCATGCAAAAGTGTATAAATCTTGATGGAAAATATTTTGAAAAACAAAACCATTTTCGTTGATACATATTCGTATTTTCATTATTAGGCCAGAAATATATATAGCAGCCCTCGTAAAATTATAAGATACCCAGACCAAAACAGAGAATGGCTACATTATGATTTCGAAAAGAAATTCTACAAAATAGACGGAGTCGTTTATAATACTAATAACAAAGTAATCAAAAATAAATGCATATTTGGAATTATTAAAAATATACAAACAAACTGTTTGACTAGTAATGTTGATTTAACACAATTTGAACAATATATTGCACTAAATTTGTAATTACTTATAATTCAACAAATCCAAATTTATATCAAGATTGTGACAAAAACAAACGTAAAATTAAAGAAAATCATCTAATAAAAATATATATGATTGTAATGATTTGTCGATTTCAAAGGCCTACTCTGATTATTCATACCCTATATTTTTAGAAAATAATATAACTGAAATCACACTGTTATCTAACATAGAAACAATATGGCAAGAACAAAAAAAAATAATCAATTTCAAATTTTAACATTAAGAGTGTCAAATTCAGTTGAAACACTTCTTGGCTTCACCAAATGCAGATGTTCTCAAATTTGTTTACTAAGCATAAATGTACTTCACCATTCAGAACCAAATGCAGATGCACTCAAATTTTTTTATTAAGCATAAATGTACTTTACCACTCAGAACTTTTGTGGCGTGATCGAAACGCTTTAAATAAAGTTTTTAATTCTGAGTTTTATGTTTTATTTTCCTGATGTAAAATAAAGACTTAAATATTTGTTTGTAAGTCAACATGTACAAGGCAATTTTATAGAAACAGATAACACGTTTTACTTAGTATGAGTTCTTTACATACTACAATATAAACGAGAGCAACAGTCGAGCGGCACGCGACAGTGTGATACCCTTGGACGTATGTTGCCATAAAAAGTACCTAATTGCATGATACTAATCGCAAGCTACAAATTAATCATAACACTGCAGTGCGCTGCCACCTTGCATCAATTTCGATACGTTGTCAATAATTTATCGCTGCAATTTTCCTCGCGCATGACTCCAAAAAGCGGTGTGAGCAGTAATATCGGTATTTCTTTATAAATTTTGAATTGGCCAATATCGATAACTTGCAATATATCTAGTAATCAAAATTAATATTTATTTAATTGCATTTTATAGTTTCGCACAAACTAAATTAAATAAATAAATAATAAAACCTAAATATGGTAAAGCAATCCACTTTATTATTAACAGAATCATTCCCTTGGCTCAAGGATCGAGCATGTGTAAGACTTGCTTGGTGGCGATGAGGGCATTTTCAAGGAGCTGAAGGACAGCAAGAACAAAATGGGCGACATTCAAATGGATGGTCTGCCAGAGCTGGAGAGCATCTTGGCACAACAGAATGACATGATCAAGTTGATTGAGGATGTGTAGGCATATCTGCATCAGCTGTTGATGCTGCGTGATCAGCTCATTGCACTGATCAACGACATTATCACCTTCATTATGAAGTATACCGATGTCATAATCGATATTGAGGATTCACCCGATAGTCTTGAAAACAAGAGCAACAATTACGACAATGCTATTGTGAAAATTAAAGAAGGTATGTTGGCTTCGGTCAACAATATGGACCAAAAGATTGCCTCTGATATCGGTAATGCCCCAAAAAAGAACACCATCACAGAGCAACTGCAATCGCTGAAGAATCAGCTACAGAATCTCCGCAAGGCTGTTGAATCGCAGCGTTAGAAGAATAAACTGAAACTGGAATCGCACAAGAAGATGGCCACTGATCTGATTGACATCCTGGACTGGTTGCACGATAACGAAGCAGCCTCCAAGTCGCTTCCCCTGCTTGATTGTGATCCTGAGTCTGTCCAACGTGAACTGCAAAAGCATCCCACACTAAAGCAGTATATAGACTCTCATCTGCACTGACAGTGTCAAGACGGATTTGGGCGTATCCAGTTCTTTGCTTGAGATGCTCTCGGAGGATCTCATCCTTGGCGCCTCAGTGCACCACGAGCTGGAGGAGCGCGAGAAGTACTTGAAGAATAATCGCGACCCTCGTCTGGAGTACATGCAGCTGGTTGCCAAGTTCAATGATTGGGTGCACGAGGCTGAGCTGCGTTTGCAGAACAGTCAACAAAGCATCGACTACGAGCATCTGGTGCATGATCTGGACGAGCACAAGATCTTCTTTGGCAATGAGGCACCCATACGCAATCTGGTGCACAAACAAATCCAAGAGGCATCCGATAAGATTTGGCCTTCACTCAACAAATATGGACAGTCTGAGCTATCCTCGAAAGTCTCTCAGTTCCAAACAAAACTGGCAAATACCATAATATTCAAAAGTTGTCGCACGCCATCGGAAATGTACAGTTGAGTTAAAAGAAAAGAAATTTAACGATTTTTTACTGTACATATCATGAGTTCGGACTAAACTGACCTGTTTAAATATTGAAATATTGTAGATACTTTTTCGATAAACACCTAAAATTAAACTTTACTTAGGGATTTTTAACCATATAAAAAATATACAAACCATCTTATTTATAAGAAATGACAATACACTTTTCTGAGTTTATTTCAACTGATCTTAGAGTCTAAAGCGTTGGTTGTAAGACACCGCTTGATACATTCATAACCTATTGCTGCGACGCAGCATATCAAGTATTCTGCTAATAGCCCCTGACACGTGCTGACCCATGAGTCGCATCCTCAAGAGGCCTTAAATTGTTTTGGGTTGATAAATGATCGATAAGGGACCGCTCATTTGGCGATCTCCCTGACACCTGAGAGTTGTGACAGTTTTGTGATGGTTTCGAGTGATAGTTTAGAATACGGTGCAGTTGCGGTAAAAGAATTCAGTGCTGAAACATGTTTATGCTAGTGCCTGAACATCATCTTATGATATAAGGAACTATACTAGAAGTATTCCTAAATAGTTAAAAGTCTGTTTTGGATTGTCGTGGCCTAATCAATCAATCGTTAGGTCTGCTTTATAGTCCATCTAAGAAGAATAACTACTTTTAGAATTTTCAGACTAAATTATAATGTGTATATACATATACATTTGCATATATGCATACCTTCATATGAGAGAGAATTTTTTCCCGCTTAAATCGGACGTGTCTATTTACGCTACGTGAAAGTCACTTTTATAACGAGGTCGGCCCAGCGAGAGTGGCTGATTATCTGCACAAATACACATTGCGGTAATGTGCAATTTTCTGCGCGATCGAACCGTATAAAAACGCATGCTATTGTCAATATGCTGAAGTTGCATATTTTTCAATTCGGTGCAGCCGAGAAAACAGCTGACAGCACTGCCAACTCATTCTAGTGATCGATCTGAGTTGATTGGCGCTGCCAGATCAACGGCCGTGCCAGGGCTACATGATCTATTGGGCGCGAAATTTGAAATAATTATTTGTATTTGTATCTATATGTGAATATTTATATGATCATATCTATATTTAACTTATATTTATATCTATGAGTGTATTTATATTTGGTATATTTATATCTATATCTGAATATATTTATATTTAAACTTATACTTATAATTGTAGTTATATTTAATATATTTGTGTGTATATTTAAATATAGTTACATTTAAATTTATATCTATATCTATATCTATATCTATATCTATATCTATATCTATATCTATATCTATATCTATATCTATATCTATATCTATATCTATATCTATATCTATATCTATATCTATATCTATATCTATATCTATATCTATATCTATATCTATATCTATATCTATATCTATATCTATATCTATATCTATATCTATATCTATATCTATATCTATATCTATATCTATATCTATATCTATATCTATATCTATATCTATATCTATATCTATATCTATATCTATATCTATATCTATATCTATATCTATATCTATATCTATATCTATATCTATATCTATATCTATATCTATATCTATATCTATATCTATATCTATATCTATATCTATATCTATATCTATATCTATATCTATATCTATATCTATATCTATATCTATATCTATATCTATATCTATATCTATATCTATATCTATATCTATATCTATATCTATATCTATATCTATATCTATATCTATATCTATATCTATATCTATATCTATATCTATATCTATATCTATATCTATATCTATATCTATATCTATATCTATATCTATATCTATATCTATATCTATATCTATATCTATATCTATATCTATATCTATATCTATATCTATATCTATATCTATATCTATATCTATATCTATATCTATATCTATATCTATATCTATATCTATATCTATATCTATATCTATATCTATATCTATATCTATATCTATATCTATATCTATATCTATATCTATATCTATATCTATATCTATATCTATATCTATATCTATATCTATATCTATATCTATATCTATATCTATATCTATATCTATATCTATATCTATATCTATATCTATATCTATATCTATATCTATATCTATATCTATATCTATATCTATATCTATATCTATATCTATATCTATATTGTTGCATTCTGCGAATCGGCTGCGTTCGTTTCGGTTCCGATAAACATACATCGATGAACACAGCTGCCCTGGTATGAACAACATCTGCCAACGGAGCAAGCAGTGCGAGCCTTTGCGAGACCTTGGGCCTGTTAACAGCCAAATCGGTCACTGACCCAAGGTTCCCGTTTTGTCAAGCGCCGTTTGACCCGTCTGTAGATGCCCGAATGCCCAGGCATATGACCGCCAACGTCTCCTTCAAGGGCGGCCGAATCGTCAGTCGCATTTGAGCGAGCGGTCGGCGCAGATAAGATCTGCAGCAAAATAAGTGCGTGTGTTTTGTTCCAGTTGGAAATTATTAAATAACTAATTATTTTCTGTGTGTGTGCAGACAGCAGGGATACCCTGGACTTTTTACAACGAACGCCCACCTGGTGAGTCCGTTCCTTGCGGGGATCCGCCAGAACACATATTGTCCCCCACGACGTGCAGCTCCCGTCCACGATTGTGCCGGACGAGGAGTGAAGCAGCAACGGCCGTTAAAGAAACAAAAAAAAAACGTCTCATTAGTTATAAGTATTTCAAAAAAAAATCATTGTTATTAGTCTTAAGTTATTCGTTAGTAGTTTGTCCAATGTTAGGTCCACGTGGATAGGATGGTAGGGTCTGAAAAATAGTAATAAATTTATCGTGTGAAATGAATTGCTAAGCACTTTTCCTAGGGGAGATGGAGCGGCCTTAGTTGGCCAGGAACGGGCTCGCCGACTTGGGTGATGCTCCGAAACTCCTGAGCAGGAGTGTCACATGGCTGGGAGGGTGCGCGGTGACTTAGCTGTCACCAATGGCTATTGTTGGTGTTTGGTCGTCCCTCGTAAAGTAGTTGTGCCTGTAAACAAATCAAAATGTTTTAAAATGTAGAGCTGCAAAACCATCGATGGTGCCATCGATATAATCGATAGTTGAGAATTTATATAACCATCGATGGTTTTTTTCATAATCGATATATTACACAAAAGCTGTGTTCTGTGACGCTCTTACTTTTTTGGCGGTTTCTAAACAGTATGGACAACTTTCTGCAAAGTAAGTCTCCGCAATCGCAGTTGTAGCCTTATTTTGTAATAATTGTATTGCATTTCAGATAAAGGTAAAGCTGCACCCTCATCGGCAGAGCCTCCTTAAAAAACGCAAGAAGTCTACATCTGATGTTTGGCAATATTTTGACAAAACGGATAAAATGTTCGCCAAATGTCGATTGTGCGGAAACCGTTACAAAAGTCTGGAAATACTCCAAATTTGTCGGAACACCTGAAGCGTATCCATCCAATGCAAACAGCTGTGAGTACAGATAAAATTTGTTATTTTACTCCTTAGAAATGAAATTTATAATTGTTTTAGTTAGTAAGAAATTAAATGAATTTATATTTTTGTTATTAATTTAGCGTTTGTATTTATTTAACCACTTTACAAAATTTTCCAGCGATACATCGGCATAATCGATAGTTTAAAGTCAAATAATCGATGGTTTAAACCATCGAAAATTTAATAATGCGTCTTTTGTGTAAATACCGATGGATATCGATATTTTGCAAAACCCCTCCCCTAGTGCTGCTGAGCTAGCTGGCGCTGCCCTATCGAGAAAAAGCAGTCCGTAACATAATGGCGCCCAATTTCAAAAAAAGGAGCAAAGATGTAGGCCAGTCAAGTCTGTGCCGAAATCTTTGCTTAAATCGATAGTCAGCGGTATTGAGACGCCTCGCAGTAGCCTAGCTGATGTGACTCAGCCTATAACAAACTGCGGCACGTTGAATGTTCATATTCACGTTTGCGCAGGGAGTTGTGAACTGAGAAACATCAGTAAGTAGAGGTATTTGGATGTTAAGGCATGTTGCCAGGCAGGCCGCGAGCCTTGTTCTACCAGTAGTGGTGAAAACACTGTGCCGCGGACTTGCCCTGGGCCATGTCCAATATCCAGATGTGTTGCATGCAAATGTGACCGTTTTGTTTTCTGGTTGTTTAACGTAGTAGATCGCCTGCCTTCGCTGGGCGTCTAGTTCCTTTAGTTCGGCCAATATAGCTGAATGAGGATTAGGTGACCCGTAAATGTGTAGTGCTATACGCGATGGGGGCTAAGGGGACGCATTCCCAGTGAAAGCAGTGTTGATTGAACACCAGCCGCGTCCTTAACTGGCAACTGTCAACTTGCGTGACAGTTTGAATATTCAGCGAACCTAAACTGGCAGGCATGCGGCTTGTATCTCTCAAAATACAAAGGGCGAGACGGCGCTTCCGGCAACGTCGGACGAGGCGCGGGGAAGTTGCGGCAGCAGTCGTACGTAGTCAGGCGAACGATCCAAGACCGTTCGCTGAATTAAAAATAAGTGGCGAGCGGGTCCTAGGATTGCTCGACACAGGAGCATCTGTCAGCCTACTGGGTCGTGGTTCCAGGGAGTTGCTGAACAGCATCGACGTGCCGATGACCAGATACTTCTCCAAAGTACGCACCGCCGCAGGAGAGGATCGGTCCATAATCGGCCGAGCGGAGTTGACTGTAGAATATTTAGGAAAAATTAGAGAGGTCAACTTTTACGTATGCCCATATTTGGAGCAAAAAGCTTACCTGGGAGTCGACTTCTGGCGACTCTTTGAACTAGCACCCGAAATTATCGGACGAGAGGCAGCAGAAGGCCAGAAGAAAGACGCCGCAGAGCTCCAAGTCCAGGATATGGAGCACTACACGGAGGACGCAGCTGACGAGCACAAGTCAGACCCCGAGAAGTGGGAACTGTCTCCGGAACAGCAGCAGCAGCTCGCAAGCGTGCAAAGGCAGTTCCTGACCTTTGAACAACATGGCTTCGTGGTAGGAGGAGGACTCTTGCAGATGGATTCCGACAGAGTTGAGACCATAAAGCGAATACCCAAGCCTAAGACCATGAAGGAAGTGAGAGCATTCCTGGGAACGGCCGGATGGTACCGTCGTTTCATTCGAAACTTCGCGACCCTCGTAGCTCCACTGACGGAATGCCTAAAAAAATCAAACAAAAGGTTTGTTTTTAGCACAGAAGCTGAAAGGGCGATGCAGGATTTGAAGGATGCACTTACCACAGCTCCAGTGTTAGTCCACGCAGACTTCAAGCGGCCGTTTTACATTCAGTGCGATGCGTCGCAAGTATTTACATGCATTTGTACATATTGATAATATTCATAATATGCTTCCGTGCACATATGATTATTATTTAATAATTCCTATTTTAGGGTCAGTAGAAAATACAAAACTATAAAATGCAATTAAATAAATATTAATTTTGATTACTCGATATATTGCAAGTTATCGATATTGGCCAATTCAAAATTTATAAAGAAATACCGATATATACTGCTCACACCGCTTTTTGCAGTCTTTCGCGCGCTAGGAAAATTGCGGCGATAAATTATTAACAACGTACCGAAATTGATGCAAGGTGTCAGCGCACTGCAGTGTTATGATTAATTTGTAGCTTGCGATTAGTATCATACAATTAGATACTTTTTATGGCAACATACGTCCAAGGGTATCCCACTGTCGCGTGCCGCTCGACTGTTGCTCTTTTCGAACTGAATTATTGCATTAAATCTATCCATCAGTCAGAGCAGGTGAATGGGACACGCAAACGAATAATGATGTTATACCACATGAAGATCGATATGTTAAGGTTATTGTCTTCCACGAACATTTTTACAATGATGTCTCTTTGCTGTTTTAAAAAAATCGATTTATTCTTGAAAGTAGTGCTCAGCCTATTTGTTTGCCAACTGCAGGAGAAGAATTTGGTTTCGAGCGTTGCTATGCAGCTGGATGGGGAAAGAATAATTTTGGAAAAGAGGGAGAATATCAAGTGATTCTCAAGAAAATTGATCTACCTGTAGTAGGAAGAGATACGTGCCAAGCCAACTTGCGTGAGACGCGACTTGACGAATACTTTGTTTTCCATGATAGCTTTATATGCGCTGGAGGCGAAAAGGATAAGGGGATATAAATCTGCCGGAATTGTTGCATGGGGAATCAGTTGTGGCGAAAAAAACATACCTGGAGTATACGCAAGTCTTTCATTCATTAGGCTGTAGATAGAAAGAAATTACATTAAAAAAATATTCATTGTAAATATTTAACTCCCTAATTCAATAAAATAAGGGAATTTTCTTTTCAGTTTCAAATATATGCATATATTAAATTTACTACAATGATTTTTACATCAATGACTTATCAAAGAAATATATTCTTTGAAAACAAAAAAATATTACCAAAATAGTATCCAAAGTTTATCGTTTACTATGTGTGAGTATATTTTTGCAATTACTTAAACCGAGCAACAATAACAATTTTGTATAATTTTGTAGGAATAATCTGTTGAATTCAACGGCCATAAAAGAGAAAAAAAATTTGTGTTTCTCATCATATGTTTAAGGTATTAATTTATTATATAAGAAACGATCGGAATGATACGCAACATACAGTATCGTTATATCGATATATTCAAAGCGGATTGAGCTGTCATCTCTGCTTTCCAATCTTGTACAATGACTGATGTTCTTAAGGAATTAGTTAAGAATTTTAATTACCGAAATGTAATCTTTCAAAGGTATGTATTATAATGAACAAATACGTAAGGACAAAATCTTTCTTTTTTTTAGTTAAAGTGACATGAATGGAATTTGCAATTGAAGGATGTAAGCTTAATTTACGCCTAGGCGACGTTTGTCATTAATAATAATTTTCTTTCTAAAAGGAGCCTTAAGACCCAGTAAAATTTATTGAAGACATGAACGAGTCTAAAGCAATGACCACGGTAAAAATTTTAAATATATCATATTATTTTTTGTTTTAATTGACTTCTTTTTATCTATAGATGCGTATTCCCGCCGGCTTGACTAATCTGGGTAATAAATTTTATGAATGCCACCGTGCAATGATTGAGGGCTGTTCCAGAACTTCGCAAGGCGTTGAACAGTTTCCGTCACGATGGCTCTGATTCCACATCAAAAGCATTTACCAGTGGTTAGTAAAACCAAAACCATACATGTAGAGTCTAAACGCAATAGATCGCATGTATTATTAGTTCGTAGTTATTGCAGCAGCCAATATTCGATTTATTACACAAGAATTCTTGATGTAGTTTGCGAATATCCATTAGTAATGACTGACTTAGATACCTAAAATGGGGATAATTAACAGGAACCGGCTAGGCGAACTCACTATGTTTGGTCGCACGGGACAGCTACCATATGCACTTAGTTTGATTTATATCATATTCTTTTTAAAACAAAGAAAATTAATTTATGCCAAATCTACACCCATTTATCGACAAATCGAAGATTGAATATCTTGTAAAACTAACTGTCTGTTATCATATTAAGTGGTCATTAAATGCCAAAGCATGAAGATGACGGTTGTACGGGAACTGAAAAAAAATTTATTTTCGGCAACCCTCCAGTTATTTAATAGTTTAAAAATATTGTAAGTAGAACGTGTTAAATGAACATTTTTTAACTAAAGTTCAAACTCTGGCCATAAAATTTTAATGAAAAATACCACGGTTTTAATATCATTCATATCAAACGCATTGTATTCCAAGCTTTTGTAGACCCTAAAAACAAAGAAAATATAACCTAAAAATAGGTCAGTTCCTTCAAATCAAAATTTTGGCAACTCGTACTTTAAATAAAAATTGGTACAGACAGACGGGTCCTTACACATTGTACCATATAATCCGCTCGCGAATAATATACTATGAAATAAGTAAAAATTCTTTACTTATATAAATATAACTTTTACAATGTATAGTATTAAAGTCGATTGACACTCACATAATATCTTAATGGTTTAAGCTTTTACTAAAACTATCTACATATATTTCAAATATGTGGACATAACAATATAACATTTAAACAGAATAAAAGTGATGTAATATTCTTCTACCTTTTCGGATTATCTTAGCATAAAAAATAATAATAAAATAATTAATAGGAATCTTTAAGTAGCAAATATCTGAGTCAAATGCTACATTATATTGTTGTTTGTAGTGAATAGAATAAACGAATAGGGTATCTTATTAAAATATTGTTTTAATATAAATGGCACTTACAAATTATATTTTAAGTTAAAATAAGATTAATATGCTAAGATTTATTTATATATAAATGTTCTGCAAATCAACAATATAGTAAATTTTTAAGAAACATCTGCTTCAGTTTAGTTTTACTACTTTTCACAAGGGGTATATGGAATACGGAACGTTGGGCTTAAGCTTGATATGAGGTTAACAATTAACTGACCGGATTCCCAATCTTCGTTGCCTTCTTCACTGCCTAGGATGAAATCTGGTGGCAAATGATTTTCATAATTATTTTTAGCCTACAAAATATACAAACGTATTTTAATTAAAGAAAAATAATTAATTTGTAAAGTTGAATGTATGTTAATCTTACAAGTTTCCTATCACACTCCATTTGATGAGATTTTGTTGCACTTGTTTTATCATTTGTATTAAATAATCCATTGCGTTCGTAAAAACGACTTGAAGATGGAGAGTATAATTTAGATCTCTAACATTGTCATCTGGAAAGTCTGATTTTCTTTTATTCCTCCATCGATTGTTTGCTAATGTTTCGGCGTCTGCATGCTCAGAATGTTTTGACATATATTCAAATAATAAAACATTGCCGACCCATTACATTTTTAAAATCCAATATAAAGTAAATAATTCAAAGTTAATATACACAGATAACTCAAAATTAGTTATATCTGAGAGTAGAGTATACCTTAGCTTGACCTTAGATCTATCGTTTTCGCTAACTAAAAAGTAAAAATAAAAAAGATATGAGTATTAATCTTTTACAATATTTTAAACACAAAAAACCCAATAGAATTATACAACCTACCAGCAGTGTTTTGAAGCAAAGAACGTATTAATCCAAAAGTGGCATAATAATTTTCTTGATGACTTTTGTGTAGGCTCAACTTTTATATCACAAGGCACTATTAACGGCGAACTAAGTCCAAGATAAACGAATGTTGTGCATCAAGTGTCCAAGTTTTCAGTGGCTATACAATTAAAACACATACAAGTTATGTTAAATTTGTCCTATATAGAAAAGACAATTATTTATACACATACTTGAGCATTAGCTTCATCTGTTGTCGAATCTTGTATATTAGAAATCGAGCATTGCACTTTATTACTTTATTAAATATAAAACAACGTTTTTACTTATACGCACATATAGACTTATAATTTTATAACGACCATCTGGTATTAAGCTTGAATAATACTGAAAATATCCACGTTGAGATGGAATTGTAACTCCCTTTCTATCTTTCGCACGCTTTTCGTCATACCAAGCAAGTGCTTCATGTGCTGTTTTCTTGAATCTACAATGGACCAAGAATACGCATATCATGGTCCCTGCAAATATTAAATATGTAATCAACAATACAAATTATTATTAAATTTATTGCGTTCTTATTTATTTAAATAAAAAGTAGCTAACAGTCTTCAATTTCAAAAACTTGGTAATGATTAATAATAAATTATTATAATTTAGAATTTATATTCGTTTTCCTCGTACCAGTTCTTCCCTAAGAATACGCATATCATGGTCCCTGCAAATATTAAATATATAATCAATAATACAAATTATTAAAATTATTATTAAATTTATTGCGTTCTTATTTATTAAATAAAAAGTAGCTAACAGTCAAAATCGTTGAATCAATTCATTCGTAGGAGGGTTATGATCTTTAAACGGATAAATTGCAACTCTCTGTAAAAAATAAAAATATACGAAGTGTATTCAAAAAGTAAGGGTACTTTTCAAATTTCGCGGGCAATGTACTTTCGATTATCGATTTTTTTTTGTTTTGTTATGTTGGTACACTCTTCCCGAACATCCGTTCCAAGATTCAAGTGAATGGCATTTTGGGTTTGGTTGTGAGAGGCGTAAAGGTTATAAGTGTTTTGGGTGCTCGGCGATTTTTTGCTAAATTTTGACCAAAAGAACCGTCGCTCAAATTTCCGCTTCGTCGACGTGTGAAGACGTGTTTTTATCGAGCTCCGCACAAAATCGTTTTTTTTTTGAGTGAAGTGAACGACTAATAATATAAACTAAATATATAATCCGAAAGCGAAAGAGACGCCCTATGCGATGCAAGATCGCTAAAATATATATAGTGATTCTTTATCTTAAATAATAAAACTATGAGTCAGAACGACACTCGCGCTCAGCGTCAGCGTGAGCAAGACGAACGCCGGCTGTCAATTCAACGCAACAACGTACTTTTCCTACGTCTCCCCGACAACTCCAAACGCAGACATCGAGCGGTCAATAACCCATAGCCTAAAGAACCTTCTTCCACCAACAAATCAAGAAAGAGCGCGCTCTTGCTCTCCCGCTCTTTTAGCTCCGACACAAGCCCCGCTACCTCCAACAACAACAGCTGGAGCAATACCGACAGCCCGCTCTATCTCGTCGTCGGCTGCACCCGCTCACGCTCTCACTGAGTCAGCGAAAGCAAAACCGCAAGCAACAAACGGTACTGCTGCACTACCAGCAGAACAAAACGAAAACATAAAAAAAAAAAGCTGGGTCGACCTGGCAGACTGGAATGGACCGCTACATTACAATAAAGCGAAAGCTTAGCCCGAAAAATTCAGATTCAGAAAGCAAGCCGAAAAATACACGCGACAATTCTACCCTGATCAACAATGTAGCCCCCGCAAATACCAACAGATTCGCTTTGCTGGCAGATACCGCTGAGGACGTGCCGTTGTGATCCGTTGATATCGAGCCGAAGAAAACAAAGCCTCCTCCAATATACATCCGCGAGAAGAGCAAAAGCGGTTGGGTAAATACTTTGATTGGCCTTATCGGAAAAGACAGCTTTCATATAATTCCCCTCGTAAGAGGTACTATCAACGAAATCAAACTTCAAACGAAAACGGAGGAATTTATTTATTTAGTTTAGTTTATAGTCGAACTATGATCAGTCGACTTTTTAAAAGTAAAGAAACAATTAAAATAAGATTTAAATTATTTAAGTTAAAATTTTAAACTAGAGGTAATTTTAAATTAAGGGTAAAACCTTAAATGTAAAGAAAAGAAAAAAATTATTTAAAAATTGTGCAAATGTGCAAATTGGGATAAAGAAAAGCCGATCCAACATTTGTTGCAGAGGATTGGGGAAAACCCAGAAAAACCCAATCAGATCAGGAGAGTTAGTGTTAGTAACCAAATGCAAATAAAATTATGAGTAGAGTGTTAAAGCATGCAGTATGTTGAAAGTACTTCTATGAGACTAAATTCTAGATAAGTGGGCGAGGAGTTGTAATTTTAAGCTAGATATCAAGTTGTTATTGACAACTACAGAAAAGTCACAAACTATCTTACCGCACAGAAAACAGGCTTCTACACCTACCAGCTTAAAAGCAGCAAGGACCTACAAGTAGTATTGAAGGGCATTGAGTCTGATGTTACGCCCAAAGAGATAACTAAAGGAAAAGGGATTTTGCGCCAAAAGCGTGTTCAACATCAAAAACAGAAACAGGCAGCCGCAACCACTCTTCAAGATTGAGCTTGTACCAGAAAACAAGCATCTTAAAAAAAATGAGGTTTACCCAATTTACAAACTCCAGCTGCTTCTGCACCGTAGGAGCATAGTAGAAGAGCCGCATAAACGTAAAGCTCCTGTTCAATGTACAAACTGCCAAGAATACGGCCACACGAGGTCGTATTGCACACTTCGCCCGGTGTGCGTAGTCTGTGGAGATCTCCGCGACTTCACAACTTCAAAGTTATGAAGAAAAGGCAAGCGAGAAAAAGTGCAATAATTGTGGGGTTAACCACACAGCAAACTACAGAGGGTGTCCAATATACAAAGAGCTAAAAAGCCGTCTTCACAAAAGAATGAATACGGCGCGGGCACACCAAGGAATATCTTCGCTGACACCATCAGAAACAAATCCTGAAGTCCTTTTCTCAAAAGCAAGACAACATTCGCAAACGTTCTAAAATCAGGTATGACGCCTCCAAACAAAAATTCCCAACACCCACATGAAGTGCACACAAAATTGGACACACAACAAAACTATAGGCCACCTGAGTAGCAAGAAACAAAAACTGAAGCTATGATGCAAGCCTTACAACAGAGCATGATGGAGTTTATGACATTTATGCGTACCACAATTCAAGACATAATGCGTAACCAAAACCTTTTGATACAAATGCTTGTATCCCAACAATCAAAGTAAATAATGGCTTCCTGACGCAAACTGATTGAGCTAGCTATTCCTACATGAGAAGCATATCGACGTTATGCTTCTTTCGGAAACTCATCTCACAAGCAAATACAATTTTCAAATGAGAGACTACCACTTCTATGGTACAAATCATCCCGACGGAAAAGCACACGGTGGGACCGCCATACTCATAAGGAACCGAATGAAGCACCACTTCTACAAAGAGTTTGCTGAAAATCATCTTCAGGCCACATCTATCAACATACAGCTGGAGGACAACACTTACCTCACACTAGCGGCCGTATACTGCCCCCCCCGTTTCACAGTATTGGAAGATCAATTCCTGAATTTCTTCCAAGCACTAGGGCCACACTTCATTGCAGCAGGCGACTACAATGCTAAACATACTCACTGGGGATCGCGACTTGTGAATCCAAAAGGAAAACAGCTTTATAAGACTTTAATAAAAGCCACAATAAACTTGACCATGTTTCTCCTGGGAGTCCTACATACTGGCCATCAGACCTCAATAAGCTGCCTGACCTGATCGACTTCGCAGTTACGAAAAATATTCCAGATCTGTCATCTGATCACTCGCCTGTACTAATTCACCTCCGCCGGTACGCAGAAAACGTGAAATCACCATACAGATTGACTTCACACAAAACAAACTGGCTCAGGTATAAAAAATATATAAGTTCACACATTGAGCTAAACCTAAAATCAATACTGAATCTGATATAGTTAGCTGCACGTGTACATTGCAATCCATCCTTACTGAAGCAGCTCTTACTGCAACACCCAAAATCACAAACATTACAATTAATTCGAATAAGACCAACGTACAAATAGGGCAACTCGTCCGCGTAAAACGACGTCTACGCAGAGAATGGCAATCTTCCAGATCACCAACTGCAAAACAAAAGCTAAAAGTAGCCACAAGGAAACTGGCCAACGCTCTGAAACAAGAGGAGGACGACGACCAGCGCCGTTATATAGAGCAACTCACACCAACAGGCACAAAACATAAGTCACTGTGGAGAGCCCACTCAACTCTACGCCCTCCGACTGAAACCGTTTTGCCGATAAGGAATTCCTCAGGCGGCTGGGCCCGTAGTGACACAGACAGAGCTACCGCATTTGCCGCTGACCTACAAAATGTATTCACGCCAAACCAGGCTACTAACACATTCGCACTACCGTCCTCACCCGTAAACTGCCACCAGCAACACACCCCAATTGTGTTTCGTCCAAAAGAAGTAATCGAAATAATCAAAAACAATCTCAGCCCGAAAAAAACCCCCGGCTGCGACCTTATAACACCGGAAATGATCATTGAGCTGCCACACTCTACAGTACATAACCCAGCTCTTTAATGCCATCACCAAACTTGGTTATTTTCCACAACGATGGAAGAGATCGATTATCATAATGATTCCAAAGCCTGGTAAGGACCACACAGTCCCTTCATCTTACAGACCAATAAGTCTACTCTCATGTATTTCGAAGCTATTCGAAAAATGCCTGCTGATCCGACTTAATCTACATCTGAGAACCCACAACATAATCCCAGCCCATCAATTTGGATTTCGCGAAAGCCACGGAACCATTAAACAGATGAATCGTATAACAACTGAAATAAGAACTGCATTTGAAAATCGCGAATACTGTACAGCAGTATTTCTAGACGCAGTCCAAGCATTCGACAAAGTCTGGCTTGACGGCCTAATGTTTAAAGTTAAAACAGCCCTACCTGAAAGCACACACAAACTTCTAAAGTCTTACCTCTATGGCAGAAAGTTTGCAGTGCGGTGCAACACTGCCACCTCCACTGATCATAAAATTGAGGCTGGAGTCCCCCAAGGCAGCGTTCTTGGGCCTACCTTATACCTCATCCATACAGCCGACATCCCTAAAAATAGTCGCTTAACGATATCCACATTTGCCGACGATACAGCTATCCTTAACCGTTCAAGGACCCCAAGTCAAGCTCCAGCACAGCTGGCATTGCACCTCATCGACATTGAGAAATGGCTCTCTGACTGGCGAATAAAAGTAAACGAGCAAAAATGCAAGCACGTGACTTTTACGCTAAACAGACAAGATTGCCCACCACTCTTGTTGAACAACATACCACTCCCGAAAGCAGACGAGGTAGCGTACCTAGGAGTACACCTTGACAGAAGACTCACATGGCGCAGGCACATTGAAGCCACAAAAACTCAACTTAAACTTAAAGCCAACAACTTACACTGGCTCATCAACTCTGGTTCTCCGCTCAGCCTAGATCACATGGTCTTACTCTACAATTCTGTATTGAAACCTATCTGGACCTATGGCTCACAGTTATGGGGCAATGCCAGCAACAGCAATATTGACATCATACAGCGACCACAATCAAAGATCCTGAGAACCATCACTGGGGCACCGTGGTACGTTCGGAATGAAAACATCCAAAGTGACTTAAATATCCCACCAGTTATCAATGCAATTACGGAACTTAAGGAAAAATACCATAGCAAGTATTTCTCGCACCCCAACCACCTAGCGAGACGTCTAACCCAGCTCAGCAGTCGTTCCCGTCTCCGGCGAAGGGACCTACCAACCCAGCGAAGAAATTTCTAGGACCGTCTAATCATAGAACAGTTGCAAAAATAATACAACTGGTCAGAAAAAAATTGTTATAGTGAAGATTTTTAAACTTATCGTTAGTTCTTATACAAAAAGATTCAATAAATAAAAACAAAGTAAATACAAAAAAAAAAAAAGATCTGTTGAATGACGTCAACGATGACCCAGGTTTACTCAAAAGGGTCATAACTGGTGACGAATCATGGATATATGGTTATGATATCGAAACCAAAGCCCAATCGTCCCAATGGAAGAGTCCAGGTGAGCCAAGACCGAAAAAATCACGCCAAGTTCGATCAAATGTCATAGTTTTGCTCACTTTTTTCTTCCATTTGCGAGAAGCAATACGAAGAAAACTTCCAGAATTTTGGAAAACCAATTCATGGCTTTTGCATCACGATAATGCCCTGCTCACTCATCTTTACTTGTGAGAGATTTTTTGACCAAAAACAACACCACAATCATGCCTCAGCCACCATATTCACCAGATTTGGTCCCATGTGACTTTTTCTTGTTCCCACCTATGAAAGGACGGAGATTTGCAACAATTGCATCGCTGGAAGAGCTCAAGGCTATACCGAAAAGTGCTTATGAGAAGTACTTTGAGGATTGGAAAACCGTTGGCATAAGTGTATTGTATCTGAGAGGGATTACTTTGAAGGGGACAACATTTTTATTGGTAAATGAATAAATATTTTTTCTTAAAAATACAAAGTCAGCTTACTTTTTGAACACACCTCGTATTAGTTGGAGGAGTCTGTTGCAATTATGCAAAGTGTAAGCAAGTTACCCCGTGAAATTTACTGATGTCATAACTACGTTCTGAACACATATTGTAAATTTTATAATGCTCGCCATGATTTTCATCTAAAAACTTCAAAGCATCGTCTTGGCGGTTTCTGTAAATGCACTCTATTTTGTCCGGGGCCATCGCAATTATATTATTTTTAATGTCTGTAAAAAATAAAATTTTTTTTGGTAGTATAGGAAATTAAATGAAAAGACAGAAATAGTGATTCTTACAAGATCCAAATTATATCCTTTCTCCTTATAGCGTATACGTTTCTTGCTGATTGCGTTACGTATGGCATTGAACATAATGGAAATTGTGTTTGCTATATTAGTCTTTTATTAATTATATTTATTGTCTTATAATTAGTATTTATTTTGATTTCGGTTTCATTATTAATGTGTCCTTTCATATCATTATTTTCATTATGAACGTACTTAAGAAAACCGTCATGAACTAAAATGATTTTTACATTTTATATTTTAGCACCTGAAAAAGAAGAAATTGTAATGCTCATAAGGTTTTTATTTATAATATATATGTCGGAGCGCGTCTCCAGGAATTCTGGGAACCGTTACCATGATTTCACAATCTGATGAAATTGTAGCATTGTGGTGAAATTCTGACAAGCACTGCAGCAGAGGCGCAGACGGCCTCTGCAGCTGAGTGAGGTCCGATCTCATTGTCATAAATAGTGTGTTAGAGAGGGATGACAATATAGTGAACGCCAGTGTTGTGTATAGACCGAATAGAATATGAGGAGGATTGGTAGAAGGAGAAAATCACCTCAGTGAAGTTTGGCTGGTGGAATAGATCGGAACTTGCTGTGCTGCTGCACCAAAATTATAAAACTTGCAAATAAAAATGGATAAGACTCCCCCATTGCCGACATCAGAAGTGGGATCGCCTTCGCCACAAGAGCCAAGCGCTGATCAGTATATGGCTGCGTTGGAAACACAAAACCGTAACCTCATGGAAATAATAAAAACCATGCACGCCACGAGAGCACCGGCGTCAGATGAAAAGTCTTTGCACGTCACACTGCCAAAATTCTGCGCTGATAGCGCTGGAGCGGATCCATCTGCATGGTGCACCACGGTGGACTTAATCTTTGCAGATAATGCGCTTGTAGCAAAGCGCTAGAAGGCAGTGCGTCGCAATGGCTGTCGCAGATATGCTTCGCTGGAATCACATGGCCGCAGTTCAAGGAACTGTTCATACAGCGATTCGTAGGGATTGAGACGACGGCTGCCATTCTCATGAACGTTTTGAATGGACGTCCAAAAACTGGAGAGAGCTTTGCCCAGTATGGAAGTCGCATTGTTACCTTGTTGCTGTCTAAGTGGAAGGCCAAGGATCTGGAGGAGATTGCGGTATCGGTAGCGTTGGCTCACATGGCACAAATCGATAATAATTTGTTGCGTTGGGTGTTTACGACAAATGTGGCTACGCGCAATGAGCTTCAACAACAGCTGCAAGCTTACGCCTTCAAGAAACGTAACAACGAAGATGATTCTGCCCCAGAAAAGAAGAAGTCGAGGATGCAGTCGCAGACTAAGTGCCATTTTTGTGCAAAAGTTGGCCACAAATTCGCCGAATGCCGCGCTCGAATGGAAGGTACATCAAACACAAAAGGAAGAAGCTACAGCGGAAGCAACACGCCTGGGTCAAAAGATCGTTCGAACATAAAATGTTTTAAATGCGACGAAATGGGACATGTGGCTTCTGTATGTCCCAAGGGCAACAACAAATACATCGAAAAGCGAGTTGACGTATGCAAATTAAGTGAGCCAAGTGGATTATTCTTTCAATCGGGTGAGCCCTTTCCATTCTTTTTCGATTCGGGAGCCGAATGTTCTTTGGTAAAAGAAAAATTAAGCAACATATTAGCTGGCAAGAGAAGTAATAATCTAGTTATTTTAAGAGGAATTGGTGATAATATAGTTAAGAGCCACTTGCAAATACTATCAACAGTCCAAATGTCAAAATTTAATTTAGAAATTTTGTTTCATGTTGCAATGGATAACTATTTAAAGCACGACATAATGATTGGCCAAGACATATTAAAGCTTGGTTTCGGTGTATTGATTGAATCTGATAAATTTAGTATTTACAAATCCAAAATTATTAATGCCGTTCAAAATAATGCACCTGAGAACACCTTGGAAACACTTTTTGACACCAATACAGAATTAAGTGATAATGATAAAAGTAAATTAAGAAATATATTGGAAAAGTATGCCGATAGTTTCGTAATTGGGATACCAAATAAGCGTGTAACCACAGGAGCATTGGAAATTCGTTTAATTGATAAGAATAAAACTGTTCAAAGGCGCCCATATCGACTCAGTGCAGATGAGAAACTGTTGGTTAGAGAAAAGATAGAACAAATGCTTGAATCTAATGTTATTCGTCCCAGCAGTTCTCCATTTGCAAGTCCAATGTTATTAGTTAAAAAGAAGGACGGCAGTGACAGGTTGTGTATCGATTTTCGTGAGCTAAACCTTAATACGATTTCTGATAAGTTTCCGTTGCCACTGATTTCGGATCAAATAGATCGTTTGCGGGGTGGTAAATATTTTTCCGTATTAGACATGGCCAGCGGATTTTATCAAATACCGATTCATCCAGATTCTATAGAAAAAACAGCATTTGTGACTACAGAGGGTCAGTATGAGTTTCTGGCCATGCCATTTGGTCTAAAAAATGCGTCGTCTATTTTTCAACGTGCCATTGTTCAAGCTTTGGGGGACTTAGCCTATTCCTATGCAGTTGTTTACATAGACGATGTGCTAGTAGTTGCGAATACGAAGGAGGAAGCATATGAGAGGTTGAATACAGTGTTAAAAGCGTTGTCAGAGGCAGGGTTCTCGTTCAATATAAAAAAATGTAATTTTCTTTGTACAGGAATAGAGTACCTAGGATTCTATATCAAGGATGGAGAAATTAAACCGAATCCTCGTAAAATAGAAGCTCTTTCTGTCTTATCTCAGCCAACCTCGACAACACAGTTAAGGCAGTTTATAGGTCTGGCATCGTATTTCAGACAATTTGTTCCACGATTCTCAGAGAAGATGAAGCCACTGTATCAGTTAACCTCTAAGCTGAATGATTTTGTTTGGAAGGAGAAACACGAGAAGATACGGCAGGATATTATTAAAGTGCTTACATGTGACCCTGTATTGACCATATTCGACCCTGAGCTTCCAATTGAATTGCACACTGATGCCAGTGCAGATGGCTATGGGGCTATGCTCATGCATAAAATAGAAGGGAAACACAGAGTAGTCGAATATTATAGCAAATGCACGTCAATATCAGAAGCCAAGTATCACTCCTATGAGTTAGAGACGCTAGCTGTCTATAATGCAGTAAGACATTTTAGACATTATTTGCACGGCAGAAAATTTGTTGTGTATACTGATTGCAACTCATTGAAAGCTAGTCGTACAAAGGCCGAGTTGACACCAAGAGTACACCGCTGGTGGGCGTACTTACAGGCATTTGACTTTAGTGTAGAATATCGCAAGGGCAGCCAAATGGCTCACGTGGATTTCTTATCGCGAAATCCGATTCCCACAGTTTCAAATGCCATAAGCAAAGTAGATGAAGTTCGTGTTGATCTGGCGACAATAACTGATAATTGGCTATTAGCCGAACAGCAACGAGATGAGGGCATAAATAAGATCTTGGCTCAATTGAATAATGAAGACATGGAGGCAAATATCGATAAAACATATGAGGTTCGAACTGGATTACTATATCGCAAAATACAGCGTAATGGCAAGACTCGTTGTCTACCAGTAATCCCTAAAGCGTTTAGGTGGTCCGTCATTAACCACGTACACGAAGCTGTAATGCATTTGGGGTGGCAGAAAACTTTAGACAAAGTCTACGAAAAATATTGGTTTGAGCACATGACTAAACATGTAAGAAAATTTGTGGAAAATTGCATGACATGCAAATTGTCCAAGCCTTCATCAGGCAAAATGCAAATTGAAATGCACCCAATTCCCAAGATTGACATACCTTGGCATACCGTACACGTAGATATAAGTGGGAAGCTTAGTGGAAAGAACGATCTCAAGGAATATATTATAGTTCAGATAGATGCGTTCACTAAGTTTGTTCACTTGTATCATACTCTAAATCTTGACTCGGAAAATTGTATTAAAGCTATAAAGTCAGGTATGTCTTTCTTTGGGGTCCCCAGTCGTATTATAGCGGATCAGGGCAGGAGTTTTGCCAGCAACAAGTTCCGTGAGTTTTGTTCAACAAACAGGATTGAGTTGCACTTGATAGCTACAGGTGCCAGTAGAGCAAATGGGCAGGTTGAAAGGGTGATGAGCACTCTTAAGACCATGCTTACTGCGGTGGAAACGAGTCAGCGATCATGGCAAGATGCGTTGGCAGAAATTCAACTAGCCATGAATTGCACCACAAATCGAGTCACTAAGGCAAGTGCCTTGGAATTGCTGATAGGAAGAGAAGCTAGACCTTTTGGGTTGTTGCCAGTCGATGTGGAAGAAAGTGTAGTCGATAGAGAACAGATGAGGGCACAAGCCAGAGAAAACATGCAAAAGAATGCACAGTATGATAAACAGAGGTTTGATAAAAACAAGGCAAAAATAGTTCGGTATAAGGTAGGCGATCATGTGTTACTGAAAAGCGAGGAGCGGCATCAAACGAAACTTGACCCCAAATTTAAGGGCCCATTTCAGGTAATTAATGTACTAGATGGTGATCGATACGAGTTGAAGTCGTTAGTTAATAAGCGAACATATAAATATTCGCATGAATGGCTAAGAGCGTTACCAGACAGACGATTGACAGCAGAATGTAATGGTGACTCCCAAGAGGGAGAAGAGTTGAAAGATGTCACTAGTGAACGTGCATCTGTGTCCCAAGAGGGGAAAGATTTGATAAACGGCACGAATGAAATGGCGTGTGTTCAAAAGGAGTAATGACCGCACTATAACAGCTATCTCGCAGGGACGAGAAGTGTTATGGCGGGGGTCAAGAGATTGGGTGTGAGAGAAGACACGCCAATGTTGATATGTGAAAGTAAAGTTATGGAAAATATGAATAGTTTGAAGTTTTGATACCTAAATTGGAGATGTCTTTAGAATCAAGTTTGTAAAAGAAAAATCAATCATGAGATGAGTTGTCAATCGATGTTTGTGTAAGCGGCTCTATAAGTTAATAAATGTAAGAGAGAAATACATTGAAGTTTGTTAAATAAATTGGAAATTAAGTTGATGAAATTGTATGAGTTTGACTTGAACGGTGGATTAGACACACGAGGACGTGTGATAGGTCAGGAAGGCCGTGTCGGAGCGCGTCTCCAGGAATTCTGGGAACCGTTACCATGATTTCACAATCTGATGAAATTGTAGCATTGTGGTGAAATTCTGACAAGCACTGCAGCAGAGGCGCAGACGGCCTCTGCAGCTGAGTGAGGTCCGATCTCATTGTCATAAATAGTGTGTTAGAGAGGGATGACAATATAGTGAACGCCAGTGTTGTGTATAGACCGAATAGAATATGAGGAGGATTGGTAGAAGGAGAAAATCACCTCAGTGAAGTTTGGCTGGTGGAATAGATCGGAACTTGCTGTGCTGCTGCACCAAAATTATAAAACTTGCAAATAAAAATGGATAAGACTCCCCCATTGCCGACATATACTATTAGATTATTTAAATATGGTTCTTATAATTGAAGAAAGTAGCGCAATTATCGCAAACTATATGTTTCATTACCATACACGTAATTAGTATAAATCCTTAAATATCAAAAAAATATTCTCCGTATTATAACTTCTTACAAATGAAAAGCCAATGTAACATAAATCAATTAGTTTTCAATATTCACAAACTTAGAAGAGCAAAGCTACAGAACACTTTTTGAAATAATTATTCACTGAACCACATCGAACACAACACTTTTAGGTAGGTTTTTTTAATTTTACATAATAAAAAAAAAAACGGAAAATCTAAAATGTACATCTGAAGATCTCACACATTTGTGTTATCGTTCAGAAAATTATTTTTGATATTGATTGGAATCATTATGTATTTATATGCGTATTAATTACGAATCTATGTACTACATACATACAAATGTAGGGGTGCATTAGAAAGAAATGAACGTACTTTGCGAATACGTGTATATCTGGGCTATTATCCTTTTTTAATTTTCAAGCAAATGAACAGCTTTTTTTAGTTACTTTCAATTATACATACATTTGTATAAGCCAGTTTCTTGTAAATATGTATAAAGGAAAGGGTTGTATGTTATGTTTGCATGCGTACAAACCTGGCCAGTTTTAAGACCAACTTTTTATGTTGTAGATTTATTTTTGGAATTCCATTAGAAACACTGGATCTTCAAATGTTGGCTTCAACATTCTTGTTTAAAATTTGAAATTAACTCATTTTAAATATATAAATGTAACAATTTGGTGCTCATATGCACAAATAGAATTTATTTATGTTAGTTTTTGCTTATTAAAGAAAAATAAAGCTAAGCAATAGAACATGAACATTAATCTCTAGGGTATCTTACTACAGTTATATTTAAACGTGGAGTCCACAGGGTGATTCAAGCCATATCTAACAATGACAAAGTGTATCCGATAAGTTATCGTTACGGAACATTCATTTTTTCTGAATTAATAACCATTTAGCTATTTTTATAACGAATAACAAAATGTTTTTGAATTTTATAAAATAAGTATAAATAGTTTCGCTATATAATCAAACCAGTTTTTCAAAAAAATTGATATCAAAATTGTAGATGAAAGAAAGTTAATTTAAGATTAATTTTATTTTTTACTTCTATTGCTTTGAACTTGTCATTTTGGGCCTATGAAAATAGCTATACATTTGCTATTCATTTGATTTTTAAGATAATACATATGTATAAACAAACTAGCCGATCACGGCTGCTCATGGGCAGATTCATTCTATTCATTTTGAATATATAAATATAGAAGATTCGGTTATAAGCCTCTGTTAAGAAAATTGACAGTATAAATTATTACAACCACCTTGTTTATTTGCCAAATTTTGAACAATAAAAAATTGTATAAAGTGGCACGTCCGTACATACGTACGAACGGAGTTATGATTTTGACATTTTAATATAATTAGGTATTCTATTTTTTCGGTAAAACTATGTCGATATATATTTGTTTTTTAAATATATGTATCTTAATTAATTTTAATAGTTGGCTATTTCAATTCTTAAATGTGAATATATGAATGTGTTAAATAAATAGTTTAATTTCCTTAATGATATATATATTTTAATATGTGTATTTATGTACATATAAGCAACTGTTTCCTTATTGTAGCTTTGTTGAATCGTATCTGTATCGCACTTTCATTTTTATTTTTAATTTGTATTTTTTTTTAGGTGCGGGAGTTGTGGAGTTGCTTTTTCATTAAAGACGATGATTACAAACTGGAGAACGAGATCTAAACCGTCCTCCACTCTGTCCTCCGTTACGACCATAACCGGAACTGGCTCCGCCAACATACCGGCTGCCCTCACGAGCTCCACTGTAAATTTCGCGTCGACTGAATCCATTGCTGCCGTCATCCCTGCTGCTGCCACCATAACCAGCATTGGAACGACCTGAGCAGTATGCTCGTTCCATGTGACGTCCACTGGAGCTACTCGATCCGCGTTGTTGTCTGAATCCACCGCTACTGTTTGTTATACTGTGCCGACCGACATCTCCACGGCGTCCTCTGTCTCCAGGTGCACCTCGTCTGCTTTGCCGTGGTCGACCCCTTGAAATTTCTACTCGTAATTGCGAACCCAACAGCTCAGAACCATTTAATACGTCACAAGCCTTTTCAGCATCATCCCTGTTCTCAAATTCAACAAACGCAAATCCGGGTGGATTAAATGCAATCCACACGGAGTTCAGTTTTCCATACTTTGTAAATTCACCTTCCAGATCGTCTTTTTTAACCTTATCTGTTAAATTACCGACGTAAACTCTAGTCCCCCGTTGATCAGTCATGTTAAATAAATAAATATATTTATAGAAGCCAAGATGTTTATCAATCAATACTTTTCCACCTTAACTTGGCTTGAATTTTGTATGTACATCAAAAGCTCTCTTTTAGGGTGGCCTGTCTTTGTTTGTGGAACTTGTTCTTTCTTGAGGTCAGTGTTGCCAATTTAGCTTTTTTCCGTCAGTTCTGGCGTTTTTCAATTGCGGGAATTCTGGCTATTTTATAAATCGAAATGGCTTTTTTTTGTTAGATTTTTTAGAACATCATTGTATTCATTGTTTAGCGATAAGGTAAACCACCTATATTAACAAAATATTTCAATCCAAAAATGCAAATTCAAGCAAGCTTTTGCGCAACCTAGTTTTTGCAATTAATTCTCTCAAAACAAAAATTATACTACCTACATATCACCAAAAGAGACTTATACTTGGAATATGCGTTCGAAACCGAACTTCAAGAGTTGAAGGAAAGAATTCCATGCAATAGGGAGACAGAAATTCGTTTCAAATGTACGAATTTTATTATTTCATTAATCAATGAACTTAAGCACAGGTAAATAATTTGTATGCTAAAGATTTCCTCTTTATTAATTTGGTAAATTATTTTCAGATTGCCCAATAATTTTGAAATACTTCAGAAAATCGATACTTTTTCAGTAGAGAAAGTATTGTGTACCAAGAAGTTGCCAATTGTTCAAATTCTTGAGCACTTTAAAATGTCCCCGTTCGAAATTGATGAAATTTTAACTCATTATAATAATTATCATTTAATAAATTGGTTAAATAATGAAGATAACGTCAGCTTTTGGGCTGAAGTTTTAAATTACAAGGATGCAGCAGGCAATTACAGATTTCTGCAATTGGCATCTTTCGCGATAAAACTATTGACATTGCCATGGTCCAATGCAGAGGTTGAGCGTGTATTCAGCCAAATGAATATGGTTAAAACAAAACTGAGGAACAGAATTCCTATTGGTACCTTAAACTCATTATGGCACATAAGGTAATTTTTATGCTGTAAACTTTATTTATAAATTGATAATTATATTATATAATTCTGTAATTTTTACAGTTATAGTTTGCGCATAGAAAATATAAAAATGCTGCCACAATTATATAACTCCTCCAAATTACCTAAAACCTATTGGAACTAACCAAAGCTATACAAATGAAGACGCAAACTATGCAGATATAGATGAAACCACTATATTTTTGGAGTAATTTTAATAAAGACTAAAAAATACTTTAATAAAATCGTTTAGCTATTTTTTTTAACTATATTAAATTGTTTTTAGCGGTTTCTAGCTTTTACTGAACCGTGATTTAGCTATTTCAGGTCTTGGAAAGTTGGCAATACTGCTTGAGGTTAATAAGGTTTACAGCGTAAACTTTACACAACTTACTCTCGATAACGATAAAAAAATGAATGAATTCATATCAAATAAAATATTGTTACGAGAATGGCGAACAGAAGTACAACTTGACGTTCAAAATTTAAGCAACATCAGCTACTGCGTCGTTAGGAATGGGCCAGCGTCGATAGATCTAGAACAAAGAACTTGAGTACGTACTGGTGAAGTCCTCGGAGGTTCTAGAACTATCGATGCCGGCTCATGACGGTTCTAGAACTATCGATGCCGGCTCACGACGATATAAAGGCGCCGCCACAGCAGTGGTAGAGTAGTGATCGAGCGTTTGAACTGTGAACATCGAAGTGTAAAAGAACTGAAACCGAAGTTCCCGCCACCAGATTATTTCAAATAGTAGTTGTAATACAAAAAAACTAAATAAACATTTTCTTCACAATCTAGTATTACGAACTCTGTATTTAATTAACACAAATACCCAAAATCGTAACAATATCATATAAAAAAATGTTTTTCTGCTTAAAAATGTTAGACGTGGCTTGTCATAAAACTATATTTATTTTGATAATAAAGCTCAATATTTAATAACTTTGAGATATTATTTTATTTAACTAATTTGTTATATTCTTTATTTATTTTTTGTGCTCTCTTAAAACATTCTTTGGTAGTGCCAATAATTGTGTCAGTTTTATCGTTGGTTATAGCGCAGCTTGCTTACCTCGTATGAGTCGTGGAGCTTGTCTTGGACTCGGGCTCGGATGATGGCCATTTTGTCCTTGTGCGCCATACCGTCCATTTCATGGTCGCATATGGACCTCAGCTTCCTGGCCAAACGGTAGCATTTGCCGTTAAGGTAGAGGTGATGGCCGAAAACCGTAAAGAACGGCGTTTCTCCCGTTGCCGCGTGTATGGAGTTCCGGATAGCGACTTCTATATCCGGCAAGTCCGCGTCCCACTCCCGGTGATCCTCCTTTAAATAGCTACGGATCGCCGACAACACGCTATGGTTCACCCTTTCCGCTGCGTTGCTCGATGGTGAGTATACTGGTGTTCGGATGTGTTTTATGCCAAAATTTGTAACCATCTCTTCAAAGGTCTTAGCGGCGAATTGTTTCCCGTTGTCCGAGTGGATGACTTCGGGCACACCGAACTTAAACACCTCGTGGACCAGAAATACTATAAGGTACGCTGCAGACGCCTCTCGCATCGCCTTAAGAAAAGTGAACTTCGAGAAGTGGTCCACCACGATGAAGATATAGGCGTGTCCTCTTCTCGACCGAGGATACTTCCCCAGAAAATCTATATATATCCTCTGAAAGGGCCTCTCCGTGTCCACTTTCTTGCCAATTCCCACTTGCATGCGGTGATTCGGTGCCTTTGTCTCCTTGCAGACCTCGCATCCTCGTAATTAGTCCCGAACTTGCACGGCCATGCCCGGCCAATAGTATTGACGGCGGAGAACCCCCAGAGTCTTCGCTTGTCCTCCGTGCGCTGCTGTCGGGTCTTCGTGAGCCCGTACGATCAACGCCCCTGTCAAGGCTGGTGGAATCCAGAGTTTCCATCCCGATCCTTCGATCTCGTCGCTGAGACATGGCTGCGCAACTCTTTTAAACAGCAATCCATCCTCCGTCTTCAGGTCTGGCAGGCACCGCTTATTCAGCTCGGCCTCTCGTAAATATTCCTGGTACTCGTCCTCACCGAACGCCGTGGTCTCGAAACCCAGCAGATCGGTGGGAGCCATATGGACCTCATCCACGCTACGTGAGAGCATATCTGCTACCACGTTGGCCGTACCCTTGCGATGCTCTATGACGAAATCATAGCCCTGTAACTGCAGTGACCACCTGGCCAGCCTGCCATTAACCATTTTAGACTCGCGTGGTCGGTTATGCAGGTAAAGGGCATTCCCTCGACGTACGCTCGGAATTTCCGGATCGCCATGATCGCTGCCAAGCACTCCTTCTCGGTGACGGTGTAATTCACCTGGTGTGCGTTGAGTTTCGCTGAAAAGAAGGCAATCGGCTGCTCTTGTTCCGCCTCATTGCGCTGGAAAAGCACTGCTCCGACTCCCATGTGCGACGTATCGCACTGAATATAAAATGGCCGCTTGAAGTCTGCGTGGACTAACAATTTAAATGGCGATCATTTCAGCTTCGGCACTAAAAACAAACCTTTTGTTTGATTTTTTTTAGGCATTCGTCAGTGGAGCTGCGAAGTTTCGGATGAAACGACGGTACCATCCGGCCGTTCCCAGGAATGCTCTCACCTCCTTCATGGTCTTAGGCTTGGGTATTCGCTTTATGGCCTCAACTCTGCCGGAATCCATCTGTAGGAGTCCTCCTCCTACCACGAAGTCCAGGTATTTGACACTTTTAAAGCAGAAATTGGACTTTTTAACCCTATTGTCAACCCTGCTTCCTTTAGGGACTGTGCTACATAACGCAGGTGCGTCGCGAAATCCGGTGCGAGGATCAACAGGTCATCCAGGTATAAGAAGACATTCGTCCTGATCTCCGTGGGTATGACTTTGTCCATGAGCCTGACCAGTCGCTGGGCTGCGTTGCAGAGGCCGAACGGCATGACGCGGAGCTGGTATAATTGGCGTCCTGGCACCGTGAACGCCGTATATTCCCTCGACTTCTCGTCCAACTCTATCTGCCAGAAAGCAAACTTCAGGTCGACGCTAGAAATATAGACCGTCTGGTCCAGCCAGGAAAGGATTCCTTCGACGCTGGGTAGCGGGTAAGCGTCCTTTTTGTAATTGCATTTAACTTTCTTGCATCTAAACAGAATCGTTTTTTTCCAGGCTTTGACACTATCGTCGTCCGGTTACTCCACGGACTCTTGCTCTCCTCGACTACTCCAAGCGCTAACATTTTATCGACCTCCTCCTCGGTGACTGCTTGCCGTGCCGGCGACATGGGATATGGACGGTGCTTAAAAATTTTGGCTCCGTCTATCAACTCGATGGAGTGAGTGTCGACCTGAGTCCTGCCGAGACCATGTTGTTCGAAGGCCAGGAACTGCCTTTGCACGCATGCGAGCTGCTGCTGCTGTTCCGGAGACAGTTCCCACTTCTCGGGGTCTGACTTGTGCTCGTCAGCTGCGTCCTCCGTGTAGTGCTCCATATCCTGAGCTTGGAGCTCTGCGGCGTATTTCTTTTGGCCTTCTGCTGCCTCTCGTCCAATAATTTCGGGTGCCAGTTCAAAGAGTCGCCAGAACTCGACTCCCAGGTAAGCTTTTTGCTCCAGATATGGGCATATGTAAACGTTGACCTTTCTAATTTTCCCTAAATATTCCACAGTCAACTCCGCTCGGCCGATTATGGACCGATCCTCTCCTGCGGCGGTGCGTACTTTGGAGAAGTACCTGGTCATGGGCACATCGATGCTGTTCAGCAACTCCCTGGAACCACGACCCAGTAAGCTTGCAGATGCTCCTGTGTCGAGCAATCCCAGGACCCGCTCACCGCCTATTTTTAATTCAGCAAACGCTCTTGGATCGTTCGCCTGGTTACGCACGACTGCTGCCGCAATCTCGCCCTTTGTATCTTGCGAGATACAACCCGCATGCCTGCCAGTTGATGTTCGCTGAATATTCGGCTTCTGGCTTCCAGGTACCTTCGCATCCGTTCCTCTAGTGGTATAGTCATCCTTATCTTACTTGCATTCTTATTAACTAGTACTTTCCTTTCAGGCTCCTTAAGAATTAATGCGGGGCTTTCTCCTACGGGCGTGTGTCTCCCGTTTTGGCCACACCCGGGCGTCCGTTTTCCGCGCAGTTTGGTCATTTCGGCGTCACCGTCCCTGGCTTGCCGCATCGGTAGCAAAACAGCTTTCGTGTTGCCGATTCGCATTCTCGGAACATGTGGCCAGTTACGCCATAATTCCAGCACACCGTCCTATCTGGAGCCTTCGGCTGCCATTTGCGCAACTCCTCCACATCCTGGATTGGCGTCGCCTCTGCATCTGGCACAATCACCTCATGGACACGGGGCATGAAATGGGCGGGAGGCGCTGTCTGTTGCGCATAAGGAGTGCGTCCTCGTCGCCCGAAACTGCGCTCCACTTCCGCTGCCTCATCCCGTAGCTCATCCACGGTAAATATTTCCATTGCGTAGACATAGCGTACGACACTCTCTTTAAGACCCTTTTTTATAATTTTGACTAGGTGTCTCTCCGCCATGGGCTTGCTGAGTCTTGATTCTATTCTACGCTCTCTCCGGCCTGCTGTTCCCGTTGCAGAAGCTCGTGCATGCGGTCATGCTCCGTTTGGTGGCTGCGGAATCGGTCAAGCAGAGCTTGACGCACAGCGTGACCGAATATGGTATTTTAAATACTTTTTGGTATTTTTTCAGCTCTGATTTTCCTCAAAAGTATTTTAATAGTATATAGGTATTTAGTAGCATTTTTCTTAGATTTTATGGTATTTTCGGTTTGGTCACACGTTAACAAATCGAATCAAGTCTTTTTGTGATAATTTATTAAAACAAACAAATAGTGCTCTCATGAGTAATAAGCAAAAATATAGAGAGGAGTGGGAGACTATGCCGGAAAACCAAAAATGGCTGGGCAGGAGCACAAATAAGATGGATGCGCACTGCCAAGCGTGCCAGACGAACATTTTGAGTAGGCTGGCGTCACTTAAGCAGCACGCGGCTACACAAAAACATGAAAATAATATGAAATACTTCTGTGGAAAATCAAAGGTGAGTTCTTTATATGCTTTTAAATTATATGTAAATAATAACTATTCTTTTTTCAGATTCAATCTTTTTTTAAAGAGTCGGACAACACTCTAGCTGCCTCTATCAAAAAGGCAGAATTTATGTTCGCTGCAGCGATTGCTGAACACGACATATCAATGAGAGCAATGGACTAGAGCTGGAAAGAACATCGGCGATGTATCGATACATCGATGTTTTCAAAACATCGGAGACATCGAGATTTTTAAACATCGATGTTCGATGTTTAGGCTTTACCATCGTAATGAAAAACTACCAGCCGTCTAACTACACCCGTCACTACTTTGCAGCGATTTGGTAAGCTAAACACGTTTTTCTTATCAATTTAATAAAAAAGTTCAATGTATCGATACATCGATGTTTTTTTCTGAAAAACATCGAAACATCGATGTAGGCAAACATCGATGTATTTCCAGCTCTACATGAGAGCACTATTTGTTTGTTTTAATAAATTATCACAAGACTTGATTCGATTTGTTAACGTGTGACCAAACCAAAAATACCATAAAATCTAAGAAAAATGCTACTAAATACCTATATACCATTAAAATACTTTTGACCAAAATCAGAGCTGAAAAAAAACCAAAAAGTATTTAAAATACCATATTTGGTCTCACTGCATTCGACAGTAGAGCTTCAAAACCATCGATAGTGCCATCGATATAATCGATGGTTGAGAAATTGTGAAACTAAAGATGATTTTTTTCAAAATTGATATATTACACAAAAGCTGTGTGCTGTGACACTCTTACTTTCTTGGCGGTTTCTAAACAGTATGGACAAGTTTTTGCACCCTTATTTTGTAATAATTGTATTGCATTTCAGCCATCAAGCCAAATCAAACCGATCGGATGCAATTTTAGAACTGCGTCATATTTGGAGCAGCGTAATTCAGCGCAAGGCGAAGATCCTTTGGAATATTGGAAGGTACATTTTTCTGCATACGTTTTTATATTTTCTATAACAAACAATTTATTATAGAATTGTGGCAACCAACTAAGCGCTCTTGCGAAATGCGCAAAAAAGTATTTGTGTTCTGGCCACATCCACTGAGTCAGAGCGCTGCTTCAGTAAAGCTGGTCAGGTTATAAGTGAGAAACGGTCAGCCCTGATGCCGAAAGCAGTCAACATTTTGCTACTTCTGGAAAAAACCAATGGATAAACAAATGATCTCAAATTTAAAAAAAGAAAATTTGTTATTTTACTCTTAAGAAATGAAATTTATAATTGTTTTAGTTACTAAGAAATTAAATGAATTTATATTTTTATTATTAATTTAGCTTTTATATTTATTTAACCACTTTTAAAAATTTTCCAGCGATACATCAGCAAAATCGATGGTTTAGTCAAATAATAAATCGAAAATTAAATAATCGATGGTACGGAGGTACTAGTAGGTAAGGAAGATTCTTTTTCTGTAGCAATTCGCACATCTTTAGCATTAAACTTGCATTGTCAGTCGTTATTACTACGATTTTATTTAGAATGTTCCATTCATTAAAAACTTCTTTTAAAGTATTAGCCATATTTTCAGCAGAATGATTCAATTGATCCAACAATGGTTTTGTTGTCAATACAGCTGAACGCAAAGGAAAATCTGTTGTGATAAAATGGCACGTGGCCGTAATATATGAAACATTGGCCCTCGAGGTCCAACAATCTGTGGCGCAACTTTCAACACTTGTCAAAATTTCATGTAACTTTGCCTTTGATTCCTCCAATAAACTGCTCATGCTTAGCAAATTTTCGAAAGCCTGGATCTTCTACTATTGAAAACGGTTGCAAGTCGTCAGATATCAGCTCAGCCAAGGCGTTATCTAAAAGTTTTTTCATTTCTGAGGACGGAGCGTAGTTATTAAAGGCACTATTGAATGCGATTTCTCTGGAATATCGTCCAAGTGAATTCCAGGGTGCTGCCCTTTTAGGTGGTCAAACAAATTTGATGTATTGCCACTTGTTTTATACACTTTTGCACAATAAATGCACTTGGCAGACCGACCGTCGTTTGACTGGTCGAAGTGACCCCACGCTTTCGATTTGCCAACTTTTATTTTTTTCGCAACATGCGATTTATCCTCTTCTTTCTCCTTGCCTGCAATTAAAACAAAAAGTTAATATCTATGTAAAGCGACATACATGTTATTAATACCACTTACCCAGCCTTAACACTTGCACTTCCGACAAATTTATCCATGTTATTTCTGAAACGCCGCCAACACCACTTTTTTACCAACGCCAACGTTTTGCGCTAAAATTAAGCAAATGTGGTGATAACACTATCGTCCACTATTGAAATCAAATATTCGATAGTGGTTTGAGAAGTAAATATTCAATATATCGATACTATCGTGAGTGGTCGCCCCAGCTCTATATCATACCATGTATCATAGATAAATGAACTTATTTAATTTTTTTGGCCTAAATAATACATAAACATACATATGTATAATATACACAATATTTGAAGTCATGTAATGTAAATGTAATGTAAATGCTCTATTTTTGAATAACATTCTCACTACAGATAAGATTCCGTCGAGATTGGTATTCTATTTCCCTTTCCTTGTTTTATTGTGTCATTTATGACGCGTTATGATATTAATTTAATTATCGTTGCCATGACAGGCGACTGGGGACTAAAAGTGTATTCGGATGGTCGCAACTGTCGACGGCATTATGCAGTCTCCTTATACTTATCGGGGCTGAGGTTCACTATAGCCTAGTTATTGATTTACGCTCGATACAGGGATTTGCGTCTGGCTTACGTGGCCTGCTATGTACGCCATGGTGGGATTCTGGATACTCCTGTCAGAGAATTACTCTGTGTAAAATTACACTTTCCCGACTTCTTTCATTATATAACCTGTTCTTATATTCCGCCGTCATCGGAGTTATCAGTCTATTTGCAACATTTGTCGGCAATAAAGACTATATTTAATCTGTTATCAGACAGAGATCACTTTTCAGTCCTTGGGGACTTTAATATTTCTAATTGTAATTGGACAACAAGTGTTGACTCAAATACTCTGTTACCTTCACGGCAACATGACCTTTTCGAGGGTCTGTTTGATATGTCATTGTCACAGGTCAATCATATCTTAAACTGTAGTAACAGATCCATCTAGAGTGAGTCTAAACAGGACACAACCACTTTCTCTTCCTGAAGATCCTTACCATCCCACTCTTGAAGTTACTTTTGAGTTTGTCGCATGTATGGATAAACATGAAAAACTGTGTAATCGTGTACGCTGCTTTAGAAAAGCAGATTTTAACTTATTAAATTCGTTAATTTCCAATTTCGATTGGTCGGAACTATATTTGTCTACAGATATTTCAGTAGCGACCAATATTTTTTATAACACAATTAATTCATTTTTTGATATTTGTGTTCCGTGCTTTTATCCAACTTCCTCGAGTAAGCCGCCATGGTTCACAAGAGAGTTGTCACGGTTAACAAATTTAAAGTCGAGTCTATTTAAAAAGTATAAAAACAATAATTCGCCTTCAGCCTTTTCTCGCTACTTAAGCGCGCGGTCAGATTTTACAGTCTTAAACGCGAAATGTTATAAGACCTATTTAACTCGTTGCAAGGTTCAGTTTACTCAGAACCGCAAACAGTTTTATAGTTTTGTTAACACGAAGCGCAAGTCTACCGCATTTCCAACGAAATTAACTTTTGAAAATGCTTGTGCAGATACCGACCAAACCATGGCCGATTTGTTTGCAAAGTTTTTTCAAACGACCTATTCACCTTCTACACATCACACTCACTTTTATCCATACAACATTCCAAGTTCAAATGGTATCTTCACTCCCTTTCTAAACGCAAGCTCACTTATCAATGATCTTTATTTAGGTAAGCCAGTTTTCTCACCAGGCCCTCGGTGTTCCCGCTTGTATACTTCGGTTCTGTGCCAACTCCTTAAGTAAGCCATTGCTCAAACTATTTTCGCTGTCCTTAGAAATTTCACTCTTTCCTTCTATTTGGAAAGAATCTTTTATTATTCCCCTTCATAAAAAGGGCAGCAAGTCTGATGCAAGCAATTATAGAGGTATCTCTAAATTGTCGGCTATACCTAAATTTTTCGAGAATGTTATAACTCCTCAATTGCAACATTCCTGTAGGTCCGTTATTTCTCCTTTTCAACACGGATTTATAAAGCGTCGTTCAACTACGACAAATTAACTTGAGCTGACATCCTTTGTGGTAAAAGGATTTCAGGAAAATCTTCAAACTGATGTTATTTATACTGATTTCAGTAAAGCTTTTGACTCAGTGAATCATTCCCATCTGGCACATAAGCTTGACCTTCTAGGTTTTTCACCAAAAATACTTAGGTGGATTGTTAGCTATCTGACTGACAGAACTCAAAGAGTCCTCTTTAAAACCACCCTTTCAAACCCACTTCATGCCACATCTGGTGTTCCTCAAGGGAGTCACCTCGGTCCCCTACTTTTTACGCTTTTCATCAATGACCTTCCTTTGGTCATACGTAACTCCCGTACTCTCATGTATGCGGATGATGTAAAGCTTTGTTACCAATTTAAAGACGACCACTGTCACTCACTCTTACAAGCCGACCTAAATAGTTTTTATTCTTGGTGTTGTGCCAATTTTTTAAACCTGAACAGCTCTAAATGCAAGCTGATGACATTCTCTCGAGCCAGTCCAAAGTATGCTTCTTATACTCTTTGTGGTTGTGCCTTGGAAAGAATCACCCTAGTTGATGATTTGGGGGTTCTTTTGGACCGAAAACTTAAGTTTTCCAATCATGTTTCTAATATGGTCAATAAAGCCATGGGTGTCTTAGGCTTTATTAAGAGATGGTCTAAGGAATTTGACGATCCTTATCTTACAAAGACCCTCTACATCTCACTTGTTCGTCCCATTCTCGAATACGGGTCATGCGTATGGTGTCCCCAGTACACTATTCATAAGGAACGCATAGAATCTGTACAGAAGAACTTTATACTTTTTGCCTTACGTGGCCTTAACTGGGATCAAAATTTAAGACTGCCTTCCTATACTAATAGACTTCTATTATTAAACCTGCCTTCCCTAACCAATCGCAGAACCATGCTAGGCGTCTTATTTATTAACAACCTTATGCAAGGTGACATTGACAGTGAGACCCTGGTAAGGCAGCTACACTTCTCTGTCCCTTGCAGAACTACACGTAATTACCTTCCACTAACTCTTCCTTATTGTAGATGGAACTATGCACTGCACGATCCGTTCAGGGTATTATGTTCGGACTACAAAAAACTTCAACACGTCATAGCTAGCACTAACTCTATCGCTGCTATGAAGTCTTTAATTCTTGTCTATCTAGCACGTAATTAGTATTATTATTAATTAGTAATAGTATCTTTCTCGTCATTCTATCTTCTTTTTCTTAATTTTCATTCTTCACTTGCATGTCGCGTGTATCCTCTATTCGACTTTTTATTCCCTATCGCGTTAATTTTCTTTCTCTCGCGTTTCTACTCGCATTTTTACCGCGTTTCCGTGTCGTTTGTAATGCGACGGTGCCTCTCGGTCGGTCAGGCGGGAGGTGGACTTCGTCTGGGTTCCGCCCGCAACAAGCATCGGCTTGGTGTTGTTTGGACCACTTGTTAATACATTCATTGTATTCAACGTCCAACTATATAAAAAGAGCGTTCGAGCTTTGTATTGGGATTGTGTATTGTATTGTGTTGATTTATTATAACCTCATTTGGAAGGAGTTGTTTTCTATGCAACAGGCGGTGTTTGTCATGGTTTGTCATCCTCGCATAACGAAAGAGGAACTTAACTTAAATAGAGATTTTCAATTTTATAAACAAAATCACAATAGTATTTTTAAAAATGAAATCATAGATTTTATAATTTAAATATAAAACAAGATATGTTTTTAATTTTCCAAAGTAGTTTGATAACTATCCACTACATTCTGAGGCGTGGAAGACTTCATAAAGTAGCCTTGTATTTGCGCTGGACTAATGGTTTGACCCGACTCGATCACTTTTTGCGCAAACTCCTTGGATATCGAACTTTCAGTGTCTCCAAAGAATTGATTAAACATTTTTCAAGCTGATATTGAATACAATATCCGATATACTCCTTAACATCAATGCGGCCGGGTTGAATTAATGCTGGATCTAATCGATCAATGTAATTGTTGTCATGAAGACGATGCGAGCCTCCGTAGAAGCAACACCATCAAGACAGTTTAGCAATCCACTAAAAGTTATTCGGTTTAGCGGACTTTTGTTGTAACGTCGGCTTTCGTATGATTTATCTCTATATGGTACTTCTAACGTAATCATATAATTACGACGAAATATACACTGGCTCCTTGAAGACCTTTCCGAAGTATTGCTCCGCTAGCACCGACTCGAAACAAACCAAATCCGGTATCGAAATAGTAATAAGTTCACTCCAAGCCATATTTTCCTGAATAAAAAGAAAACTGTAATATATTTGAGACTATAATTTAATTCTACGATTGATTTGTATTTATTTTAATTCATATCAGATAGATATAACGCTCCTTGTCAGCACGGCGGTTCATTTACTGTTTTAATTAAATTTCCCTTTGCCGTTTAAAAGAGCGCTCTATATTTTTGCTTATTACTCATGTGCACTATTTGTTTGTTTTTATAAATTATCACAAAAAGACTTGATCCGATTTGTTAACGTGTGACCAAACCAAAAATACCATAAAATCTAAGAAAAATGCTACTAAATACCTATATACCATTAAAATACTTTTGAGCAAAATCAGAGCTGAAAAAATACCAAAAAGTATTTAAAATACCATATTCGGTCTCACTGCATTCGACAGTAGAGCTTCAAAACCATCGATAGTGCCATCGATATAATCGATGGTTGAGAAATTGTGAAACTAAAGATTTTTTCAAAATTGATATATTACACAAAAGCTGTGTGCTGTGACGCTCTTACTTTCTTGGCGGTTTCTAAACAGTATGGACAAGTTTTTGCACCCTTATTTTGTAATAATTATATTGCATTTCAGCCATCAAGCCAAATCACACCGATCGGATGCAATTTTAGAGCTGCGTCATATTTGGAGCAGCGTAATTCAGCGCAAGGCGAAGATCCTTTAGAATATTGGAAGGTACATTTTTCTGCATACGTTTTTATATGTTCTATAACAAACAATTTATTATAGAATTGTGGCAACCAACTAAGCGCTCTTGCGAAATGCGCAAAAAAGTATTTGTGTGTTCCGGCCACATCCACTGAGTCAGAGCGCTGCTTCAGTAAAGCTGGTCAGATTATAAGTGAGAAACGGTCAGCCCTGATGCCGAAAGCAGTCAACATTTTGCTACTTCTGGAAAAAACCAATGGATAAACGAATGATCTCAAATTTAAAAAAAGAAAATTTGTTATTTTACTCTTAAGAAATGAAATTTATAATTGTTTCAGTTACTAAGAAATTAAATGAATTTATATTTTTATTATTAATTTAGCTTTTGTATTTATTTAACCACTTTAAAAAATTTTCCAGCGATACATCAGCATAATCGATGGTTTGGTCAAATAATAAATCGAAAATTAAATAATCGATGGTTTTGCAGCTCTATTTGGCAGTGTTAATAAGCAATGAAAATCGAACTTAAGAAAAAGTCTTCCACGGCAGGACAACACACGAGTGTGTTCCACTCTCATTGCACGCTCGGCCCGAGCCATAAGCTACATTTAACGGTAACAGAAATGCGCGTTTTTTGAACCGAGGGTCAAGAAGGGTACCGAACTCTTGGACTTGTACGTTCCTCATAGGGTATAAGTCGTTTTTCAATGCTTTTCAGCAAGAAGTTATGGACCGTCAAGGATTTTTCCAATTTTAAGTTTGGTTTTATTTTTTCCAAGTTCTAAAACAAGCCATATTATACTGTAGGAATGATTAACGATATTGTAACGTTATTGGACGATATTTTACCTGTGGCCTTATCAAATGGTTGCAGCAATAAATTCAACTCTTTAATGAAAGATAGCTGGTGTATTATGTTAAACACTGTATTTTTATAATCTTTAATATTCTTTATTTGATTTTGATGGAGCAGGGAAGGTCCCGCTCCATTCGATGTAAATTCGTGAAATGATTCTTATGATCTACGTACAAAGGTTTCTTAGCTTAGTTTTGGAGCAGCGCTGCCGGCATAGCCTGCAGCGCAGCGACGCTTATATACATAGCTTATATATATATTGTCGCCGAGCGACGGTGCTGGAGGAGGAGTGCTATAGACACACATATAAGCGATCAGCGCTTGGCCAGCGTAAGAACTGCTGACCATGCAATTATGTATGTCATCGCCCTCAAGTGGGTGCTCGTATTACGCATACAATTGGGTTGGATTGTTTATGTTTATGTTTATGTACACATTGCAACAAAGTGCTACAATATGCTTGTACAGTGGTTAACCGATATGTGTGCATACTACATCTCCCTCCTTTTGAAAAATAACGTAATATTATGAAGATATTTTAAAAGTTTATACGATATTAAAAGTACATTTATGTAGTGAATATTTTAAGTAAAAGCTCAAAAAGAATAAAATAATTGTTTTTATTATTATTTTTATGATCATACAATAAATATTTATGACATAGCAATTTTTAATCTGTCTTTATGAACAGTTTGCTTTTTATTTTTATTATTAGTTATTATAACTTTATTATTTTCTCCTATTTCAGTTACTTTATACGGACCTATATATTTCGAGTCTAACTTATGACCTGTTTCGTTTTTTAATAGAACTTTATCTCCTACAGATATATCTAAGTTCCTTGCTTTCTGATCATAAAGTTTCTTATTTTTTTCTTTATGTTCGTCTATCATAATTCTAGCTCTTTTATAGGCTACTTCTAATCTATATTTACTTTCCTTAGCATAATCATCTATATTATATATGGGTTCTATATTAGTTATGCTATTAAAATGTTTTGGCAAATTATTTGTTTTACCAAAGACAAGTTCATATGGACAATAGTTATGTGCTATTGATGGGGTAGTGTTAAAACAGTATACGAAATATTTAAGCCATACGTCCCAATCAGTTTTATCAATCGATATGTATGAACGTATATATTCATTAAAAGTTCGGTGGCTTCTTTCGACTGTTCCAACTGTCTGGTGATGGTGTGCAGTTGATGTTATATTTTTTATTTTAAGATATTTGCACAAGTCATTTATAACTGAATTCTTATATTCTGTTCCCATGTCCGTAATGAACGTCTTCATTGGACCGTACTTTAGAATAAAAGATTCATAAATTGCTTTAGCGACAGTATTTGCGCTTTTGTTTGCAACTGGTATGGCAACTAGATATTTAGTTAAATCACATATTAGTGTGATTGCATATTCATTGCCATTTTTTGATTTTGGTAGCGGACCAATAGTGTCCACTAGCACTCTGTCGAAAGCTTTTATTGGGGTTTCTGTTATTGTTAAAGGAGTTATTGTATTTCTTGTCACTTTTGATTTTTGGCATTTCTGACATTTTCTAATGTACTCAGTTATATCTTTAGACATACCTTTCCAGTAATAATATCTTTTGACCTTGGCCAAGGTTTTTGTGATGCCTGTGTGACCTCCTTGTATTGGATCGTCATGAAATGTAGACAATATAGCTTCTTTTTCTTTTGATTTTTCTATTAGGGTCACCGGGTTGAGTAGCGCTACTCTCAATGAATTTAATATTTTATTGCCCATTATTTTGAAATTATCAATTGAAACATGTTCAAAGATATTTTCCCACGGTGCAACTTTGAGTTGGCTGATTTCATTTATACCGGCTTGCATTTCAAGCCTTTGGAAAAACTGACCTAAATCAAGTATTCCATTAGTATATAAATCGCTAACATCATATCTTGCAATAAATTTCTTACCATGTTTAAAGAAACAGCATATTTTTTATATGCAAGGTCACTACTTTACGTAATTCGTCATTTTTGATGACTTCATATACGTTGGGCTTTGAAGCTTTTTCTATAGATTGCTTAGGCAATTCTATTTCTTTATCTCCTGCGCAGGATTTTTGTCTACTTTGATATCTTGTAGTGACTTTCTTTATATTTCTTGTCATTTATTGTAGTTCTTTGATGGTTATTCTTGATAACGCATCAGCTACATACTCGTAGTTATCTTTTCCCTTTAGATACTCAACTGTAAAATTATACTCCTCTAATTCAAGTCTCATACGAGTTAGTTTAGAGCTCGGATTTATCATAGAGAACAGGTATGTTAGTGGTCTGTGGTCTGTTTTGACAGTGAAATGTCTACCATAAATATATGGTCTGAAATGAGTTATTGCCCAATAATTGCTGCCAATTCTTGTTCTGTTGTGCTTTTGTTACTTTCACCCTTGGTAAACGCTCTTGATGCATATGCCACTGGAAGTTGGAGACCATTTTTGTGTTGAGTTAACACTCCTCCACAAGCTTGCTTACTTGCATCCGTTATTATGCAAAATTCTTTGCTGAAGTTTGGGTATTGTAATAAATTGGGATTAACTAGTGCCGATTTGAGATGTTCGAAGGCATGCTGGCATTCAGCTGTCCATTCGAATTTTTCATCTTTTTACATAATCTTGTTATGTGACGAGAATATTCGGCAAAGTTTTGGATAAAACGTCTATAGTAATTGCAAAATGCAACAAATCGTCTAGCACTGTCCGCATCATGTGGGACTGGATAATTTTTGATGACGTCATATTTTTTGTCATCTGGCAAGATTCCTTGATCTGTGCATTTGTGTCCCAAAAATGTGACCTCATGCATGAAAAATGAACATTTTTCTGGATGTAGCTTTAGGTTGTATTTCCTACATTTTTCAAACACATCAGTCAAGTTTTTAACCATATGTTTTTCGGAACAACCAATAACTATTAAATCATCCATATACAGGAATGCTTGAGAAGGTTCAAGTCCAGAGAAAGCTATAGTCATCATTCTCTGAAAAGAATTTGGTGCTATTTTTAAACCGAATGGTAATCGCGTGAAGCGATATGAGCCATTGCTCGTTGAAAAAGACGTTACATCTCTTGAACTTTCTTCGAGTTCAATTTGATGAAAACCTGACATTAAGTCTAGGCATGAAAAATATTTTGCTCTACCTAGCTGATCCAAAATATCATCAATTCTAGGCAGTGGGAATTTATCGGACAACAGTTTTTTATTAATTTGACGATAGTCAATTACTAATCGCCATTTTTTCTTGTCAGAACCGGGAAGAGATTTCTTTGGAACTAACAAAAGTGGGCTGTTATATGGGGACACAGACGGTTCGACTATTTTGTTATCAATTAATTTTTCTACCTGCACTTGAACTTCGTCAAGTTGACTATGAGGATTTCTATAATTTTTAATATATACGGGTTCATCATCTGTTAATCTTAGCTTTTGTTTGTAGAAATTATTTGTTGTAATTGATTCGGTTTCAAGTCCGAATACATCGCTATACTTGGTGCATAAATCTGTTAGTGTAGATTTGAATTGAGGTGGAAAATTTTTTGCTAATTGAGACACGACAGTTTTTTCTCTCGATTCAGAGTTGGTTTGAACTATGTCATAGTTCGAAAGTGATTCATATTGTAGATCTTTTATATTTACTATTTGATCTTTACCAGTTGTATTAAGTAATCGGACAAACGCATTTTTGGTTGTTGCGACTGTGTTTGCAACATAAATGCCATTTTGAATTTCCTGGTTAGGTATTAAAACACTATCTTCATTTGAGGATAGTTGTATTTTTCGGACAACCTGGGATCTTGCTGGTAGAATTATTGAGTTATTACCAGAGCTGTATGTTATTGGAACATATATTGGGAAATTCAAATTATTTGGTCTCATCTTGAGCCAATCTTCTGTTTGATTAAAATCTAATTGACAAATGAATTTCTTTATGAAATCAATGCCTAATATTCCATCACATGGGATTAAGAAATTTGAATCTACTATATGAAAATCGTGTGGAATTATGTAATTGCCTGTCTGTATCTCAATTGAAGTTAATCCTTTGGATTGAATTAATTCTTGTCCTATTCCTTGAATATTAATTTTATTGTTTTCTTGAATATCTTTAAAGATATCAGAATTTTCTTTTAAAAGAGAAATATCTGCACCTGTGTCTATTAAAAAGACAAGTTTTTTATTTGTTTCTACATTGACAAAATTAACAAATGTAGTAATATGTAGTAGGTATAGTTATAATTAGTATGTAAGACTCTGTGTAATTGTATGTATCGTTTAGTTTGTCGATCATGGCTCAACGCCATCTATCGTAACTATTGTAGGTTAAACAGTTGTAGTTCACTAAGCGGCCTCTAGCGAGAACAAGAGGAATAGAGAAAGAAGAGAAGCGACGCACTTCACTTTTTGATGCAACGCAGAATTGTACGGACGTATTGTGAAATTAAAATAATCAAGCCTAAAATAAAAACTTTAATTGATTTCCAACTAAAAAAAGGCTATCCGACTACTCTATCTACTAAAATTCAGAAGTGGTCGTGAATCTACGTTCATAAAACAATTATGGATGATATGGACATACAAAATTTAAGCGGCGATTTGAGTGACTTAACTTTACACGACCTAAAGTTGTGGTGCGAAAAGTTTAAATTACCAACCAAAGGCAGCAGATCGGCTTTAGTGTTGCAAATTAAAACTATGCTACCGTCAACAAGTGCAAGTGCAGCAAGTCTGCATGGCGAAGCACCCCTAAGCAGTAAAACAACCGTTTTGCCGGCCAGCGGAGCGCCTAACGACGGAATAACGGAACAGGCAGACGACGAAAACAGCGAGATGGCAACAGCGAGCCGTATTGACGACGTCAATACACTTCGTGATGAAATTGAAATTCAACAAGCTGGCAACGATCACCTAATGTGCGAAGCTGGCAACACTGAAGAAATCGCTCACGGTACAAGTTAATTTGTGAACAATACGTTGGATGCTGTTCGTTTTTGCAAAGCAAATGCAAATAATAATGTAAAAGCTACGACACAACCTAGCAATGTTGATTTCAACACTGTCAAGGAGTTTATACCTGAATATGACGGAGAAAAAAATGTAAATGACTGGTTGACAGTGGCTAAAAACGTGCGAGCGGTATTCAATATCAGTGACGATATTATGCGCCCGCTTATTTGTGCTCGTGCCAAAGGAAAAGCAAACTATTGGCTGTTGTCACAACCCTCACTGTTGTCAGGAGATATAGATGACATTTTTTCACAAATGCAAATCAGATTCGGAACGAAAGGCAATCTTGTAGAGCTACGTCAAAGCTTAGAAAAACGTAAATGGCTCAATGACGAAGTGTTTGCAAGTTATTATTATGACAAACTGATGTTGGCAAACAAGTTAAACATTACCGATGACGAAATGGTGCAGTATATACTGGAGGGTATACCGAATGTTGAACTCAGAAACCAAGGCAAGTTACAACGTTTTGCTACACCAGCTGCAGTTCTGGATGCGTTCCGTGATATTGGGATGCCACGTCCTACTGGAGGAAAAAGTCACTCTGGAGCTGTACCAAAGACTTCGACCCCGGACCAGAGGGTTGTTAAATGTTTTAACTGCAATTGTTCGGGACATATAGCTGCAGAGTGCCGAAAGCCGAAGCGTCCAGATGGAGCGTGCTATGCGTGCGGCAAAGTGGGACATTTGGCTAGAGAATGTTTACTATACAAGAAGACAACACTAAAGGACAATTATGTAAGATACTTTGATATAAGTTTCTGTGATGCAAATAATTGTAAGTCAAATTTTGTCTCCATAGGGTGCCTCTTAGATTCAGGGAGTCCGATAACAATTTTAAGAAGATCTACAATTCCTAAAGAATTACAGTTAAGCCACAATGAATCGGCAAATACTTATTTTGGTATTAATGACAGTAAATTGAATGTACTTGGAAAAATTACTTGTTTATTTAAAAATTTAAATAAAGTTATAACTATTGAATCTTTTGTTGTGAGTAATGAATCCATAAGGCACCCAGTGGTTTTAGGCAGAGATTTTTTAAATATGAGTAATTATAAGTTAATTCAGGTTGGTGGGAATATAAGCAATGACTATGCGGAAAGTAAAAGCAATGTAAAAGAACAAAGACAAAGCAACGTGAATGAAATTAAAAGTAAAGACAAATTAAAAGACATGCAAAGCAAAGAAAAGTTAGAAGATGTACAAAGTGAAGGAAATGTAAAAGAACAAAGACAAAACGACGTGAATGAAATTAAAAGTAAAGGCAAATTAAAAGACATACAAGGTAGAGAACAATTAGCTAATATGCAAAGCAAAAGTAGTGCAGAAAATCGAAGACATAACAATATAGGAGAGACTCAGAGTAAAGATAAAGTAAATAGAATGCAATTTCGAGAAAAGATAGACAATGTAAAAGAAATGCTAAGAGGAAACGTTGAAGCAGAAAGATATCGAAACGAAGAGGACGAACGTCAAAGAAAAATGAGCAGGAATAGAATAAAAAATGATATAAAAGAAGAAAGTTTCGAAACGCAAATAAAAAAGAATACAAGGTGGGAGAAGAGATGAATAATGTGAACACGAAGAGATTAGAGAATCTGTTTGAGAATTATTATGTTAAACCTACTAGGCCAGTTGAACCCAAAATTAAAAGTTATATGAAAATTATTGTTGATAGCGAAAAACCGTTTCGATGCCCCCCTCGACGACTATCGTACTAAGGGATATATACGTCCAAGTGAGTCAGAATATGTTTCACCGATAGTACTTGTTAAAAAGAAGACAGGGGAATTAAGGATGTGTGTAGATTACCGCCGTTTAAATAAAGTTACGTCAAAAGATAGTTACCCCATACCACTGATAGATGGTTTGTTAGATAGGTTAGTAAATAAAAAGTTATTTTCAAAGTTAGATTTAAAGAGTGGCTTTAACCATGTTTTTATGGATAGTGATTCTACAAAGTATACATCATTTATAACACCATTAGGGTTGACAAACGCTCCTTCTACGTTTCAAAGATTTATAAATAAAATATTCGAAAATATGGTACGAGAAGGCAAAGTTATCATATATCTTGATGATATAATGATTGCTACAGAAGGACTAGAAGAACATTTTAATATCTTGAAAGAAGTTTTTCAATGCTTAGTAGAAAATAAATTAGAACTTAGACAAGACAAGTGTGAGTTTTTGAAGTCGTTTATAGATTATTTAGGCTGCACAGTAACAGGAGAAGGCATAAAAGCAAATGAGTCAGGTACAGAAGCCATTAAATCGTTTCCGGTGCCAACCAAGGTTCACGAAGTACAAAGTTATATCGGTCTATGCTCTTATTTTAGACGATTCATTCAGGATTTCGCTATAGTAGCAAAACCATTATATCACCTTACAAGAAAAGATAAAAAATTCATGTTCGGAGAGAAAGAGTTAAGAGCTTTCAATATGCTAAAAGAAAAACTGGTAGAAGCACCAATATTAGCAATATATGATCCGAAAGATGAGACCGAACTTCATTGTGATGCAAGTTCGCTAGGGTACGGTGCTATAATGTTACAACGAAAGAATGATGCGAAATTACACCCAATTTTTTACTTTTCAAAACGGACGACAGAAGTTGAGTCAAGGTATCACAGCTTTGAGTTAGAAACACTTGCAATAGTCAACGCGTTGAAAAGGTTTCGAGTCTATTTACAAGGCATTAACTTTAAAATAGTAACAGATTGCAATTCGCTTACGTTAACTTTAAACAAAAAAGAATTAAATCCACGAATTGCAAGGTGGGCTCTCGAGCTACAAAATTATGATTACACTCTTGAACATAGGTCAGGAAAAAGAATGCAGCATGTGGATGCATTAAGTAGAAGTAATAGTATAATGATAATAGAAACAAACACGTTTGAAGAAAACTTAATAATATGCCAGGGAAAGGATCCAAATATTAGAAATATAAAGAATAAATTGTCTGAACAGGAAAGTGAATATTATGAAATGCGCAATGGTGTCGTTTATAGGAAAAAAAGTCAGAGATTAATGTTTTATGTACCAATGTCAATGGAAACCAATGTGTTTTTTAAGTATCATGATGAGATGGGACATGTAGGGGTTGACAAAGTGGTGGACTCGATTACGAAAACTTATTGGATTCCGAACGTACGAAGAAAAGTAACAGATCACATTAACAATTGTCTGAAGTGTATTGCGTTTTCTAATAAGTCGGGTAGAGTAGAGGGGTTTTTACACTCGATTCCAAAAGGCAGTGATCCATTTGAAGTATTACATGTTGACCACTATGGACCCATAAATAGTAAAGATACGAAAAAACGACATATACTGGTAGTAATAGATGCTTGTACGAAGTTTGTTAAACTATACCCAACCAAAACGACAAGTTCAAAGGAAGCAATTGAAGCTTTAAATAACTATTTTATTGCGTATAGTAGGCCCAAAAATTTAATATCTGATCGAGGCAGTTGTTTCACTTCTAACGAATTCGAAGACTTTCTAAAAGAAAATAACGTTAATCACATTAAAATAGCTACAGCGTCTCCACTAGCTAATGGACAAGTAGAAAGAGTAAATAGGGATTTAGGTCCGATGATGGCTAAAATAATAGATACAGAAATTAACGAGGCGTGGCATAAAGTTCTGTACAAAGTGGAGTACACAATGAACAATACAAGAAATAGAAGTACAAATGAATGTCCAAGCGTAATGCTTTTTGGGGTAAAACAGAAAGGAAACAGTGTCGATAGTCTGAAAGAAAACGTCATAGATCCAAATAACCAAACGATAAGGCACTTAGAAGAAATTAGACGAAATGCACAGAGAAGCCAAGAAAAAGCTCAAGCATATAATAATACATATGTAAATGCAAAACGCCAAAAACTTAAAGTCTTTGCGGTAGGCGATTATGTAGTAGTACAAAATTTTAATTCCTTGCAAGGCGCATCTAGTAAACTTATACCAAAATTTAAAGGACCATACGTAGTGTCAAAAGTTTTAGACAATGATTGTTGCGGAACGCATCACCAAATATTGTTAAGAATAATCGATTGAAACTATTATAATCAGTTATCGATATGAACTTGATATTATTATTATTTTGTCCATCTCTGAATAAGGTTTTTGAATTGAGAAAAAACAGAACGACGCAACAGACGTGTCAATTTAAGTTTATCTTAATTTAATCGAATAAATGTTTAAATAAAGTGTTTTGAACTAAATATTGAATGACGATAATTTTCCCGACAAAATGGTCGTTCGAGCCGGATAATATATAATATATACTACATTGTCACCCGTCAGGTAATTCCGCCAACAACATGGTCCTTCGAGCCGGATTATATATAATATATACTACATTGTCACCCGTCAGGTAATTCCGCCAACAACATGGTCCTTCGAGCTTATTTTGGACGGCATATGGATTTGTCATGATCCTACCAAATTATTTGAACGTTACGAAAAACTAATGCGCAATTTCATCAGCCAATTCACATGTCTGTATGTGTAGCGTCTATCACATACATTGACGACGACAAATACAAGTGTGTGTGACAGCATCGCAACAGACTCGTGTATATGTACACACATACATTACTGCCAAGCATAAAATTTGGGTGTATGTGCATAATAAGACGACGTACATTTACATAGAACAGCTGCATTGAAAATTAGTGCTGGTAAACGGCTTGACAATGCCAATGACACGTTCAAAGAAAACTTTTAAATCAAATGCGCAATTGACGTCAGTGCAAATAAACGAAATGGACACACCACGACCACAAAACCTGTCTACCAACACAGTAGTTCCAACTGGTGAATTGCCGAGGAGTACTCCAACTAATTGGGATGAAGACCGAAGATCTGTGACTACAAATAATTCCCAACAAGAAGGGAAAATACAAATGCTACAGTTCCAAATGGAACATTTAAAGAAACAACAGGAATTGCGGACAAAGCGAATGCAACTGGAATATGAGGAAAACCAACTTACACTGGAGAGGGAGATAGAAATGGCCAAATTCGAAGATGATGCAAACATCCCCAGCGACCAGAAAAGAAGCTTCATTGATGACCAAACAGCAGCAAATCGTACCAATGAGTGGGTAGAGAACTCTCAGCGTAAGTCAGACACAACAAAAAAAATGTATAAAGACGACAAAACTGTAAATGTCCTTGAAAGTTTTATGGCAAGACAAACAATTAAGCAAGAACTGCCTTCATTTAGTGGTGATCCTTTAGAATGGCCCATCTTTATTGCAGAGTTTGAAAATAGTTCTCGCATATGTAATTTTAGTAATTATGAAAACATTAATCGTTTAAGAAGAGCACTAACAGGTCGTGCAAAAGAATGTGTACAGTCACTCCTATTATTACCAGACAATGTGAGACATATAATTGATATTTTAAGAAATCGTTTCGGTGATAGTAGCTACATAACAAAAATAATGATTGATAAGATACGACTTTTTCCGGTAATCAAAGATGATAAATATGACAAACTCATCACATTTTATGACATGATCACAAATCTCATTCACACATTGTTTTCGTTTAATGATATTAATCAAATACGTAATAATTTTTTATTTGATGAAATTTTGGAAAAAATACCGATCTCTCAACGAGTTTCGTTTATGAAATATTATCAAAATACTAAATCTGATCAGCCAAAAGTAATTGTCTTCCATGAATGGTTAGGTCAAACAATAAAAGCGTCAACAGCATTAGGCTTTGGTCATAATAAGCCTAAAGACTCCACTTTAATAGTCTCAAGTCAAAACAACAGTAATGAGAAATCTAAAAAATATTGTAACTTTTGCAAGTCAATTGAACATTACTTAACAGATTGTCCAAAATTTAAAGATGCAACAGTTGAAAAAAGATGGGAGCATGTAACTCAGAATAAGTTATGTATATCGTGCTTTGGCAGAAAACATGTTGTAAGAGATTGTAGACGTAAGAAAACTTGTCATGTAGAAAACTGCAACTATAGTCATAATTATCTGTTGCATAAAGATAAAAATAGTACAATTCCACCTAAATCTGCAGAGATGTCCAATAGTAACGAAAAACTCAATATAAACCCCGATATTAATTGTAACATTAATTTAGATAGTAACAAAGTTCTATTGAAAGTTATTTCAGTTACGTTGATAGGTCCTCACCAATCAATAGACACATATGCTTTACTTGACGAAGCATCAACGATTTCATTGATAGACGAAGACGTAGCGACAGATCTAGGACTAGACGGCCCCACAATGCCTTTAAAGATGCAATGGACAAATAACGAGGTGTACGAACAACTAGATTCAAAGGTAGTTAGTTTGAATATAAAAGGCAAAAGTAGTTCATCACAAGTATTTACATTAAGAAAAGTTAGAACTGTATCTTGTCTAAACTTACCAATGCAAACTCTTTCCATTAATGACATGTCCGAAAACTATAAGTTCTTAAAAGACTATTCAGTTTGTTCATATCAAAATGCTAAGCCAAAAATTCTAATTGGTCAAGATAATTGGTCGCTTATAGTCTCACGAAAATTGAAATATCAAACATTTAACGGTCCAGTCGCTAGTAAGACTTCACTAGGCTGGGTTGTTCACGGAATGGTAGGACTCAATAGACATATTTCTGATAGACATTATACTTGTCATGTATACAATTGTTTAGAAAACGACAAAGCCATTGACGATTTGGATAAGTTACATAACCTTGTAAAGTCTTATTGGTCTATTGAGAACGAATTATTGACTTCACATGACATTCCAACTTCACTCGACGACAAAAGATGTTTAGAAATTGTAGACAAAACATTAAAACGCAATGGTGATAGATTTCAATGTGGACTCTTCTGGAAAAGCGATGACGTGCAGCTTCCTGAGAGCTACAATAATGCATATTCTAGACTGATTTTATGCGAAAGAAAAATAGACAAAAATCCTGTTTATGGCAAAAAATACAATGAGACTTTTGAATCCTACATTAATAAAGGATATATAAAAAAATTAACATTAGAAGAGAAAAATAAAATCTCACCCTTGACGTACTACTTACCACATTTTGGAGTTCTAAATAGCAATAAACCTGATAAATTAAGAATAGTTTTTGACGCTTCATCTAAAAGTCATGGTTATTGTCTCAATGACTTTTTATTGCCAGGTCCAGACTTGTACAGCCAATTATCTTCAGTTCTTATGAACTTTCGAGAACATAAAATTGCCTTTGTAGGAGACATTAAAGAGATGTTCCTTCAAATTAAAGTTCATGAATCGGACCGTTGTGCGCAAAGAATATTATGGCGAGGTACAGACCGACTATCCGACCCAGACGTATACGAAATACAGGTATTATTCTTTGGCGCTAAATGCAGTCCTAGTATTGCTCAACAAGTTAGAAACAAAAACGCTTTAGAGTTTCAGAACAACTTTGAAGAAGCCTATAAGGACATAATTTCCAAACACTATATGGACGATTATCTTGGTGGAGCAAACGACATTAACAGAGCGGTACAATTAATTAGGGATGTGACATACATACACAAGGCAGCTGGATTTGATATGCGTAATTGGATATCAAATTCTCCAGAAGTTTTAAACCAGACATATTCTAGAATATTAGACGACAATAAAATTAAAAACCTGACCGAAGAACGAGTATTGGGACTTATGTGGAACTATGATAAAGATATTCTTACCTACAATTTAAAATTTTCCAAGTCACACTCTGAACTTCTTAATCAACTTAGACGTCCAACTAAGAGAGAAGTGTTGAAAATTACCATGTCAATATTCGATCCCTTAGGTTTTCTTTCTAATTTATTAATTTCAAACAAAATATTATTGCAGGCAATCTGGGACAGTGGTATTCACTGGGATGATTACATTACGGACGAACAATTTGAAATTTGGAAGACCTTATGTGACAACTTAAATCAACTAAATAACTTCTACATACAAAGACAGATGACCACGTTTAATATTAAGCAATGTAAAATTCAATTACACATCTTTTGTGACGCTTCAAAACATGCATACGCAACGTGCGCATATTTACGTTTTAATTATGATCAATTTGAAAGTACTCTAATAGCAGCAAAATCCCGTGTAGCACCATTGAAACCAATGTCCATTCCAAGGTTAGAATTACAGGGCACTCTATTAGGAGCCAGACTTGCTAAAGCAATAAAAGAAACACTAAACCTTACAATAGACTCAACCTTTTTGTGGACAGATTCCGAAATTGTTTTATACTGGCTTAAAACTAGTAGCAAACGATTTAAAACATTTGTAGCTCAACGTTTGGGAGAAATTCAAGAAATAACAAATTTAAGCGAATGGCACTACGTACCTTCAAAAATAAATCCCGCTGATAATGCAACAAAATTATCTGCTTTTAACTTCAATTCAAATGAATTATGGTTAAAAGGGCCAGAATTTTTAAAAAAGGGTCAAGAATTTTGGCCGCAAGGCAAATTATCTCTTAATTTTAAAAATGACAATGAACAAAGTGATCCTGAATTTGTAAATTTGACTGTGTCTCAAAAACAGACTTTTATTTTACCGGACGTTGCAAGATTTTCAAACTGGATGCGATTCTTAAGAACCGTAGCATGGGTCTTAAGATATTTGACAAAACTTAAAACAAAAGGGAAATATCCCACAATAAATGAACTAACAGCTGCAGAGCTATTGAAAGCTGAAAATTTAATTTTCCAGAGCATACAATGTGACAAGTATCAAAATGAATTAGATAGTCTTAAGCAAAATATATCTATGTCATCTTCAAGTTTAAAGAGCTTACCAATTTTTCTGTCTACAGATAATCTTATAAGACTAAGAGGTAGATTAAGTAATTTAAGTGACGAAGATATGAGTATTGATTCTAAAAATCCTATTATCCTGGACAAAGACCACCCAATTACATATTTACTCATACAGTATTATCATTCTAAAAATTGCCACATTGGTACAGAAACAGTAATTTCCAATATCCGTCAAAAATTTTGGATTACTAAATGCCGAAATACAGTTAAAAAGATTATTCACAATTGTCAATATTGCAAAAACAAAAAAGCAAAGCCTCAGATTCCTATAATAGGTCAGTTACCCAACTGTCGAGTAAATCCAACCGAAAGAGCTTTTTTGAAGATAGGAATTGATTATTTTGGTCCAATTGAAATAACACAAAACAGGAGTCACGTTAAGCGTTACGGAGTTATTTTTACATGTATGACATCTCGAGCAATTCATCTTGAGATTGCCGAAGACTTATCTTGTAATGCATTTATGCATGTATTTCGTCAATTTGGCTGTAGACGTGGATTTCCTACAGAAATATATTCAGATAATGGTACAAATTTTAAGAGAGCAGATAAGGACATCAGGGAAATAATTGATAAATGGTCAGTTAGTGATCTTAGACAGTTTTTAACAACAAAAGGTTGCTCTTGGTATTTTAATCCGCCGTTATCCCCTCACATGGGAGGAGCATGGGAAAGGCTTATACAATCTGTTAAGAAATATCTAAGTGTCTTGCTGAAAGAAAAATATCCTAAAGAATTTTCTTTAAAAACGCTATTTTGTGAAATTGAATTTATGATAAACAGTAGACCACTTTTATTTGTACCTTCAGATGATTTTGACAGTGACACCAAATGATTTATTAATAGGGCCAAATTTTAGAGAATCATTTTACATGAACACCAATGATTTTGATTTAAGAATATTAAACATGTGGAGATCGTCGCAAAGACTAGCAGACATTTTTTGGATTAAGTGGAAGAAAGAATACAGACAATTTTTAATTTATAGTCGAAAATGGAAAAAGGATAATAATAATTTAAAAGAAGGTGACGTAGTCTTAGTTATGGAATCAGAAGTGCCTCGGAATGTATGGCCAAAGGGTCTAGTTATTAAGACTTATCCATCAAAAGATGGACGTGTACGAATTGTCGACGTAAAAATTAAGAATAATATTTATAAAAGACCAGTTGTTAAATTAATTAAGCTTGACGTAATACAAAATTGTTAAAGTATTGATGTCGCCTATAATTACTGCCGACCTCAATACTTGGGAGGAGGATGTTGCGGAACGCATCACCAAATATTGTTAAGAATAATCGATTGAAACTATTATAATCAGTTATCGATATGAACTTGATATTATTATTATTTTGTCCATCTCTGAATAAGGTTTTTGAATTGAGAAAAAACAGAACGACGCAACAGACGTGTCAATTTAAGTTTATCTTATTTAATCGAATAAATGTTTAAATAAAGTGTTTTGAACTAAATATTGAATGACGATAATTGTCCCGACAAAATGGTCGTTCGAGCCGGATAATATATAATATATACTACATTGTCACCCGTCAGGTAATTCCGCCAACAACAATGATCGATACTTAATTGAAGTCGTAGAAAATTTTCCACAGTCACAAATACCGTATTCAGGAATATGGGCTATACATAATCTTAAACAATGGATCAATTCAAAAAGTGTTGCAATGTCTGAAAATGAGCTAAGTGAAGAAAGTGATGACGACAACGAAGAAAATATCGATATAACTCCAAAAAATGATGTAAATAAAGAAAGTGATAATGTAAATTTAAATGATAATATAAGTGTAGAAAAAGATAAAAATAAACTTGTAAACAATAGAATTATAAATAAGTATGGTCAAAGCAATATTGTAACAAGAAGCAAATCAACGAGTATCAGGAGATCCTCAATGTCAGAACGGCCGAGTTGTAGTAATATGTAGTAGGTATAGTTATAATTAGTATGTAAGACTCTGTGTAATTGTATGTATCGTTTAGTTTGTCGATCATGGCTCAACGCCATCTATCGTAACTATTGTAGGTTAAACAGTTGTAGTTCACTAAGCGGCCTCTAGCGAGAACAAGAGGAATAGAGAAAGAAGAGAAGCGACGCACTTCACTTTTTGATGCAACGCAGAATTGTACGGACGTATTGTGAAATTAAAATAATCAAGCCTAAAATAAAAACTTTAATTGATTTCCAACTAAAAAAAGGCTATCCGACTACTCTATCTACTAAACAAATATGTTTTGGCTAAGATTTATTGTGTGAACCTTGTAACTATTTATTGTTGAGCAGCTAAAGGTTGTTCGGAGTTCCCCGAATTATTTTGGGCTACTCTTACATTTCGTTGATTGGTATTATTTTGGCCTAGGTTCGAGTTGACACGGCCTCTAGAGTTTCCTCTATTATTATTATTATTATTGGAATCGTTATAACGATGACCGCCTCTGTAATAAGGGCGGCCCCTTGAATTATAACGACCGCGGTGTGTACCGCGCTGAGACTGATTTTGGTAGAAAAGGACAGTGTTGGCATGTCCAGTTGCTTCTGTGCAACTGTCTATAAATTAAGATATGGCATCGTTCATGCTGTTGAACGTGCCTGCTTGCATGATAACTTTTACCTTATCAATCGAGCAATTCCTCGTCATTGCTTTGACGGCTTGGGTCGTGCTGTATTTATTTGCTAGTTCTGGTTTCAAACCATCACTAATATAAGCACCTTCTAGAGCTTTTGTTAATTGCTCCACCTCTTGCGTGTAGAGGTTAGCTGTTTTGTTCTTTTGCTGTAGATTTAGCAATTTTGCAGAGAGTACCTCAACAGATTCTCCCTTTACTGTTCGTGAGAGTGTATCTTTAATTTCCTGTATTGTGTTTTCTGTGCTAATTAGATTCCTAGCATGACCTTTTAGTTTGGTCTTAATAACATTGACTGCTAAAGTCTCATGTTCTCCTTTTATTGAATCTAACAAGTTCAGAGCGTCTTTGAAACTCTGAAGATTTTCGGCTTTGCCGTCGTACTCAAATAATAGAGACGAGGCTGTTTTTAGGAAGTCTACTACTGATTGTGCCATCTTGTTTTCTATCTTACTTTCTGTTGGCATACTATTTCTTTCCTCAGCAATTACGTCTAGTAATAGTTCAGCTGGGAATTTTAGAGTATTCGGAATAAGTACTTGTAACTTGTGCCTTTGTGACACATATAATATGTTCTCTTTTAATCGAGATATTATATCTTTTACTTGTGTCTGTTGTAACGAGGATAATTTTGTATTGTGGTCAAGTATAATGACACGGACCTTGTTATATTTTCCTATCAGTGTTTCTAAATGTTTTATCTTTGTATCGTTACTTATTGGTGCACTCTTATTGAGGCACTTAAACGATCTTTCAAAGTCTTCGCGCAGTTTCTTGATTTCAGCTATTATATTTAGCCAATCCATCAAATTAGAAACTGGGTTGTAAATCAAAAAAAATTTATTTAATTAATATTTTATATTCTGTTTATTCATGTATTGTTTAAATGTTTATTTATATGTTCATATCTAGGCTTTTATTTTGTTTTCTTCTCTTTTTCTGTTATTTAAATGTAGTTGTCATTACAATGTGTTTTTGTTTCTTTTTGAAGCTTTTGACTTGACAGTTTTATGCTTGCTTACTAGGGTTAAAAAATTTTTTTTTTTTGTTTTGTTTTCTCTTTATTGCCTTTCAGCTGTCAAACCCTGTCCAAGTCATTAGCTCTGCTTACATATCTTTTCTTAAGGCATTTGCTATGCATTTTATACAGTTTATAACAAACATTAATTAGCATAATTATTGTCATTATTATTAGACAAATTATTATGTAATCCAGGTTTAGAGGCACAACCTCGACCTTGTTAATAACATTAGCAGTGGAGTCCACCGACTTAACATCTACTAGACCCATGTTTAAAAATTTATTGTATTGTATTATTGTATTATTACTTTTTTTTTTACAGGTTTTCTACCTAAATTTTCGTTTGGCTTAACAGGCCGAACTTCTCATCGGACGGAAAAGATTCCGCGCAATGTTACAATTTGTTTTTATATATATAAAAAAAAATATGCATCGCAGTGCAATAGAAAAAATTTTGCACGCAGTGCTATTTAAAAAAAAAAATTGCGCTCTTTGAAGCGCTGTTGGTTCCATGATCCACCGTTGTTGTAGTGTGCGGATAGCGCACCACAATTGTGAATACCTTTCCCTCGTTGACGTAGTGGGCGGGCTGCACACCACGTTATCCTGTGTCAGCTGGGCGTCGCCGGTGTGGCTATGCTGACACTCCCTCGTAGGCGAAAGTGGTGGAGTGCCCCTCTCGCTGTTGTTGTTACTGCTGCTGACGGTCGGGGCCTATTGGATTAGGCGGGGCCGGCGCTGGTCTTCGCACTGGTCCTTGGTTGTAGACATGTGGATACGCATGCTGGAGCGTACAATGGTCCAGGGCAGTCGTTCGAGCAGACTATAGTTCTTCTTGGCAACGGCTTGGGAGATGGTGGTTTTTTTGTTAATTTTTCATTTATAATTCTTATGTTTGATGAGTGAGTTGAGGCGTTGGGTTTTCTTTGCTCGAGGTTTTCTCTTAGGAAATCGATTTCGGCCGTTAATTTCTGTGCCGTTGCCCATGGGGGCGGTGTTTTATTAGTATATAATAGCCACTTAATGTGTGCTATTCTTTTAGTTATTTTGTTTTTAACACCTCCGCGCTTGCCCATTGCCTCACTCTACTCACTCAGAATTTTTTTCGGTCTCCAATATCCAATCTCCCGTTGTTGCTGTTATTGTTGTTGATGTTGTTGTTGTTGATTTGGAGTGTTTTTACGCAGTCTCCATGGGTTGAGCAGCAGTTTCCTCGGTGTACTTGCCCTTGTCCTTGCCCAGAGCTGCCAGACGTCCCTAGGATTTAAGACGCAGGTTTGAAGGAGTTACGGTCGCCATGTATTATGTTAAACACTGTATTTTTATAATCTTTAATATTCTTTATTTGATTTTGATGGAGCAGGGAAGGTCCCGCTCCATTCGATGTAAATTCGTGAAATGATTCTTATGATCTACGTACAAAGGTTTCTTAGCTTAGTTTTGGAGCAGCGCTGCCGGCATAGCCTGCAGCGCAGCGACGCTTATATACATAGCTTATATATATATTGTCGCCGAGCGACGGTGCTGGAGGAGGAATGCTATAGACACACATATAAGCGATCAGCGCTTGGCCAGCGTAAGAACTGCTGACCATGCAATTATGTATGTCATCGCCCTCAAGTGGGTGCTCGTATTACGCATACAATTGGGTTGGATTGTTTATGTTTATGTACACATTGCAACAAAGTGCTACAATATGCTTGTACAGTGGTTAACCGATATGCGTGCATACTACACTGGTCAATATTTAATGGAGCTGGCGCTTTAGAAGTGCTAAGCAGTATTTTTGTAATGGCCTCGTTTATCATTACGATTCTCTCCATCATATGGTAGGCACTGTTCCACCTAGTAGGTACGGAGGTACTAGTAGGTAAGGAAGATTCTTTTTCTGTAGCAATTCGCATATCTTTAGCATTAAACTTGCATTGTCAGTCGTTATTACTACGATTTTATTTAGAATGTTCCATTCATTAAAAACTTCTTTTAAAGTATTAGCCATATTTTCAGCAGAATGATTCAATTGATCCAACAATGGTTTTGTTGTCAATACAGCTGAACGCAAAGGAAAATCTGTTGTGATAAAATGGCACGTGACCGTAATATATGAAACATTGGCCCTCGAGGTCCAACAATCTGTGGCGCAACTTTCAACACTTGTCAAAATTTCATGTAACTTTGCCTTTGATTCCTCATATAAACTGCTCATGCTTAGCAAATTTTCGAAAGCCTGGATCTTCTACTATTGAAAACGGTTGCAAGTCGTCAGATATCAGCTCAGCCAAGGCGTTATCTAACAGTTTTTTCATTTCTGAGGACGGAGCGTAGTTATTTGTTATTAAAGGCACTATTGAATGCGATTTCTCTGGAATATCGTCCAAGTGAATTCCAGGGTGCTGCCTTTTTAGGTGGTCAAACAAATTTGATGTATTGCCACTTGTTTTATACACTTTTGCACAATAAATGCACTTGGCAGACCGACCGTCGTTTGACTGGTCAAAGTGACCCAACACCACTTTTTTACCAACGCCAACGTTTTGCGCTAAAATTAAGCAAATGTGGTGATAACACTATCGTCCACTATTGAAATCAAATATTCGATAGTGGTTTGAAAAGTAAATATTCAATATATCGATACTATCGTGAGTGGTCGCCCCAGCTTTATATCTTACCATGTATCATAGATAAATGAACTTATTTAATTTTTTTGGCCTAAATAAACATATGTATAATATACACAATATTTGAAGTCATGTAATGTAAATGTAATGTAAATGCTCTATTTTTTGAATAACATTCTCATTACAGATAAGATTCCGTCGAGATTGGTATTCTATTTCCCTTTCCTTGTTTTATTGTGTCATTTATGACGCGTTATGATATTAATTTAATTATCGTTGCCATGACAGGCGACTGGGGACTAAAAGTGTATTCGGATGGTCGCAACTGTCGACGGCATTATGCAGTCTCCTTATACTTATCGGGGCTGAGGTTCCCTATAGCCTAGTCATTGATTTACGCTCGATTCAGGGATTTGCGTCTGGCCTTACGTGGCCTGCTATGTACGCCATGGTGGGATTCTGGATACTCCTGACAGAGCGTTCGAGCTTTGTATTGGGATTGTGTATTGTATTGTGTTGATTTATTATAACCTCATTTGGAAGGAGTTGTTTTCTATGCAACAGGCGGCGTTTGTCATGGTTTGTCATCCTCGCATAACGAAAGAGGAACTTAACTTAAATAGAGATTTTCAATTTTCTAAACAAAACCACAATAGTATTTTTTAAAAATGAAATCATAGATTTTATAATTTAATTATAAAACAAGATATGTTTTTAATTTTCCAAAGTAGTTTGATAACTATCCACAACATTCTGAGGCGAGGAAGACTTCATAAAGTAGCCTTGTATTTGCGCTGGACTAATGGTTTGACCCGACTCGATCACTTTTTGCGCAAACTCCTTGGATATTGAACTTTCAGTGTCTCCAAAGAATTGCTTAAACATTTATCAAGCTGATATTGAATACAATATCCGATATACTCCTTAACATCAATGCGGCCGGGTTGAATTAATGCTGGATCTAATCGATCAATGTAATTGTTGTCACGAAGACGATGGGAGCCTCCGTAGAAGCAACACCATCAAGACAGTTTAGCAATCCACTAAAAGTTATTCGGTTTAGCGGACTTTTGTTGTAACGTCGGCTTTCGTATGATTTATCTCTATATGGTACTTCTAACGTAATCATATAATTACGACGAAATATACACTGGCTCCTTGAAGACCTTTCCGAAGTATTGCTCCGCTAGCACCGACTCCAAACAAACCAAATCCGGTATCGAAATAGTAATAAGTTCACTCCAAGCCATATTTTCCTGAATAAAAAGAAAACTGTAAAATATAAGAGACTATAATTTAATTCTACGATTGATTTGTATTTATTTTAATTATATATAATTATATAACGCTCCTTGTCAGCACGGTTCAATTACTGTTTTAATTAAATTTCCCTTTGCCGTTTAAAAGAGCGCTGGAACTTATGTTGTTATTTCAATTATCATCCAAAATTTCTATCATCAGTCTTTAGTTATCATTTAACTTATCTCGTAACTTCTCTTGAATATCTTACATTTTTATTTTGACTTGCTAAAAATGATCACGTATAAGGGTTTGTTAACAATTACTTTATAAAGTTTACACTTATAAATACGATAAATTACTTTCAAACATACAAAGGCTCCAACGGCGAAATATTATTTAATAACTAAACATCAAATCTGTTTACATTCACATTACTTACACAACCACGTTCTAATAAAGCAGTTTACACCGATGAGCTATCGATAGTTCTATCTAATGATGATATCGATAGTGTGCGTACTTAGAGAACATACATACATTCTTGTTTTCTTTAATTATTCGTAATATTTAAGATTATTATAATATAAAAACAATTTGTTCTACAAATTTGGAATAAATAATACAATTGTCGAGGGCTGTGACATATGGATATGGATATAAACCAATTCTCATACTTTAACATAGTTAACAAATATGTTAGCTTCGTCCATAAATCCATAATTTTTGGGAAAAAAATTTCTCACATGCAAAGATGATTGAGCAGGGGTAAAGCTGGAAATACATCGATGTTTGCCAACATCGATGTTTCGATGTTTTTCAAAAAAAAACATCGATGTATCGATACATCGAACTTTTGATAAGAAAAACGTGTTTAGCTTACCAAATCGCTGCAAAGTAGTGACGGGTGTAGTTAGACGGCTGGTAATTTTTCTTTACGATGGTAAAGCCTAAACATCGAACATCGATGTTTAAAAATCTCGATGTCTCCGATGTTTTGAAAACATCGATGTATCGATACATCGCCGATGTTCTTTCCAGCTCTAAGCAGGGGCATTATCGTGATGCAAAAACCATGAATTGTTTTTCCACAATTCTGGACGTTTTCTTCGTATTGTTCCTCGCAAACTGCGCATAACTTCAAGATAATACTGTTTATTGACCGTACGACCATATGGTAAGAACTCCTGATGCACCACGCCACCTGGACTCTTCCATTGGGACGATTCAGCTTTGGTTTCGATATCATAACCATATACCCATGATTCGTCACCAGTTATGACCCTTTTGAGTAAATCTGGGTCATCGTTGACGTCATTCAACAGCTCTTGAGCGATGCTCATGCGACGGTTCTTTTGCTAAAAATTTAGCATAAAATCGCCGAGCACGCAAAACACTTATAACCTTTACGCCTCTCACAACCAAACAAAAAATGCCATTCACTTGAATATTGGAACGGATGTTCGGGAAGAGTTTACCAACATAACAAAACAAAAAAATCGATAATCAAAAGTACATTGCATGCGAAATTGGAAAATTTTTTTACTTTTTAAACACACCTCGTATATAAAAATAAAAGTACTCAACTTTAATTCAATTAATCAATTTATTATAACTGTTAGAAGATTTTGAGATTATAAAATTCAAAAAATAAATGTGTAATTTATATCTTAGCTTAATAATTTAATAAATATTACATTATTAAGATAGAAAACTCTGTTTGCTTTTGATATTAAGTATCTCTTTTTTGAATAAAAATATTTGTTCAATATTTGTTCAATATTTGCTTGAAACTTGTTGCATCGTATTATAAATATTGTTTAAAATTGCTTAATTTAATTGTGGAGATTATTTTATTATCACATTATTTTCATTTACAGGCAAGAGATTCTACAAATATTTTCTACCTATATAAACCTTTTGATTGAATAAAAAAAATTTTTTTTTTTTTGGTTTTTACCAAACATACTGCAATGTTTCTTATCAAAATGCCGCCTTATTAATAATAAAATGACAGATATTTAATTAAAAATGTTCCAAAAGTTGTTTTAACTCCAATTTAATATATTGGTTAAATAAGATTTCACATTGTTTGATACTTTTTTTTCAGAATGGGATTCAATTGAATTTTAATCCCAAAAATCTTATTTTTTCTTTTTTCTCGACTGATTAAATTACAAATGCATGTTAGCTTGAAATCCTAAATTTGTATAAATACTTTCCTACAGGTCAATTTATCTGGCAACGACAATTAAGAACTATTTATGTTTCTTTTGCTGTAAAAAAAGTTTGTCAAATCGGATAAAATGATGTAAAAGAAAAATAAAATTATGTTATTTAAGTTTTGATATAAAAACAAATAATTAAAATTAAATGCATAGATTAAAATCGACCTACGAAATATCCGAGTAATTTTTTGTATAATTAAAATAGCATCTTCAATTTTGTACCCTAATTTTAAACAAGGCATAAGTGTGATTGAATTAAAACAATTTTAATGTTATTAATCATGATATCTCGTACTTTGAAAGTAAGTATTCGTTTCCATTATTTTGTTTAAGTTAAATATGTTGAAATCAGTACGTTGTTTGGTTTGTTATATTTTGAAGGTGTGACCAAGCAACTTAAGTGTAATTTAATGTAAAAAATACTGAAGCATATATTTCAAAAAATATCAATTGCTAAAATTTTTAGTTGTTTCTTCTATAAATAGCATTAAGTAATTCTGTCCCTGCTTAAGTTAATTTATTTCTCACCGTAAAAATTAAAACTTTGATCCAATATTTTTTAGTATTTTGGTATTAGTTTCTAAGAATACAAATTAATATATCAGTATACATATAAGTCGTATATACATATGTGTAAGTATATATTTTGTGTGACACTACAGTATATAAATATATTTATATATAAATATATTATTCATTTTCTTTTCAATTTTTTCTTTTTGAGTTCATAAATTAAGTTGTGGGCGCTTGATTACATAAATTTTATTTGGCTAGGTACGTTAACTTTGCAATATTTTCACTAGAAACAAGGTTAAGAGGTACAGATAGTTCCTCACCTTCGCGGGCATCATTGAACTCAGGCAAAGATTGACATTTTTTTCGTTTTATAATAACATCTTTCAGTGATGTACCTGCAACTCCTGTGTCAGATATATCAGTTTTGTATTTCTAAAAAGAAAATTATATTTAATTAGCAAACATAATTAAGGTAGAGTTAGCAACTATTTTTTAAATTAATGACAAGTAAGACAAGAATGACTTACGTTAAATACAATATCTGAAATAATAAGCGCTGATTCCTGATTTTCCACCAAATCCACCTTTTTGCATTCTATAGGGCATTGAATATTATAAGTTTCAAATTCTACCGTCGAGTTGCAGAATATTTGACATTTTAAATGAGAAATTATTGATATTTAATAAAAAAATAGGCATTACTGTAGTTTCATAGTAATCAAAACTTGTTAATTATTTATACACCCAATATAATTTATATTAAAACTTACTCTTTTTAGATTTTTCGCATTCTTTTGGACGCCTGCGTCTGGTATGAATTGTATCGCGTCGCATAGAATGGGGTCTATTCACGCCATGCAGTTTAAAGTAGAGCCCACAAGCGTTACAAACCATTTCGCCTCCGGCGCTGCGCCTCCAAATTGTTGTAGTCAGTGTACCACAATTTGAACATGACATATCCTTTTGTGAAGTAGATAAAACAGTATTGCTATTAGATTTCATTCCCTGTAATTATAATATTATTATTAAATATTGAATTCAAGACATGTGTATTTTGACTTAGTAGTTACCTTTTTATCTTTAATTCCCTCAGTCAACGCACTTGACCCGCTTTCTGAACAAACAGAAGCGTCAGTTACCTTTATCTCTGAAGATTCGACGCAATCGGTTTTAGTAGGGAAACTTTGCTTTCTTCTACATATCTTAATAGCACTTGATTGGGCCTCTGACATATCCTTTTAGTATAAATAAATATCAATGCAATAGAAGAATATTATATAAATCAAATGATAATTTGTAATACCTTTAAAAGTGGTAATGGTTCTTCAGGTACTTTTGGCATTGCAATGTTTGACGTCATGGGAAATACAAAAGTTTGAGTCATCATATTTCTAAAGATTTGTGATGTTCGACTATCCTCATTATTCGTGGCTGAAATAGAAAATTCAAGACATGTAATAAATAATAAGTATTATATTGGTGATTTATCTTCTTACCAGCCGATCGTGCCAAGGCTTGCCACAGTTCAGTAGTAGCAGCATCTGTGGTATGATCAGAGTTAACACTCCCTGGAGTCTTTCTATCATTCATGGCAGATGCAATATCTATTTCAAGTTTATGCGAGTCAGAGCTATCCTCAGAGTACGATAGACAGGGAGTAATACACTCGCCATTCCGTTTCTTTGTCGCAGTCCATTGACAAGACGATACAATTTTAGGACTAGTTATAATATAGTTTTTGGGGTTTCTCTCAATTCTTGGGGGACTCGCATGGATATCAGGTATTGGTTGTTGACAATACGAGCTTCGAGCTGGGGCAACATTTGGTTCACTACCATATTCACTTTTAATTTTCTTTACGGATAAGTCAATTTCAACACTATCTTGCACATCAGAATCAATTGATGAACGTTTTAATTTTATCACAGAACTTTTAATACTTGTATCTACATTCGCAGAAAGACAAGGAGATTGAGGATTCGAGCATGGTGGTGAAATGACAATTTTTTTACTTATGTCCATAAGCACTGCAGCAGTCTCTAGTTGTTGTTGCAAGTTCTTGTACTGCTCAGCATCTGGATCCTTTGATTTCATGGCTGTACCGCTATCTAATTCAATAATCTTTTCTGTTTTCTTAACAACTGTTAGCGGTGTCATAATATTATCCTGATTTATAATAGCTTCCCCATCATTAGAAGCTTTTGATGTTTGTTGAGAAAAGACTTTATCAAATAAATTAGAATACAATAGAGGAGGTTTTATATCTTTTAAGTTAGTTTCAATTTGGCGCTCCTTATTTTTTCGAGAATATGTGGAGCCACCAACTGTCGGATATCGTTGGCTATATCTTGTTTTTGAAGATTTACTCAATTCAGTCAGTGCTTTAGCAGCTATTTCTTCAGAAATTGATTTTATAATTCCATCAAGTTCATCTTCCATATCTTTTGAACTCTGAAAAAAACAAATGTTTATTTTGGGAGCATACATACAAATATTTAAAACATTACGTTTCAATCTAATAACTCACCAAATTCGAAGATTGTGATATTGTTAAAAACTCCTTTAAAACGTAATGGGAGTTATGTGCCATATTGCGAAACTTCCAAAACGATTGCAGTTTGCTTCGGCACTCACGGCAGATAACAGAAGGGTATCCATCATTTTCCAACGGCTGAAATAAATTAAGACAAAATAAAAATTATACTTTAATTGAGAAATGAAACACAATTGCTATAAAGTAGGCCATTCCTATCTCTGAAGACTCGCTGCTTTTTGTTATTTATGACCCTCTTAATTTTTTCGATAAACAAAGTTATAGTAGTGACACATTAATATCAATATGACATCACTAGCATCACTGTATTGTCTACGATTGAAATGGGCAATCAAAACGCTTTATCGAAATCGCTTACATTCAAAATTTGTTGAGAATTCTTTTAAATTCGTAAATCCTTCAACTATTGTACCTTTTTTTAATAGCCTTTCGTTTTCACAGTAATTTATCATTCCTCATTATTTCAGGACAAAGCGAGCTACTGAGGAAACTGATTCTCTAAATGATAACACATACATATCTACATTCATATTGGCATAAATGCATACATACGTGCGTGTGCATGTATGTATATATCATTCAACAAGGTGCTTTAGCAGCTTTTATCGAAACTATGGACTGGATATGTTTCTTTTTTAAGAGCGGCAAACGGTTTGAATATTTGTACATTGACTAGCAAGTATGAGCGCATGTGTACTAATTATTATATGGATGTACAGTCATACATACAAGTGTAACTAGGTCAACCATATGAAAATATACATATTTACATACAGAGTTAGCTATAAGTCTATGGACTTCTTTCAGATTCATTTTTTTTTTAAATTGTACAATTTCTATGTAAATTGTACCATTTCTATGTATATACAGCCAACATGCACACATAGAAAAGATTTAACTTAGATATACAATTTTTTATTTCGAAGGTATGTACGATGGTAGCGCAATCAGAACCACACACTAACAAAACATGTATGTACCGTACATACATTAAAACAACATGTATGCAAGTAACATACATACAGGCATAGATTGCGCGCACATATGTTGTTTGTGTGTGTTGAATTAAAAGCAACTTTGCCTTACCTTAATTGAGAGACAGTTGAATATCTGAATTGCAATATTCGGCGATGATTCATCTTTATGATCTTGATTGTAAATTTCGTTGGTTGACATATTTTCGCAGATTTCGTGATGAACGTTTTTTGATGAAGTCGATTTTGGATTATCATGTAAAAATTGTTGTTGCTCCTCCAGACATTTTGAATTTGTCAATTCACAAATATCCACTTGCGTTTGCGTTTGTAGTTGATTTGATTTTGTTGATAGATATTGTTGCTGCTGCCTCTGATTCTGATTTGGAAACATACTAGCATATACATTGGTAGTTTCAGCAGTGGTCATGCATGGCGGGTTGGCATAAATAGCAGCAGCAAAAGAAGGCAAACTTGGCGTGTAATTGTTTTTTTGTTGAGGATTCCGATTTCCTGGGCTTATTTCCTTATTGACTTGTATTACTGATAACGGGTTATCAGCAGTAGATGCAGCTACAGCACCACCTTGGCAGCAACATGTAATTGGGTCCAGAGCATTGCAGACACATTTGGATAGACTTTCATCGATATCGCACTGCTTTATTTTTACTTTATGTAATGTTTTAGGTGTTTCATTTGAGCTATTATAAATTTGCAAATCTGCGATATCGCACTCATTAACCAAAGTGAGGCACAATCGACAAACTTGGCGATACTTATGTGGTACATTATACATAATTATTTTTGTTATTTATATATATTTCCACTCTTAATTAAATTTGCACACTCTTTGATTATTTGTTATATTAGAAATTATAACTTTAAAACAAATTAGAAAACAAATATAAACACTTATTTGTCACTTTTTCATTGTTTTACAATCTAGAGCTGGAAGAAACATCGACGATACATCGATACATCGATGTTTTTAAATTTTGTAAAAACATAGATGTTCCAAAACATCGCAGTTCGATGTTTTCTGAAATTTACCGTTCCTAAGAAAAAAATGTTTTACCCCAACTAAGCCCAGGATTGCGAAAAGCCTTACAGCCTCAAACAAGAATGCCCCATTAGGTGAAACAGTGGTATTATATGGTGGAGCGTCTATTATTGACAAAAGACGCCATAGCAAAGGTTTTTCTAAATACCCCAAAATATACCCCACTTTCGGCTGACGAGATAAGTATTTTAGAAGACCTTAAAGGAATCCTTTCACCTTTCGAGTATGCTACAGTACACACATCATCCAGCACGACAGTCACGGTATCGGAAATAATTCCTATTGTTTGCAGTCTGCTTCATAACATAGAAAATGTAAAACCTGATGTGCAGACTGAGGTAGCCCGTGAGGGCTACAATTTTCTAATTGAAGAGGTTGCTGCTGTACGAAACCCGCACTGTTACGCGGATTACCACAATTTTAGATCCGTTCTTCAAAAAAGAAGAGTTTTTCTCCCCGTTCAACGCTTCGCATGGAGAGAAGTTCCTGGAAGAGAACTTAACACAAATCAAATCTGCGTGCTCCAGTGCGTCAACGTCGTCAAACCCGCCAACACCAGAATTCCAAGGCAATTCTCAATTTTTCCGCTTTTTAGAAATAAATAAAAACCAAAAAAATCAAAAACGATCGAGTTGATTCTATATTGCCCCTTTGGCAATATTTAAACTCGAATAATTTGGACCCTGGGTTAAATCCTTTGGATTTTTGGAAGGTAAGAAAAAATACAAATTTGGACTTAAACAAATCCTTAAACATAAATCTTTTTTTACAGATATCAACTGACGAAGGATTTAAAACATGCGTTCAAAAATACTTTTTACTATAAACGAAAAGAGATGCTCACTTAAACCAAAAAACGTCAACATGCTTTTATTTTTGAATAAAAACCAGTGGATGACAAAATAGTTAAGTTTTATTTCAAATGTTTAAAATTAACTTAATTTGTTTTTGTTGACTGAGTTAAACTCAAATTGTTTAAGTTTTATTTTGTTTACTTTAATTTCCTTTAATTTTAATTTCTTAATTGACTGAGTAGATCTCAAAATAGCATAATTGACTAAGAAATGAATCTCCAAATAAATAATAATTTTCGTAAGAAACATATAGTTTTTTTTCCAAAATTACTTATGAAAAACTGTGAAAATTTTCTTTGAAAATAACTTCGATGTATCGATACATCGATGTTTTTTTTTTCCAAAACCATCGAAACATCGATGTTTCTCCAGCTCTATTACAATCCATATTCTGTTTACTGAAAATAGCATAATTGAGTGGTTCATCTAATCGTAATAATATCGTGAACTACTAGTTTTTTTTTACCTCAAATGACAGTACCACTAAGCATCGACACAAAGAGTACTCAGCGGATTTTACTCATTTGATGCTATTGCGATTTAGTGACCGCAGCAGTGTTGCCAACTCTGAGCCGATAGTTATAGCTGTGTTGACTCTTGAAAATATCCAAAAATAGCCAACCTTCACAAAAAATAGCAACAGAAAATAGCCAGATCAAAAACAGTTGAAAATAACTTGATTTGTTAAAACGAAGTGGTGAAAACCATATTTTGTTTGTATTTTATATATATCTATTCGACAAATGTCGCTAGAATTTCGTCAACTTCAACTTCTTGCTCGTTGTATGACAAAATGGTGCCAATTAAACGTAAGGAACTTTCGGGAAGTATTCTGTTTGGGGAAGTCAATGGTTGCATTTTGTTAAAAGCACGCAATACCGCTCTTATGTTTTTTTTATTTCCACATGGGATTTCAAATCCCACAATTTTGCATTCAGTGTGCACTTGCAATAAGTGCAAATCACTTTTGTCGGATCATTCACGTCTTTTTTAATACATGTTTTAAAACGTTCATCGTTAATCCACACATCACGAGCTTTTTGTTTATATTCTTTCGGCATTTTGGCGCGTGCTCGAATTTCTAACTTCTAACGATGTGAATTGCAAACTAGAGATGACAGCATGCAAGTACTCGTGTATCGATAAGTAATACATGCATATGCTGCCGGTCATTTTTTTTGTGAAGAGTTATGGCCATATTTTGCAAAACTATTTTACGAAACGTAAATATTTTTGTATTATGAAAAATAGCAAAAACTAGCAGAGCTTTTGATAAAAATAGCTGAAAAAACCGTTCCTAGCAAAATGGAACACTTTCTAGTTTTCGGTCATCAAAAATAGCCAGAACTGGCTAGAAAATAGCTGAGTTGGCAACACTGGACCCCAGAGCCCGAAGTGTATCACTAGTAAGCGATCGACTCTCTTGAAGAGAAGAGAGTCTCTTCGTTAGCAACTCCGATAAAGCGCACAGCGGCATCAACTTAGTGGTAGAGCTGGGAAACTATCGATGGTTGGAACATTCGATATTTCTGAAGGTTTTTAATGAAATATTCGATTGTATCACGATAGTGCTTTATTTTCTAAAAAGTGGTTATACCCATTGTAAATTGAAAAGAATGTATTGGTTTATTTACTAAACGACTCTTATAAAAAATATGTTTGATTAAACTCATATATTTTTAAAAAACAAATAACATTCTTTAATAGAATTATATCACTTTCATGGATACAAAATTAAAAATTTAGAAACTAAATTAAGTAAACCTAACTTGCCATCCATTTATTTCTGTTGAGAAACAATAACAGGTCCACTGTTTTAAGTTTAAGCGATGCTCTACAATCGCTTATTAACAGGCCAGCGTTGCTGGGACACACAATAATATATGTAACTTTGCCTTTGATTCCTCATATACACTGCTCGTATAAAGGTTTTTAGCATTTTTCTGCACGGGAGAACGTACCGAGGATCTAAAAGCTTTGATAATTTTCGAAAGCCTGGATCTTCTACTATTGAAAACGGCTGAAAGTCGACAGATATCAGCTTAGCCAAGGCGTTATCTAACAGTTTTTTCCTTTCTGAGGACGGAGCGTAGGTATTTGTTGTATCGATACATCAAAATTTTTTAATGTGTTTTTTTATACCCTTGGACCATTGAAAATGGTCAAAAAAGGGTATACTAACTTTGTGCAAATGTATGTAACGGTCAGAAGGAGGCGTCGCAGACCCCATGAAGTATATATATTCTTGCTCAGGATCACTAGCCGAGTTGATTGAGCCATGTCCGTCTGTCCGTCTGACCGTCTGTCCGTCTGTCTGGATGAACGCGCCGATTTCAGCTATTACAAAAGCTAGGGACACCAAATTTAGCATGAATATTCCTGCATACCATACGCAGATCAAGTTTATTTTCAATTTGGAATAACACGCCTACCGCCCCCGCAAACCACCAATTTTCATTTACATTGCGATTTACATTCGAAATACACATTTCTTAACGTTCTGCTTTAGCATAAATAAAGATAAATAACATATTAACTTATCCTCCAAATTGCAATCCGATCTGACAATGAACACTGAAGTTATTAGATAAACCATTTCGACCCATCGACCAGCAAAGAAGTTGTCGATGACGTCAGAACTAAATTACTTGTGCATGAAAGAAAAGGACAAACGATGCGAGCGCGAAGCGCGAGCTGTTTCTCGACTCTTCTTTTCCATGCACATGTCAATTACCGAAAATACATGTGCATAAATATATGCTAACACTCAACCAATAGGTGGCGTATTGATGAATATGAATGTATGCAAGCAGTTGCATGCATGTGTCCATATTCATAATATTCATAATATGCGTACGTGCAGCTATGATTATTATTTAATAATTCATATTTTAGGGTCAATAAAAAATACAAAACCATAAAATGCAATTAAATAAATATTAATTTTGATTACTCGATGTATTGCAAGTTATCGATATTGGCCAATTCAAAATTTATAAAGAAATACCAATAAATACTGCTCACTCCGCTTTTTGCAGTCTTCCGCTAGAAAAATTGCGGCGATAAATTTTTGACCACGTATTGAAATTGATGCAAGGTGGCAGCTTTTACTTTTTATGGCAACATACGTCCAAGGGTATCCCACTGTCGCGTACCGCTCGACTGTTGCTCTCTTTTAAATGTATTTTAGTCCTTATTATATTATAATTCAATACTAATGAGTAAAAGTTCTTTATAAAAAAATACGCTTTATTTGAGATCCATAGTTTGCTGTTTTCATTTGTTGAGAATCAAAATAAAACTTAAAACTACTCTCTCGTCCATTACAAAAATAAAAATAAAAAAACAATTCAATTTAAACGAAAATAAAAAATAACATCGAGTTCTACTCAAACAAAGAAAGAAAAACGCTGCATACTAAAATTAAGTTATCCAGTCATTTTTGTTTGAAAGTATAATCATATTAACATTTTTGGCTTTGAGAGCTTCGCTTTTCGCTCACTACAAGTCCTGGCTTGCTAAACATTCACTTTCAGTGGAGGTGGCCGGCACGCAAAAGTATTTCTACAAAGTAGTGATGGGTAAAATGGAAACACCGAACATCGATGTTTGAAAATCTGGAAGTTTCCGATTTTTTGAAAACATTGATGTATCGATACATCGCCGATGTTTCTTCCAGCTCTAGCATCCTGCCGTTATTTATAGCGAAATATACATATGTACATACAGCCACTTATATATATCTTTACATGTGTAGTATGCTAATACATACTTGATATGTGTACAAATCAAACATATGCAAGTGTTTGTAATACCTATACAAACATAAGTAAATTGTCTATATTGTACATACGTATGTACATGTCGAAATGGGAACAACTTAGTAAGTTCTTATGAACGTATTCCGAAATGTGTTGATGTCTTATTACATTAAAAAATGTTTTGCACACCGTATTTCTTAGATCCGCCATCTAAGGACAATAATATTATTCAAAATTTCCAACCTCATGATCAAAAATGTAATAAATAATGTAATAGCAGACATAAATTTAAAAGATTGAATTACTCTGATGATTTATTGATATTCATTTTTTTTCATTTATAAGTGAGCTAAGGCATCTAGCCAAGTTTAAAAACTGAATCTTTCTCAGTAGAAATAACCACGACCCAAGATAGCTGTTCGACTACAAACTTACATACTGTGGTAGTAGCAGCAAGTTCCTTCACGTCCCCCGCAATGTCTCTTGGAATACCTGATTTCTGAATCAGCACCTCCCATCGCTCAAACAGCGAATGATACGAACAAGTACTCGTTCCAATCAGTCATACCTGAAGGCAGAAAACGTAAGGGAAACTCAAGTACGTTTCAAAAATATCAGAAAACTAAAAAGCAGGCTTCTCAGCCGCAGAAGATGCCATCTGATGTTGAGACACCCTCATTGTCTTCACTTAGTAATAAACGATTTGCAGCCTTGGCTGAAGAAGGAGATAGAATCATGCAAGTAGACCTGCCTGAAAGTAGTTCTGATGAAGATGAAGCAACTCCGGCTGCTGATAATAGAAGCAAACAATCTTCAAATACGGTTAAGCCTCCAGCCATTTGTGTCCCAAACATCCCCCGTTACTGGAACTGGCTCTGAATTCGTGTGCTGGTGAGAGCAACTATACTCTACGAGTATCAAAATTCGGAGTGTCACGGATATACACGGTCAACTCTGAGGCCTTCCGTGCCGTTGTAAGGAAATTAAATTCTCTTAATTGTAAGTCCTGGCATCATCAACTAAAAGAGGACAAACCCTACAGATTCGTGCTCAAGGGAATGCATGCAAGTGTTCTCAAGGAACAAATTAAGAAAGAATTTGCTAATCTTGGTTACGAAACTCTCAACATACTATATTGTCAGAGAAAATGAGGCTGGCAGAACGAACTAATTTGTGATGGGGATGACGAAGCGGCTATCAACCACAAGACCAGGCAAAACTTGTTCTTCGTTAATCTAAAATATGGCTTAAAAATTTCTGAAGTTCTAAAGGTAACGCAACTTGGTAGACACAGGGTCATCATAGAACGCGCTCGTCGCAGGAAAGAAGTGCTTCAATATCTGAGATGCCACATTTTTTGGGCACTCCAAAAACTATTGTCTCCAGGATCCAATCTGTGGCAAGTGTGCTGGGCCCCACGCAACTGGCTCTACGCTATGCACGAGTGAAAATTATTTGTGCATCAACTGCGGTGGTGATCATGCTTCAAAGGACAAAAACTGACCTGTCAGATTTGAAAAAGTAAAGAAGCTCAAGCCAAACCCAAAGCTCCCTACTCTTGTTGCTCATGGCAACACTGTCAGCCCTAAAAAAAGTGAAAGCTATACTCACGGATTCATTCCGGCTGAGGCCATCAGAAGTAAAATTTCATACGCCGATATTGCACGACCCAAAAGTCCTCAATTTGGATCACTTGCGACTAGCCAACACCACAGTGAACTAGACTCACCACAAAAAAAGTTTCGGGCGCTGGAAAGCGCCATCCGGGATATAAACTCGAGAATGGACAAAATGTTCAAACTAATAGAGGAGACTGTGGAATCTAACAAGGCTTTTAGAGAACTAGTTCAGATCCTCATATCACGGACGTCAAAATGACCCAACCAATAATAAAATTCGGATTGTGGAATACACGTGGACTAGCTAGGAACTCTGAGGAGCTTCAGCTTTTCCTTAGAAAATATTTCAAAATGTTGATGTCATGCTTGCCACTGAAACACGCATCTCTCTACCTGTTTACTCCACCTACCACGCCGTCCACCGCAGTGGAAACAGCAGAGGTGGAGCCACTGTCATAGTGCGCTCTTCCTTGAATCATTGTCCCCAACCTCCAATCTCAACCAACGACCGGCAGGTAGCGAGTGTGCAGTTGCAGACTTCAGAGGGAACGGTTACTTAAGCATCGGTGCATCTCCCACCCAGCGAGCGGTTGATAAAAGCTAATATTGAGTCAATTTTTGTAACACTTGGTGACAAATTTATAGCAGCTGGAGACTACAATGCCAAACATTATTGGTGGGGAAACTCAAGAGCCTGCGATAGAGGCAAACTCATACAGGATGTAGTCGCAAACGGCCACTATCAAATTTTGCCGACTGCAGAGCCAACATTTTTCTCCTCCAACACACAGGTAGCTCCATCTGCATTAGATTTTTTTGTAAATAAAGGCTACTCCATGAACAGTTTCAACATCCTAATTCTGCACGATCTGTCATCAGACCACACCCATCACGAAAAGATTCAAGTTTCAGGCTTCTAAGAAATCTGCTATAAGGAGCCCGTCTGGTGGTTGGTGCCGCACATCACAAGATAAAGCAGAAGTTTTTGCAAGCAACTTGGAGCAAAGATTTAAGCTGCTCGCATTTTCGGATGCGAATCATTTCCGTTTGGTTGCGGAGTCTCTTGAAACGCCATTTCAAATGTCACTGCCCGCGGATCCTGTCACTCCCGAAGAACTGTTTCCTTGTTGAAGTCAAAAAAAGCCTCGGGTCATGACTGAAAAAGTTCGCTAAGCGTTTTTAGCGAACTAAAATAAATTGTTAAAAAACAAAAGTGTAAGACGCGGTGGTTCGGTTCACAATGTACAACTTTAATTGCTGCTGGCTTCACAGAATATTCAATACTGACTCGAGCGGTGACCCCAGCTTGGCCACGCACTCTCAAATTTGCCGTCGGCAATTGTCGATCGGCTTACCATACAAATATAAGAGAAACTTACACTAAACAATTCATATGCATTCTCTTAAACTAGTTTAACTCTATCAATTCAATCTGCTTTGTAACATTATAATAATAACAATTTAACTATAATAATATTTACCATATATAATATTATTAATAATATTTATAATAATATGCTGCTCCGACATTCCGGCCCCATTGACGAGCTCCGGTCTTCTACCAATGGCATTCGAGCAAGCTTATGTACTGGGCGCTTAGTAGTGCCTGTTGCCGTCCTTAGCTCTGCCACTCGGACCTTGCCGTCCTCCCCTTGAATTGTGCGCGTTACACGCCCTGTTATCCATTGCTAGGGGGTGTGTTGTCGTCGTGCACTAGCACGACCGCCCCTTCCTCGAGGTTGGCCTCGCCTTTGGCCCATTGCGCTCGCTGCTGGAGACTGTGCAGGTAGTCCTTGGACCACCTATGCCAAAAGTGCCGTTTGAGCACCGACAATTGTTGCCACCGCTTCAAATATCCGGGTCCTGGCTTCTTGCTGGTCTCGTCTGGCTCGCACTCTGACGGCAGCGCTAACAAAGGCAGTCCGATAAGCAGGTGGCCTGGCGTCAGCACCTCTCCATCGCTGGGATCGCTGCTGTCGACGAGCAACGGCCTGGAGTTGAGCAGCGCCTCGACGTCCACCAGGTGCGTGCTCAGCTCGTCCTGTGTTAGGTTGGCGTTGCTCGCTCCTCTCAGAAGCCTGTGTTTGGCGGACTTCACCGCTTACAAAAAGTTGAGTAAATTCTGAACTCTTTGTCATTAGAAACGGAAACTTAGCGTCGTAAGAGAGAGGTCCGTGTAACAAACGTCCTCCTACTCTAACGAGCTCATATTGTATTCCATTTTTCTCAAATTTGTCAATAAATTGATTCAATGACTGCAACATTGGTGTTAGAACTGCTGATTTTTTCAGTAATTTGAATTCTCTCTCGAACGAGGTGCGTTGAACTATGGCGATCAGTTTTAGAAATGAAATATTTCTTTCTGATGCCGACACCACGAGCGAATCTGTCCTGAGCCCCTTGTGACAAAATCGAAGCACATAAGCCATTATGCAAATTACTTTAGGTAAGCTGGAGCGACGATTTATGAGTTCTATAAAACAATTTGGCTCAACTTCTGCTAATGTACATACAACAGCACATTTTTTATCTTCTGACGCTGTCTCAATCTGGTGAAGCTGAGGCCATTGGTCTTCCTCCAACTTCAAGAAACCTGGCCCATCAAACCATAACGAGCTAACAATCTCATCTATATCGGTTCCCCTCGATACTAAATCCGCCGGATTAGCATCTGTTGGAACATGACGCCACACAATACCATTCGACAACTCCTGAATTTCTGCAACTCTATTTGCCACAAATGTGCCCAATGTGCAAGAATCGCGTTTAAGCCAGTATAACACAACCTGTGAATCCGACCAGAAATTCAAACTTTCAATGCTAAATTTGGTTAGAGTTGTCGCAATTTGGTGCCACAGCTTAACCAACAAGAGTGCTGCGCATAATTCTAATCGGGGTATTGTCTTCACGTTTGGTGGAGCTACCCTAGACTTTGCAGTGAGCAATGTAGTGCCAACGTCTCGGTTGCTGCACGTTCGCACGTAGATGCAACAACCGTACGCATGACTGGATGCATCAGCAAAGCCATGTACTATATTTGAACCTTTTGATACGTATTAAGACATACGTATCGAGGAATGCGAATTTTGTGTAAATCGCGCAACGTCATGGCGAACCTATTCCATGTCGTGTGAAGGCTCATTGGAATGGCTTCATCCCAATCTATTTTAAGTCTCCACAATTCCTGCAACAACATTTTGGCCTTGGTAAGAATTGGACAATAGCGTTAAGTTCTTTAACACTATCTGCACCTGCCAACATATCGTCAACATAGAAACACGTTTTAATCACATCTGATCCAATAGGATGTGATTGGGCGTGCATGTTGGCCAGCTCAAATAAGCAGCGTATCGCCAGAAAGGGTGCAGAAGCTGTACTATATGTGACTGTATTAAGTCGGTATGCTTGAATATTTTGTGAAGTATTTTCTCTCCATTTTCAGAAATATTGATCTGCCTATACATTATTGAAATGTCACCAGTTACGGCATACTTATTCAACCGGAAGTTAACCAGGGTTGAATATAGCTCCCTCTGAATTGTCGGCCCCACCATCAGTGTTTCGTTTAGAAAAACAGCTGTTGACGTCTTACTAGAAGCGTCGAAAACTACACGAAGCTTAGTGGAGGAACTTTCAGGCCTAAGAACGCATTGATGAGGAATATAATAATGCTGTCCTAGAGGAGTTGACTTCAGAATGGACATATGTCCCAAATCCAAAAATTCTTTCATGAAGTCATGGTACATGCTTTTTAGAACTGCTTCCTTCGATAATTTACGCTCAAGTTGCAAAAAACGCCTTTTAGCAGTTTGAAAGGAAAAGCCAAGAACTTCATGATCGGTCTTGAAAGGGAGATCCACTTGGAAACGACCAGAAGATAACTTTACAGTTTTCTTGAAGAACAGTTCACAAGCTTGTTGTTCAGCTGTTTGGCGACCAGCCTTCGACTCGAACGGACATTGATCCAATTCCCAGAAACGGATAACTAACGAGTCGAGAGAACAATTAGTTTGGGCTACTAAACACCCACTAAACTGATGCCTAGGCACTTGTCCAGTATATTTGCCTGCTACTATCCATCCTAGCAGCGTTTTTTGCATTGTTGGAAGTTCAGAACCCAGTTTTATTTGCCCAACGCACAACAATTCATAAAATAATTCTGCTCCCAAAAGAATGTCCACCTTAGCTGGCCTATAAAATTCTGGATCTGCCAGCTTTATATTTTTGGGTATTTTCCAATTTGAAATACTTATGGACTGTACTGGCTGTGTTGTTGAAATGGATTTCAACACCCTACAGTCAGCCGAAAAATTGTGGGAATTTATGCGCGACTGAATAGAAGCACATATCTTGCTTTTGCTATCTATTGTTGCACCTCCAACCATCGAAATAGCTAAAGATGTTGGCTCCCGCTTGAGCCGTAACATCTGGGCCATACTCTCTGATATCAAATTGATTTGGGAACCACTGTCAAGCAAGGCTCGTGCAGAATGCGACTGACCAAATCTGTCTTTAACATTAACGACAGCAGTGGCGAGAACAATTTGTGCATTATTTGACACATGGCCCAAATGCACGTCTGCCACAGTTGCTTGATGTGTAGATACCTCACCTTGATCAGGAGTAGTATACCTGTAAAGCAAGGAATGATGTGGCCTTGAACAAACTCTACACTTTGGCACCTTACACTTAGAGACTGTATGCCCAACAACCAAACAATTTAGGCACAACTTTTGTGCTTTGACATATTCAAAACGCTGCATAACTGAAATTGCAGAAAACGATGGACACGAAGAGATATTGTGCGTTTCTGACTTGCAAAAAACACACACAGACGTTGATGGACGCCCTCCATCAGAAATAGCAAAGGACGACTTACCCTGATGGGGCTTCTTGGCGTCAATTCGCGACTTTGTTTTGTCACGAGTTGACTCGTCTGTTGACAAATACTGATATCTTTTATTCAGTTGTCTAGCACAATCTTCCCAGGATGGCAGCGTATCATAATCAAGCTGCTCTTCAAAACGAGATTTGGTACCATGGTCTACCTTTGCCATGACAATGTGAATTATCATTGCATTAGCAATGTCTCTGTCGTTACCTAACGACGACAACGAAGCATAAATAGCAGACACCGTGTCTATGATCGATCTCAAACTCGATGCAGATGGTTTTGTCATGCTAGGTATGTCAAACAATTGCGAAACATTATCAAAGAATATAAGACATTTGTTGTCATATACTGCCTTGAGACTAGCGAGGGCCTTTGGATAGTCACAATCCGTTAATTGATACGGCTTAACTACCCCCAATGCTTCATCGGACAAACACGAAACTAAATGGTTGAACTTTTCGACGTTTCACAAGGAATAGTCATTGTCGACCAAACTTTCAAACTTAAAATTTTTGTATTCCGAATGTTTGCCACCAAATCTGGGCAAACGCATTTTCGGCAGTTGGGATCGCTGGCTCGAAACTATGGAGCAATTGTGCTCAATTATTGGCTCTGACGTTGCCTTGGATGCATTTATATATAATGCCTTTGTGATGACACACAAATCTTCTCTAGAATCATTTTGAGGGTTTAAATTATCCAACTCAGCCTGTAAATCCATTGCCTTTTCGATGTAACCGTCTAAAAGTTCTAAACGGCACGCTAACTCTGTTTTATCAGACGAAAAGGTCTTTGATTTAATTGCTGTTTGCACACGGGAGATGTCAGCGCTAACCTTATCAAATCTTTGCAAACATAGCGATAATTTTGCAGCTGTTTTGCTGACTTGTGGCTTTTCACTAGTCTTTTCAGACTCAAACATGTTGCTTTAAAAGAAAATATCAATAACTCAACAAAGAAATAATCTCACAACTTTGTGAGCTACCCTCGCAACACCTCCGACTATGTAAATCTAGCTTGCCTAATACACACACACACGCAACCTAGGCGTTGTGTGAGCAAAAAACGAAAGTGATCCAAGCGATCCAAAGTAAGGCAAGCTAAACGTTTACTGTAACTACGTTTCTATGCAGCAATGTAAAATGCGGGGTGCGGGGTAAGCAATGCTAACGAAAGAATATATACACACGCACTCTAAGTGGTATATACATACATATGTATGTATGTATATCAAACAAACGAAACAAGCGAAAAGAGTATCAAATCGAAAGTTCGCTGACGCTACATTTGTAGACAGCTGTAAAATCTGCAAGGTGCGGGGTAACAAAATGCAAGCGCACTGAGAGCGTAAGCAAAGAACGGTCTGAGTTCAGCGGACGTGTGTGTATGTGCAAACGCAAATATGTATGTGCGTATACCTTTATGTATTAACAGATGTTCGAAATTCGCGAATATACAGTGGGGAGCAAAAGTGATTCCATGATCAATGTTTTCATGTTTGGGAACACATAGAAACTAAACGAACGAAGTATTATTATTATTATTATAGAAGAGGGAGTCTCCCAGCGGAAAAAGCGCGAGGCACTGCGACCAATATGATCTTTTGTACCCAGAATGCTCTCCCTGTCATGACAAAAGCTGTTCTGCTTCCCTAATGAAGCATAACAGATCTTTCGTCGAGGAACGAACAATCTGCTCTGGAGTTGCGATTTCCACGTGCAGATGTTTCCTCCTTGTCCATACCAAGGCCGGACAGTCACATAGAATGTGTTCAGTAGTTTCATCGTCCTCTTTGCAGAGCCTGCACTCTGCGTCCGAGGACAAACGCATTTTTTTGAGGTGGTAGTTCACCAAGTGGTGGCCACTTAGGTAGCCAACAAGAAGATAGAGGTCTCTCCTGGAGAGTAGCTTGGTCCTTCGATCAACTTTGGGATTGGTAAGCTCTTTAGCCTGCCGCATCCCTGGTTGGAAGAACCAGTAGCGTTCAGTCAATCTTCCAGCCCAGGCTTTCACAAGGGAGGAGATAGTAGACCACCCCACGCCACAGAAGGGTTCGGGGCCGAGCAAGGTGGCTGATGAACCAGCCCTCGCTAGCTCATTGCCCTGGAAGCCAGAGTGCCCAGGTACCCAAATTAGGGTGACTTTATTCCTTATTGACAGCCTCTGGAGACAATTCCAGCAGTCAGCCACCATACGCGAGCCTACTCTTTTTGAGGAGAGGGCTAGTATGGCCGCTTGGCTGTCCGAGAAGATGTATATTTTCGCTCCTCTAGTCCCCTTCTCAAGGATAAGACGGCAGTAGAACTCAATGGCGTGAACCTCTGATTGGAAAACTGTGGGCCAGTTGCCCATAGCAATCGAGGTCCTGGAGTTGGGACCATGTATCCCAGCTCCAACCCCCTGTTCAGTCTTTGACCCGTCGGTGTACCAATGTATACCATTTGGGTCTCTGATGGGGTTGCCAGCATCCCAAACCATGCGGTCCGGGATGAGGGTTCTAAATTTTGCACCAAAGAAGAGTTCCTTGGTCATAGAATCTGATCTAGTGCAGATCTCTAAGCCAGGAATATCTTTGAGTAGGCTAGCATGCCCAGATTCGGTAGCTAGAAGCCCAGATTGGAGCTTGATTCCAAGAAGGCTCATAGCAGCAACTTCTTTTATACGGATATGCAGTGGAGTCAGATTCAAAATCGATTCCATTGCTGCAGTGGGACAGGTGCGGAGTGCACCCGTCAAGGAAAGGCAAAGCAGCCTATGCAATTTCGTGCATTTATTGATGGCAGTGACCTGCGTAACCTTGGGCCACCACACAATAGCAGCGTAGGTTTCGATCGGTCTTACCATCATCTCAAAAAGCCACCTAATGGTGCAGGATTTGAGACCCCATATTCTACCGAAAAGCCTTCTACATGCCCACATGGCATGAGTGGCCTTTGATAGAGTGTTATGCAGGTGGGAGTTCCAGTTTAGTCGCTTATCAAGGGTTACCCCTAGATATTTGACTTCGTTGGAAAGTTCCACAGGAGAGCCGCCAATATGTAATTGACCAATGTCAATAGAGTAACGCTAAGTGAAGGGAACAATGATTGCCTTCTGAGGATTGATGCTAACACCTACATCATCGCACCATCTACTGACCGTGTTCAGAGCTGATTGCATCAGCGGTGTTGGCATAGTTCCCGTTCACTACGAGAGCCAGGTCGACGGCATAGCCAATCGCTTCCACGCCCTGTTCTGCGAGTATGATTAGTAGATCGTCAACTACTAGGGACCAGAGCAAAGGGGATAGAACCCCTCCCTGGGGACACCCTTTTACCGCACTAATATGGGCGGTCGTCGTATCCAGGGTAGAGAAGATAGTCCGGTGTTTGAGCATGGCGTCAATCCACCGGATTATGGGACGGGCAATGTTCCTGCGCTCAAGCGCAGTAGAGATAGACCCGTAGCCGGTATTATCGAAAGCACCCTCTATATCAAGAAAAGAGCACAGAGCAATGTTTTTTGATACGAAGGCCTTTTCGATCTTACTCACTAATTTGTGGAGAGCGACCTCTGTCGATCTACCGGCTATATACGTGAACTGCGTGGGGTGCAGAGGGTTGTTTTCCTGCAGAGAGCACCGAGTGTGCAAGTCTAGGAGCCTTTCCGCAGTCTTGAGCAGAAAGGAGGTAAGGCTGATCGGCCGGTAGGACTTAGGCTGGTCAAGAGGACGATTCCCCTGTTTGGGGATGAATACCACATTGACTCTCCTCCAAGAGTTGGGTATGTGTCCCCACGTGAGATTGGCTCTAAGAAGGCCGACCAGTGGATCGAGGATATGATCCAGACTGTTTTGGAGAAGGGCTGGAAAGATTTGATCACCCCCTGGGGCTTTGAAGGGAGCGAAGGAATCTACAGCCCATTTGACCTTTTCAGGATCGAAGATGGTACCAGATAAACTGGTTCCACGTGAGTCAGGTGACCAGGTGGCGTCAACGTGACTGGAGAGATCTGGGTTGGCGACGGAACCTGGGAAGTGAACTTGTAGTAAAAGTTCAAGTGCTTCCCTACGATCTTGAGTGAAAGAGCCATCTGCTCTTTTTAGAAGCCCTATTCCATTAGACGATCCTTTGGCTAATACCTTGTGGAGTCTCGCTGCCTCTGGCAGAGATTCTATGCTACCACAATAGCTGCGCCACGTATCGCGTTTGGAGCGTCTAATGTTCTTATTATAGTTTGTGAGAGCGTCCCTATAGACGTTCCAACTTATACGGTGAGATCTGGCCTTGTTGAAAAGGCTTCTAACCTTCCTTCTTTGAGCAGCCAGCTCTTCGTTCCACCAAGGAACTTTACGGTTGACCGTTAGTGTCTTCCGAACTGAGCTGGCTTCGAAGGACGTAATTAGCACATCTTGGAGCAGGTTGGCAGCAAGTTCTATCTCACTGACAGAGTTAGGATTGCTGATCAACATGTCTGCTTTCAAAGCCACAGAGGCTTTGAAGAGTTCCCAATTTGTCTTTTTAGGACAAAAGGAGTTCTGGCGGATCTCGACTTGGCCAGGAAGGTCGAACCTGATGTGCTGATGGTCCGACAAGGTGGCTTCGTCTGTGACCCGCCAGTTTATAAGCGAACTCGCAATTGAGTTGCTTATTAGGGTGAGATCTAATACCTCTTCCCTAATAGAATTAATAAACGTCGGTTTACACCCGACGTTCGCTATGTCTAAATGACAACACATTAGATAATCAAGGAGAGACTCACCACGTTTGTTGACGTCGCTGCTCCCCCAGATTGTGTGATGGGCGTTGGCATCAAAGCCAATCACGAGCGGCCTGTTGTGGAGGCGGCAGAATCCCACAAGCCGCTGAACCTCTGCGGGGGGGTACGTCATCCACATCGCCCGGGAAGTAAGCAGAGGCGATCACCACTTCCCGGACGCCATCAGCAGTGGCTACCTCCATAGCCGTTGCCACCAGGTCTCTGTGAATGAAGTTGGTTAAAGGAAAGTGTCTCACACTGTTATTGATCAGTATAGCAGTGCGAGGGGCACCTCCCATACGGTCACATAATAACTTACATGATCCGCATGATAGTCCACGGACGAGGCCACCAATTAACCATGGCTCTTGGACGAGAGCCAGGTCAATCTCCTCTTTACAGACGACCCTGCACAGGGTGGCTGACACTCCTCTGGCGTGGTGCAGGTTCGCCTGGAGCACTCTAGTTGCACTCCGCATCCTCTCTCAGCGCCTTGGTGACAAGGCCACATGCCTTGCCCCCCGAGAGTCGTTGCCTCGGATGCCCTTCGGCAGTCAGGCTGAGCTGCTCGGGGGAGGTCGCTTAGCGATCCCAGTCGCGGGAGGTGCCCTTGCGGGTTGTTTGCGCCCAGCGCTGACTGTGGGTCTGGCAGGGGCCAGGAGGCGCCCGCTGCCAGCCACCGGCCTGGTGCGGTCCGTTGAGGGGTTGGGGGCGGAGACCAGAATGGTCGGGGGTTTGGGGATGGGGGCTTTCAGCGCCACTGCGGCCGCAGCACTGGTGGACGCTACCGGTGCGACAGCCACTGCTGTCGCATAGGTAGGGGCCACCTTTGACGCTTCCGGAGGGGCGCTGGAAGGGGGGGAATGGTTGGAGAGGGGGATGGGGGACGGGCCGGGGAGGGAGAGGCTCTGGGGACGGAGTTTTTCAGGAGAAGTTTGACTCGTCCAAAGACGAATTTCACCTTCCCGTTGCACTCCGTCAGAGCCTTATACGACTCCTCGTCGACCAACATCGCGAGGTGGGTCGTAGTACCAAAGAGGGTATGCTGGACCACCCGCCACTGTTTTGTCGAGAACAACTCCTCGTTTTGGATACCAAGGTATCGCAAAATATCGGCGGGTGTGAGTCCAGCACTACTGGGGAAGTATCCTCTAATGAGGTGAGCTTTGGGGAACTCGGACTCCTCCAGTAGTTTAATGTCAAGGGAGCTGATGGACCTGATGTGTCCAACGGCTCCCCTGACACAGTCGGCAGTGCGGCTATCCTCGCACACCAGGAGCAGCCATTCATTTCGAGGTATGCAACCCTCGAAACCCGGACTGGCACCCGATGTGGGATGAATCAGCAGAGCCTTGGCAATGCTAGCTTTCACCGTGGCCACTTGCTCCGGTGAAAGCGGGTTTTTTGAGTCAGCCGAAGTGAAGCCCAGTTTCACGCTGCTCGACACCTGGCTGAGAGGTGGCTTTGTGGACTCCACATGAGTCTTTTTGGGCTTCTTTGAAGACCCTTGAGGTTCGAGGACGGTATCGTCAGCGCGCGTCCGTTTGGCCTTGGTTTCCACGGGGGGCGCGGTGGCGATAGCCAGAGCTTCTGCTCTGCTCGAACCCTTTGCGAGTGCGGCTTTGAAAAGCCTCTTCTCACGGGTCTTCATTTTCACAAAGGCGTTCTCAGAGTCCAGTCGCAGCCGCTGTATCTGAGAGCCTGCTTCCGTGAGACCTGACTTCTGCGAGGCCACGGAAGCGTCGTCAACGAGGCTGATCAGGTCAGCGTCAGCTTCAGCGTCAGAGGACATCACCTCGACGAGCTGCTGCCGGCCTGAGCAGCTATTGGACGAGAAATCAGCACTGGCGAACTCATCGTCCAAGGGAGTCCGTGGCCTGTCCGGGTCCCCCTAAAGTACCAGGGCCAAGACCCGTGGTATTGGGGGTGGAAGCCAGCAGCCCACTGGCTGCAGTGCTGTTGTTGGGGTCGGCCGTTAAGGCCTCGCCCTGGGTTGATGCTGTCAAAGTCGCATCGGACTTATCTTTTATAAAATTTATATCCATAGTTTGGACCCACGAGTAGGCGGGAAGGGAAGGTCGCCCACGGCATAGCCCGCGTGCCGTGGGAAGTCTAGATGAAACTGGAGGGCGACAGGTATCCAGAGTCCGCATACTAACGACCGGGCTACCCCCGGCCATGCATCCCTTGGCGTATGCTGTTCCGCCTTGGATTGGGGTGATTTATAGAATCACAATCTTCGCCCGACTACAATTAGTCAGCACCCCTAGCAGAGACATGACCGTGCTAGGGGCCTGCTTCCAGCCGCCCTCACGTGGAGAGTATAGCCGCACTTCCGACAGTAGGAGCAAGGACGGCACGTACCTCAGCCAAAGCTAGGGTTCCATGTGATTCCCCTTACTGTCTCTGACGGCTGACGGCCAAAAAAACGAACGAAGTAAATGATAAAACTTTTATATTTTGTTTAATGGTAGTTTATTTGTAACAAAAAGGCGTAAGTAATAAAGTAATTGAAGAAGCTATAGAATAGTAATAATTCAAAAACAAAAACAAGCGGCATGTACTCAGTTTTGCACCATTTAAGAAAAAATACAAAATAAATTCATTATTAATATTTTGTCCAGAGATGCTTATTTTCTATGACATTTTTCATACGTTTTGGCATACTTTCAACTTATTTTTCGAATATACCTTTCGGAATATTATTCCATTCTTGTTCAACACGCTCCCAAAGATCGTCCAAGTTGGATGGGGCTGACTGATACTGGCGAAGCCGTCGCTTTACGATTGACCATAGGTTTTCAATCGGATTGAGGTCCGGACTTTGCGCTGGCCACTCCCTCATCTTAAAATTTTGGTTTCCGAGCCATTCATTAACAATTTTCGCAGTGTGTTTGGGATCCCCATTTTGCTGAAAAGTGATTTCCTGCTCTGGGTAGGCACACTGGTCAAGAAAATTGGGAAGATGGGTTTGCAAAATGCTCAAATAGTGTTCCTTTCGCATAATCCCGTCAATTTTGTGCAACGGTCCAACGTGCTAATACGTGAAACACCCCCATGTCATTATGTTACCGCCTCCATGTTTCACGGTTTGCTTCACATGCTGTCTTTGAAGCGTGTCTTTGCCAACAGTATTGCTTTCAATCCGATTGAAAACGATTAAACTTAGATTCGTCCGACCAAATAACACGTTTCCAGTCTTCTATTGTCCAGTTCTTGTGTTCCTTTGCGAATTTTAGCTGAGCCTTAACATTTTTCTCGTATAAAACTGGTTTTTTTTTTTTCACTGCTGTACCCAATCCTACATACCAAGTGCTCTTCTAGCTATCCATCGACTCACGATATACTTAAAAGTATATTTTTTCTCATTTTAGACATCATAAGTCGAGCGCCAGAGTTTGTTAGAAGGCGACGGCGACCATTCAACTTGTTTTCAGCACAAACATTTTGTCTTTTCTGCACCTTGACAACTACTAATTGGCTTATTTGCAGCTTCTCAGCAATAGTGAACACCCACTTTTAGTCAGGGAGATAATACTATTTTCTTTATCAGAAGACAGCTTCTTCATTTTTCAGTGAATAGTTCGAGACTAAGTTACAAATTAAGCTAATCAACTATAAACTTGTGGAACAGAAAGGTTTTCTGCATTCTGACAACGAATAATAAATGCAAAAATGATAAATGATAAGAAAGAAAGAAGAGCAAAAATATAAGCGAATAACGGATGGTGCAAAACTGAGTACATGTCGCTAGTTTTTATATCCTTGGACCATTAAAAATGGTCAAAAAAGGGTATACTAACTTTGTGCAAATGTATGTAACAGGCAGAAGGAGGCGTCGGAGACCCCATAAAGTATATATATTCTTGCTCAGGATCAATTGCCGAGTCGATTGAGCCATGTCCGTCTGTCTGTCCGTCTGTCTGTCTGTCTGGATGAATGCGTCGATCTCAGCTATTACAAAAGCTACGGACACCAAATTTAGCATGAAGACTCCTGTATACCATACGCAAATCAAGTTTATTTTCAATTTGGAATAACACGCCTACCCCCCGCAAACCGCCAATTTTGTTTACATTGCTATTTACATTCGAAGTACTCATTTCTTAACGTTCTGCTTTAGCATATATACAGATAAATACTATATGAACTTATCCTCCAAATTGCAATCCGATCTTACAATAAACACTGAAGTTATTAGATAAACCATTTCGACCGTTCGACCAGCAAAGAAGTTGTCGATGACGTCAGAACTAAATTACTTGTGCATGAAAGAAAAGGACAAACGATGCGAGCGCGAAGCGCGAGCTGTTTCTCGACTCTTCTTTTCCATGCACATGTCAATTACCGAAAATACATGTGCATAAATATATGCTAACACTCAACCAATAGGTGGCGTATTGATGAATATGAATGTATGCAAGCAGTTGCATGCATGTGTCCATATTCATAATATTCATAATATGCGTACGTGCAGCTATGATTATTATTTAATAATTCATATTTTAGGGTCAATAAAAAACACGAAACCATAAAATGCAATTAAATAAATATTAATTTTGATTACTCGATATATTGAAAGTTATCGATATTGGCCAATTCAAAATTTATAGAGTAATTCCGATATATACTACTCACACCGATTTTTGCAGTCTTTCGCGCGCTAGGAAAATTGCGGCGATAAATTATTGGCAACGTATCGAAATTGAAGCAAGGTGGCAGCGCACTGTAGTGTTATGATTAATTTGTAGCTTGCGATTAGTATTATACATTTAAATACTTTTTATGGCAACATACGTCCAAGGGTATCCCACTGTCGAGTGCCGCTCGACTGTTGCTCTCGTTGTTTTTGAATTATTACTATTCCATTTCTTCTTTTTCTATTTTGCTATATACGCCTAATTGTATAAAATAAACAAGTTATTCAATAAAAAAAGTTTTTGTCATTTACATTATTCGTTTAATATTTATGTGAGCTCAAACATGAAAACGTTGATCGTGGAATCACTTTTGCTCCCCACTGTATGTATGTAAATAAGTAAAGATCGCGATATTTTTGCGTTGACACAATAACACACTCAATTAAAAACAATTTAACCACCAGAAATATTATGTTTAAATAAAAAATGTAATTAAATATAGCCGTATTGTTTGTTTTATTTATTTTTTATCAAAATCATGCAAACGAATTATTCTTGTTAGTATATAAGTTAACACATAAGTCTCGCGTAAGAAACACAAACAACTGCACATTGTCGCTCCAAGTAAATTCCGCTGACGTATGAGTTCAGCGCCCCGGCCGCTCGGTCAGCAACGGTAACCTGACACTTGAAAATATTGCAAGTGGCTGCGTTATCGTTTATGCTGAGTCGGCTTGCCGACTCTAGCTTGGAGCCACAATATATCTCTTTGTACTTCCTAGTTTTAGTTCTTACAAAGCTGCTCAATAAACTACAGCTCAACTCCGGCACATAGCCGTAAAAATAACCTTGTTCTTAATTACACTACATTGCTACGCCACAAGGCTAGTAATAAAACTAAGGGGGTGAAGTCAAGCCCTCCAACATAATCAACCTAGATTCAGTGTCAAAGGCGTACCTCTACTGCAGAAGGAAGACCCCCTGGATACCAAATAGGAGATTTATATAACTGGCGCCCAACGCCACATGCCTTGCCCCCCCGAGAGTCGTTGCCTCGGATGCCCTTCGGCAGTCTGGCTGAGCTGCTCGGGGGAGGTCGCTTAGCGATCCCAGTCGCGGGAGGTGCCCTTGCGGGTTGTTTGCGCCCAGCGCTGACTGTGGGTCTGGCAGGGGCCAGGAGGCGCCCGCTGCCAGCCACCGGCCTGGTGCGGCCCGTTGAGGGGTTGGGGGCGGAGACCAGAATGGTCGGGGGTTTCGGGATGGGGGCTTTCAGCGCCACTGCGGCCGCAGCACTGGTGGACGCTACCGGTGCGACAGCCACTGCTGTCGCATAGGTAGGGGCCACCTTTGACGCTTCCGGAGGGGCGCTGGAAGGGGGGGGAATGGTTGGAGAGGGGGATGGGGGACGGGTCGGGGAGGGAGAGGCTCTGGGGACGGAGTTTTTCAGGAAAAGTTTGACTCGTCCAAAGACGAATTTCACCTTCCCGTTGCACTCCGTCAGAGCCTTATACGACTCCTCGTCGACCAACATCGCGAGGTGGGTCGTAGTACCGAAGAGGGTATGCTGGACCACCCGCCACTGTTTTGTCGAGAACAACTCCTCGTTTTGGATACCAAGGTATCGCAAAATATCGGCGGGTGTGAGTCCAGCACTACTGGGGAAGTATCCTCTAATGAGGTGAGCTTTGGGGAACTCGGACTCCTCCAGTAGTTTAATGTCAAGGGAGCTGATGGACCTGATGTGTCCAACGGCTCCCCTGACACAGTCGGCAGTGCGGCTATCCTCGCACACCAGGAGCAGCCATTCATTTCGAGGTATGCAACCCTCGAAACCCGGACTAGCACCCGATGTGGGATGAATCAGCAGAGCCTTGGCAATGCTAGCTTTCACCGTGGCCACTTGCTCCGGTGAAAGCGGGTTTTTTGAGTCAGCCGAAGTGAAGCCCAGTTTCACGCTGCTCGACACCTGGCTGAGAGGTGGCTTTGTGGACTCCACATGAGTCTTTTTGGGCTTCTTTGAAGACCCTTGAGGTTCGAGGACGGTATCGTCAGCGCGCGTCCGTTTGGCCTTGGTTTCCACGGGGGCGCGGTGGCGATAGCCAGAGCTTCTGCTCTGCTCGAACCCTTTGCGAGTGCGGCTTTGAAAAGCCTCTTCTCACGGGTCTTCATTTTCACAAAGGCGTTCTCAGAGTCCAGTCGCAGCCGCTGTATCTGAGAGCCTGCTTCCGTGAGACCTGACCTCTGCGAGGCCACGGAAGCGTCGTCAACGAGGCTGATCAGGTCAGCGTCAGCTTCAGCGTCAGAGGACATCACCTCGACGAGCTGCTGCCGGCCTGAGCAGCTATTGGACGAGAAATCAGCACTGGCGAACTCATCGTCCAAGGGAGTCCGTGGCCTGTCCGGGTCCCCCTAAAGTACCAGGGCCAAGACCCGTGGTATTGGGGGTGGAAGCCAGCAGCCCACTGGCTGCAGTGCTGTTGTTGGGGTCGGCCGTTAAGGCCTCGCCCTGGGTTGATGCTGTCAAAGTCGCATCGGACTTATCTTTTATAAAATTTATATCCATAGTTTGGACCCACGAGTAGGCGGGAAGGGGAAGGTCGCCCACGGCATAGCCCGCGTGCCGTGGGAAGTCTAGATGAAACTGGAGGGCGACAGGTATCCAGAGTCCGAATACTAACGACCGGGCTACCCCCCGGCCATGCATCCCTTGGCGTATGCTGTTCCGCCTTGGATTGGGGTGATTTATAGAATCACAATCTTCGCCCGACTACAATTAGTCAGCACCCCTAGCAGAGACATGACCGTGCTAGGGGCCTGCTTCCAGCCGCCCTCACGTGGAGAGTATAGCCGCACTTCTGACAGTAGGAGCAAGGACGGCACGTACCTCAGCCAAAGCTAGGGTTCCATGTGATTCCCCTTACTGTCTCTGACGGCTGACGGCCAAAAAAACGAACGAAGTAAATGATAAAACTTTTATATTTTGTTTAATGGTAGTTTATTTGTAACAAAAAGGCGTAAGTAATAAAGTAATTGAAGAAGCTATAGAATAGTAATAATTCAAAAACAAAAACAAGCGGCATGTACTCAGTTTTGCACCATTTAAGAAAAAATACAAAATAAATTCATTATTAATATTTTGTCCAGAGATGCTTATTTTCTATGACATTTTTCATACGTTTTGGCATACTTTCAACTTATTTTTCGAATATACCTTTCGGAATATTATTCCATTCTTGTTCAACACGCTCCCAAAGATCATCCAAGTTGGATGGGGCTGACTGATACTGGCGAAGCCGTCGCTTTACGATTGACCATAGGTTTTCAATCGGATTGAGGTCCGGACTTTGCGCTGGCCACTCCCTCATCTTAAAATTTTGGTTTCCGAGCCATTCATTAACAATTTTCGCAGTGTGTTTGGGATCCCCATTTTGCTGAAAAGTGATTTCCTGCTCTGGGTAGGCACACTGGTCAAGAAAATTGGGAAGATGGGTTTGCAAAATGCTCAAATAGTGTTCCTTTCGCATAATCCCGTCAATTTTGTGCAACGGTCCAACGTGCTAATACGTGAAACACCCCCATGTCATTATGTTACCGCCTCCATGTTTCACGGTTTGCTTCACATGCTGCCTTTGAAGCGTGTCACCAGGTCTTTGCCAAAAGTATTGCTTTCAATCCGATTGAAAACGATTAAACTTAGATTCGTCCGACCAAATAAGACGTTTCCAGTCTTCTATTGTCCAGTTCTTGTGTTCCTTTGCGAATTTTAGCCGAGCCTTAACATTTTTCTCGTATAAAACTGGTTTTTTTTTTTTCACTGCTGTACCCAATCCTACATACCAAGTGCTCTTCTAGCTATCCATCGACTCACGATATACTTAAAAGTATATTTTTTCTCATTTTAGACATCATAAGTCGAGCGCCAGAGTTTGTTAGAAGGCGACGGCGACCATTCAACTTGTTTTCAGCACAAACATTTTGTCTTTTCTGCACCTTGACAACTACTAATTGGCTTATTTGCAGCTTCTCAGCAATAGTGAACACCCACTTTTAGTCAGGGAGATAATACTATTTTCTTTATCAGAAGACAGCTTCTTCATTTTTCAGTGAATAGTTCGAGACTAAGTTACAAATTAAGCTAATCAACTATAAACTTGTGGAACAGAAAGGTTTTCTGCATTCTGACAACGAATAATAAATGCAAAAATGATAAATGATAAGAAAGAAAGAAGAGCAAAAATATAAGCGAATAACGGATGGTGCAAAACTGAGTACATGTCGCTAGTTTTTATACCCTTGGACCATTAAAAATGGTCAAAAAAGGGTATACTAACTTTGTGCAAATGTATGTAACAGGCAGAAGGAGGCGTCGGAGACCCCATAAAGTATATATATTCTTGCTCAGGATCAATTGCCGAGTCGATTGAGCCATGTCCGTCTGTCTGTCCGTCTGTCTGTCTGTCTGGATGAATGCGTCGATCTCAGCTATTACAAAAGCTACGGACACCAAATTTAGCATGAAGACTCCTGTATACCATACGCAAATCAAGTTTATTTTCAATTTGGAATAACACGCCTACCAATTTTGTTTACATTGCTATTTACATTCGAAGTACTCATTTCTTAACGTTCTGCTTTAGCATATATACAGATAAATACTATATGAACTTATCCTCCAAATTGCAATCCGATCTTACAATAAACACTGAAGTTATTAGATAAACCATTTCGACCGTTCGACCAGCAAAGAAGTTGTCGATGACGTCAGAACTAAATTACTTGTGCATGAAAGAAAAGGACAAACCATGCGAGCGCGAAGCGCGAGCTGTTTCTCGACTCTTCTTTTCCATGCACATGTCAATTACCGAAAATACATGTGCATAAATATATGCTAACACTCAACCAATAGGTTGCGTATTGATGAATATGAATGTATGCAAGCAGTTGCATGCATGTGTCCATATTCATAATATTCATAATATGCGTACGTGCAGCTATGATTATTATTTAATAATTCATATTTTAGGGTCAATAAAAAACACGAAACCATAAAATGCAATTAAATAAATATTAATTTTGATTACTCGATATATTGAAAGTTATCGATATTGGCCAATTCAAAATTTATAGAGTAATTCCGATATATACTACTCACACCGATTTTTGCAGTCTTTCGCGCGCTAGGAAAATTGCGGCGATAAATTATTGGCAACGTATCGAAATTGAAGCAAGGTGGCAGCGCACTGCAGTGTTATGATTAATTTGTAGCTTGCGATTAGTATTATACATTTAAATACTTTTTATGGCAACATACGTCCAAGGGTATCCCACTGTCGAGTGCCGCTCGACTGTTGCTCTCGTTGATTTTGAATTATTACTATTCCATTTCTTCTTTTTCTATTTTGCTATATACGCCTAATTGTATAAAATAAACAAGTTATTCAATAAAAAAAAGTTTTTGTCATTTACATTATTCGTTTAATATTTATGTGAGCTCAAACATGAAAACGTTGATCGTGGAATCACTTTTGCTCCCCACTGTATGTATGTAAATAAGTAAAGATCGCGATATTTTTGCGTTGACACAATAACACACTCAATTAAAAACAATTTAACCACCAGAAATATTATGTTTAAATAAAAAATGTAATTAAATATAGCCGTATTGTTTGTTTTATTTATGTTTTATCAAAATCATGCAAACGAATATTTCTTGTTAGTATATAAGTTAACACATAAGTCTCGCGTAAGAAACACAAACAACTGCACATTGTCGCTCCAAGTAAATTCCGCTGACGTATGAGTTCAGCGCCCCGGCCGCTCGGTCAGCAACGGTAACCTGACACTTGAAAATATTGCAAGTGGCTGCGTTATCGTTTATGCTGAGTCGGCTTGCCGACTCTAGCTTGGAGCCACAATATATCTCTTTGTACTTCCTAGTTTTAGTTCTTACAAAGCTGCTCAATAAACTACAGCTCAACTACGGCACATAGCCGTAAAAATAACCTTGTTCTTAATTACACTACATTGCTACGCCACAAGGCTAGCAATATAACTAAGGGGGTGAAGTCAAGCCCTCCAACATAATCAACCTAGATTCAGTGTCAAAGGCGTACCTCTACTGCAGAAGGAAGACCCCCTGGATACCAAATAGGAGATTTATATAACTGGCGCCCAACGCAATAGGATCTACGAAATAGAAAACCATGTAAGTTCATTAAAGAAGTTTTCAAAAAGTTTTCAAAAAAATTTCAACATATAAAGAAAAGTTGCCAAAAGTTGGCTTGATTGGAAAAATAATTACAACAATTACCACATAGTGTTTCATGCTCATGCGTGATAGTAAATAACATTAACAACTAATTCAACTAGTTGACATAAAAGCAGGCATATGAGCCGCTTTGACTTTTATAGGAACATAAAAGTAGAGTGTGACAGCGACGAAGACAGCAACTGGGAGACGGGCAATATAAGCCACGGACAGAACCATAACGATCCCCAAGTCCAAAACCCAGAGGCGTACTCTAGCCAAGCACCAAACCAGAACATTACTGAAGTGCCAAACCATAGCCTTAGCCAAGCAATCATGGACGCGAACCAAGTACAGGCCTTGATACAGAACGCTGTTAGCCAAGCTTTGGCCCAGCAAGAAGAGAGGTTTCAGTCACAGCTGAACGCAGTGACAATCGAACTGAACAGTTTGCGCGTCCAAGCTCCTCAAGTGGAGAGCTTCAAGCGAATTGTTGTTCAGCCAGATGTCAGATGCGATATCCCTTTAGATATAATCAAGTCCGTTCCCGAATTCGAGGGGGGCTCTGACGAGTACGTAGCATGGAGGCAATCAGCCTGCGATGCTTACGAGTTATTCAAACCTTTTAATGGTAGCTGCGCTCACTATCAAGCAGTAACCATAATTAGGAACAAAATCAGAGGGGCTGCAAGAGCCGTTCTGGTATCACATAATACAGTGCTTAATTTCGATGCTATAATAGCTAGATTAGATTGCTCTTATGCCGACAAAACATCACTACGGTTGTTAAGGCAAGGACTAGAAATGGTTAGACAAGGCGACTTGAGCCTAATGGACTATTATGACGAGGTTGAGAAAAAGTTAACACTTGTCACAAACAAAATAGTCATGACCCACGAAACCGAGCAAGCCACACTGCTCAACGAAGAAGTTAGATCAGACGCGCTACACGCGTTTATTTCGGGTATGAGGAGATCCATCAAAGCAGTAGTTTTTCCGGCACAGCCGAGGGACTTGCCATCGGCTTTGGCACTAGCCAGAGAAGCTGAAGCAAGCATAGAACGAAGCATATTTTCTGCTACATATGCCAGGGCTATGGCAGAAAGGGATCAAGCAAGGGAAGAGAATAGAAGATACCCACAAAATTCAAAACAGGGAAAATACAATAAGCCCGAACGTGGACAACAACAAAATCCACATTACACTAGGAAACCACAGACCAACAATAGTAACAATTCCCAGGAGAAAAATAAAAGGGAGGAAACAAATCAAAAGCCAGAACCAATGGAGGTCGACTCCTCTTCCAGATTTAGGCAGCGTACTTATTACGGAAAACCCCAAGAGGAAGTAGAGCAAGCTCAAAAAAGGTCAAATACTTCCGATAGAGCCACAGGCCAAAGACGCCAACGGTTCAATAACATTGTTCAGAATGCCTCTCAAGAGCAGGACCCCAGTTACGCAGACGTGGCAGAGGCCGCTGTAACACAAACTGAAGAAGATAGTGAGGCAGGTTTCGAAAGCGATTCTGTCAATTTTTTAGGGAACGCTCCCGGCTGCCATTCATCAAGCGGCAGTTGAGTGGGAGGACAATAAGAATACTTATAGACACAGGGGCGGCAAAAAATTACGTCAAGCCTTTAAAGGAATTAAATGGCGTAGTTCCTGTCGAAAACCCTTTCACCGTAAGCTCGATACACGGTTCGAGCGAAATAACGACGAAATGCCTTATGAAAGTATTTGGTCAGGTTTCCCCATTTTTTATATTAGACACTCTCACTTCATTTGATGCCATTATAGGCTTCGACTTGCTAACGCGAGCAGGAGTAGCATTAGATTTACAAGAGAAGAAGCTCAGCTATCAGGACAAATCTGAGCAGTTACAATACCACACTTGTGAAAGCGTAAATTTCACAGATGTTAACGATATTGTAGTACCGAGCATCGTCCAAAAGAAATTCAAGGCTATGATGTTGAAGAGGATAAAGGCATTTTCGACCTCTAACGAGGCGCTACCCTTTAACACCTCTGTCATTGCCACCATACGAACCATAGATAATGAGCCGGTATATTCAAAGCTATACCCGCATCCTATGGGAGTTTCAGATTTTGTAAATAGCGAAATCAGGCAATTGCTAGATAATGGTATAATCAGGCCGTCCAGGTCTTCATACAACAGCCCGTCCGGGGTTGTCGATAAGAAAGGATTCGACGCTAACGGCAACAAAAATAAGCGGTTAGTTATCGACTTTAGGAAGCTAAACGAGCGCACTATAGCAGATCGATATCCAATGCCGAGTATTCCTATGATTTTAGCGAATCTTGGACAAGCAAAATTTTTCACGACCTTAGATTTAAAATCGGGTTACCACCAGATTTATCTGGCAGAACATGACCGAGAAAAGACCTCGTTCTCAGTCAATGGTGGAAAGTATGAATTCTGCCGACTACCCTTCGGACTCAAAAACGCTGGAAGCATTTTTCAGAGGGCCATCGATGATGTCCTCAGAGAACATATAGGGAAATTTTGTTATGTGTAAATCGACGATGTAATAATTTATTCTACTAACGAAGCTGAACATGTTCGCCACATAGACACGGTATTAGAATGTTTGTGTAGTGCCAACATGCTTGTGGCTCAAGAAAAGACCCAATTTTTCAAAGAAAGCGTCGAATTTCTAGGCTTCGTAGTAACCAAAAACGGGGCCACAACTGACCCTGAAAAGGTTAAAGCCATACAGAATTTTCCCGAACCCAAAAACTTATTCAGTTTGCGATCATTTCTTGGATTGGCTAATTACTACAGAAACTTCATCAAAGATTTTGCAGCAATAGCAAGACCGTTGACCAACATTCTCAAAGGAGAAAACGGCTCCGTGGGCACACATATGTCCAAAAAAATCCCAGTTGAGTTTAATGAAACTCAGCGCAATGCCTTCGAGACATTGAGGAATATTCTAGCATCAGAAGATGTAATCCTCATGTACCCAAATTTCAAAACGCCATTTGATCTGACAACTGACGCATCCATGGACGGCATTGGTGCCGTTTTGTCTCAAGGAGGTAGACCGATAACTATGATTTCCAGAGCGTTGAAAGATGGTGAAACTCATTACGCTACGAATGAAAGAGAGTTATTAGCTATAGTCTGGGCTTTAGGTAGGTTACAAAATTATTTATATGGAACAAAAGAAATAAATATATTCACTGACCATCAGCCTCTTACCTTCGCGGTCTCTGCCAGAAAAACGAATGCAAAAATTAAAAGGTGGAAAGCATTCATTGACGAACATAACGCCAAAGTGTTCTATAAACCTGGTAAGGACAACTTTCTAGCTGATGCCTTGTCCAGGCAAGTCATTAATGCTACACAAAACGAGCCCCCATCAGACGTTGCAACAATTCATAGTGAGACCTCACTAACCTACACGGTTGAGACAACCGACAAACCATTGAACTGTTTTAAAAACCAAATTGTCCTGGAAGAGGCACTCTTCCCACCGCAGAGAAAAAATGATACTCTTCGGCAAGAAAATTCGCCACATCATTAATTTCGTAAATAAAAATTCTCTGTTCGACATATTAAAACCACTCATCATCCCAGATGCAGTTAACGCAATTCATTGCGATTTCCCAACACTTGCTAGCTTTCAACACGAACTTGTGTTAAATTTCCCAGCCACCAAGCTGTGGCATTGCAAAACGTACGTGTTAGACATTACTGACAGAAACGAGCAAATAGAAATTATCACAGCAGAACACAACCGTGCGCACAGAGCCGCACAGGAAAACGTTAAACAAGTCCTTCGTGACTACTATTTTCCTAAAATGAATAACTTAGCAAGTGAAGTGGTCACCAATTGCAAAGTATGCACCAAATCAAAATATGATAGGCATCCGCAGAAACAAAAGCTTGGAGTCTCACCCATTCCATCATATGCTGGCGAAATGCTGCATATTGATATTTTCTCCACCGACAAAAAATTTTTCCTTACCTGCGTAGACAAATTTTCGAAATTTGCTGTAGTACAACCGGTCTCGTCCCGAACAATCGTAGAACTAAAGATACCTATCATTCAATTGGTCAATTTATTCCCAAAGACGAAGACAATATTCTGCGACAACGAGGCAGCATTTAATTCTGAAACAATAGTATCGCTGCTCAAAAATAGCTACGATATAAACATTGTTAATGCACCACCATTGCACAGCGTTTCCAACGGTCAAGTAGAAAGATTTCATAGCACGCTGGCAGATATAGCCAGAAGCCTAAGAATGGACAAAAAAGCCAGCGACACAGTGGAGCTTATTATGAGAGCCACTGTAGAGTATAACAGATCAATTCACTCGGTCACCAACCAAAAACCGTTGGATGTTATACACGCCGCATCCCCCGAATTTAGACAAAATATACAGGAAAAAATCCAAAAAGCACAGCTTGCTGATAGGTGTAATGCAAACAGGCAGAACCGAATATTCGAAGACGGAAAGGTATTGGTATGGGAACAAAGGGAATATTTAAGGCACTCTAGTAATTTGACGGAATTTGGTGTTATTGCAGACGAGACTGAAAAATTAATTGAATTATTTCCACAATCACATATGCGGAAGTTATTAGATGCAGATATAGATCACATTAGGAGTTTATTGTCCGTTGTTCAAATACACCATAGAATGGCTAGAAGCTTAGACTTCCTAGGCTCAGCACTGAAGGTCATAGCAGGCACACCAGATGCGTCTGACTTTGAGAAGGTGAGGTGGTCCGAATCGCAACTAATCGATGCAAGCAATAAGCAAATAGTTATCAACTCGGAAACGCAAGAAAAGATCAACAAACTAACTGACGCAGTAAATGAAATAATTAAAGCGAAAAAGAATGACGTAGTAGATACTCCGCATTTGTATGAAACACTGTTAGCAAGAAATAGAATTTTAATAAATCAAATATCAAACCTAATCCTCACAATCACATTGGCTAAAGCCAACATAATCAATCCAACTATATTCGAGCATAACGATTTGAAAGCTATCTTAAATGAACATCCGTTAGAAATTCCCATAGTTAGTCTCACAGAAGCGTCCAAGATAAAAGTCCTCCAGTCCGAAAACATAATCCATATCTTAATAGCGTATCCCAGGCCGAAATTCATTTGCCAAAAGGTCACCATATACCCTATATGTAGTTAACACATAAGTCTTGCGTAAGAAACACAAACAACTGCACATTGCCGCTCCAAGTAAATTCCGCTGACGTATGAGTTCAGCGCCCCGGCCGCTCGGTCAGCAACGGTAACCTGACACTTGAAAATATTGCAAGTGGTTGCGTTATCGTTTATGCTGAGTCGGCTTGCCGACTTTAGCTTGGAGCCACAATATATCTCTTTGTACTTCCTAGTTTTAGTTCTTACAAAGCTGCTCAATAAACTACAGCTCAACTCCGGCACATAGCCGTAAAAATAACCTTGTTCTTAATTACACTACATTTCTACGCCACAAGGCTAGCAATATAACTAAGGGGGTGAAGTCAAGCCCTCCAACATAATCAACCTAGATTCAGTGTCAAAGGCGTACCTCTACTGCAGAAGGAGGACCCCCTGGATACCAAATAGGAGATTTATATAACTTATACAAAAAACAATATATGTATAATATGTATGTATGTTTTATGTTATTCTATGTACATATAATTAAGTATTTAGGTGTTCATCAAAATAAAAAAAATATTATATTTTTTATTTTATAATTTTTATTTGATGGATTCGTTACTTTTTACACCAGAGTTACTCATAAACTAACTGACAGAATTATTTTTATGGACCAGCAAACCTTAAAGTTCTACAGAGCTTTACATCTTTGTTTATCAGTGACTTAAGCTTCTTATCGTTTGGTGTCTTGAGAGAACTTTTATGATGAGGCTTTTGAAGAGTGAAGCTTTCCAAAAGATCGGTTTAAGTTTTCGTATGGAGAATGAACTGAGGCTTTTGAAGAGTGAAGCTTTTCAAAAGATTGGTTTAAGTTATGAAGAATGAAGTTTAAATAATTCATATGGAGAATGAATATGTCACTCCCCCACCTTTTAGATTTTAGCTTGTCCTCAAGCCTTTACTTCTGGATATAATTGTGGAATTGCATTTTCAGTTTTTACTATTTCAGTATTATTTTCTTTAACTGTTTCAATATTTTTGTCAACTGATTTGTTTGCTTTAGGTCTTAGATATGATATTACAATATTATGAGGTGCTGTTTTACATTTAATGTATAGGTAAAATATAGATATTATAGCTAATACAAACATGAGGATTATTAATATATTTTTATAGATTGTATAATTCTTATTGTTTAGCATAATCATTTCTTTTATTTCAATATGTGACATAGGTTCAACTTTTGTGACATTATGCTCGGTGAATATTAGATTTGTATATTGATGCATATTATTTGATATTGAAAATTCTTTTTAACTCTGCTGTACAATTAAATATTTTTATAATTTTGTTATTTTCAATATAAATTTCATGATTGTTACAATTTTGGTTAAGTTTTTCTCTGGTCATGTTCCATGTAATTAGTATGTTTGGCTTAATGTGTTGGATGAAAAATGGGTTACGGTATTTTTGGAAAGTACACGTTGGTGTTTCGTGTTTGATTATACTAGCAATACAATGGTCTTTAATAATATTTTTTGTTTGTGTATTTATAACATTATTATTGTGTAGATAGAATTTGCCTTCTAAATTTTCGTTAATAGTTTGTCCATTATTGTCTGGGTAAGGAGTGATAAGGAAAGTAGGCTGTTCAACTGTGTTTGTGGGGATATGAGACATTAGGAAAATTTCGTTAGTACCTGTATTATACCAGGCAGAAGTTTTTATGTCCATTAAATTTTTGTAGTTAACGTTACCAAGGTTGTCGTGCTTAAGAAGTTTTGGATTGAATATTCCTAATCGAGTTAATTGTGAACCCATTTCGATGTCTTCAATGTACTCAGTAAAGTGTTCGATATTAAATATTAAAAGGGATATTTTTTGTTCTTTTTTTATAGATTCTGAGTGGGTGTTTATCATTTGAATACCGTTATTAAGGTTATCAATAACGTGATTTAGACTGCTAATCTGAACAGTGCTTTGGGATAGGGATGAAATTTGGTGTTCAAAATTTTGTCTGTCGTCTTCGTCTAGTGTACCGAAAAGGTATTTGTAAGTAGAGCCTACAAAGTTGAACAGTCCTCGTTTAATGCGTTTTGTTATACGTATTCCGTTCATTTCCCTTTTCATTTTTCAATTAGGTAATTTATTTGTGTTATGTTATTAAATTTCTGGCTTTCTTTAATAAGAGTGCTAAATGTTTCTTCAATTTGTGGTCTGTTAACTGTAAGACAGTGGTGCATGAAAGTAATAGGGAGTTGTATCGTTCCTGATTCAAATAGAATGAATCCCTGATTGTTTTCAATAGGGTTTACTTCGATTGTTCCTGCTGTAGTTTGTGTCATCATAAGAGTCATTATAATAATTATGAGTCCGATGATTGGGTGTCGGTCGGCTGTAAATATTTGCTGTTATTAACATTTTTTTTCTGTTTAAATTTACTTTTATAGTGTGTAACATTTTGGCCTCGATTATTTTCGTTGTAATGTTTTTCGTCTAGTTGTTCAATTCTGCCTGTTTTCCTAAAGGGGTTTTTGGATTTCGAGCGCGTTATAGGGGCTTGTCTATACTTTGTGTCAACTTCGTAAATTTGTCGGTTCTCATTAAGCTTGTTAATTTTGTTTTCTTTAATTTTCTGAGAGTCGCCTGCGTAGAGTAGTATGTAAGCTGGTATTTGTCCGGTTGTATTGTGTTTGGTTTTATGGTTGTATGTGTATAAAATTGTTTCTATTCTTGTTTCCCTATTTTCTCTATTATTTTCAGTGTTGATAATGCGAATCTTTTCATTTATTGTTTTGTGAAGACGTTCTACATCTGCTATTCCTGTTTTGCTTGTGGTGATATCTAATTGTATTTCTTCGTTATTTAGCCAAATCTTTAGAGAGTTGCTCATGAATGCTGAGTCTTTGTCTGCTTTAATTTTTTTTGGTTTTCCCATGTCGTTAAATATTCTAGTAAGGGCTCTTTTGGCTTCTAGCCAATCTCTACTATTTGTTTTTATAAGTGATGCGAATTTTGAATAAACGTCAATACAGGATAAATATTGCTCATTGTCAATAGCATAAAAGTCAATTACGTAAAGTTCTCTTGGGTTATTTGTCTCTGGGGTTATCTCAAAAGCAAGTTTTGTTGGTCTGTGTTTTGTTTTTGCGAGATTGCAGACTTCACAATCATTAATGATATTTTGAATTAATTTATTATAGTCAGGAAAATAGTGAGTTTCTTTAAAGAGTCGTGTCATTTTTTCGATACCAGGGTGCAGTAATTTCAGGTGTTGAGAAATAATGAATTCCTTGAATTCAGCGTAAGAGTTAATGTTTTAGTTTTAGTGAAATATTTTGATATGTCTACTTGCTCTATGGAATCTTTTATAAATTCTATTTGTCTAGTGAAATAGTTTATGGGTTTCTCAGTGATTTGAATATAAGTTTCGTTACTTTCTGATGCACTATGTATTGTTGCTGCTGTTGAAATATCTTCTTCTTCACCTACCATATTTTCTTCAATTTTAACTCGAGATAAAGCATCTGCTACATGATTTAGTTTTCCTTCCAAATATTTTATTTTAAAATTGTATTCACTAAGTTTGATTCGCCAACGTTGTAATTTCATATTGGGTTCTTTTATATTATTTAGCCAGACAAGGGGTTTATGATCACTTAATATTTCAAAAGGGACTCCATATAAATATGGGCGGAAGTATTTGGTTGCCCAAACAATTGCCAATAATTCTTTTTCTATTGTACTGTAATTCTGTTCGTGGTCATTTAATGTTCTGCTTGCGAAACTAATTGGTTTATTATCTTGTGATAACACGGCTCCAATGGCGAAATTGCTGGCGTCAGTAGTAACTTGAAATGTTTTTGTAAAGTCAGGGCAAATGAGGATGGGGTCGTTCATGATAAGGGTTTTTAACTTTTCGAAAGATTTAATATACGCTTCGTCTTTTGTATTTATTTTGGCTCCTTTTTTTAAAAATAGGGTGAGAGGTTTTGCGATTTTGGCAAAATCTGGAATGAACTTGCGGTAATATCCGCATAAGCCTAAAAATGATTTAATTTCTTTAGAGGTTTTTGGAATAGGAAATATTTCAATCGCTTTTACTTTTTCTTTGTTGGGTCGTATACCATCTGGACTTATGGTATGACCTAGGAATGTTGTTTGTTTTTGTAAAAACTCGCATTTGTCTAACTGGAGCTTAAGATTTGCCTCTTTAAGTTTCTGAAAAACTTTCTTCAGTGAGTTCAGGTGTTCAGTAAGGGATGTTGAGTAGATGATAACATCATCTAAATATACGAGGCAATGTTTGTTAATGAGGTCTTTAAGAACGAAGTTCATGCAACGTTGGAATGTTGCTGGAGCATTTTTCAAACCAAATGGCATGCGAGTATACTCGTAGTGACCGTGTTTAGTTGAGAATGCAGTTTTTGGTATGGATTTAGGGTCCATTTCAATTTGGTGAAAACCCTTCGCTCGATTGTCGATTGTTGTGAAGTATTGACATTTTCCTAACTTACCTAATATTTCATCCATGTTCGGGATTGGGAATTTATCGTTAACAGTTATTTCATTTAGGTTTCGATAGTCGACGACTAACCTGAATTTTGGTTTGCCAGATGCGTCTATCTTTTTGGGAACAATCCATAAGGGACTGCAATAGGGAGAGTCGCTTTCGCGTATAATGCCTTGTTGTAGCATTTCCTCAATTTGTTTGTTAACTTCTGCTTCATAAGCAAAAGGATATGAATAGGGTCTTTTATACACTGGGTTTTCGTGAACTGTTTTGATTTCATGGCGTATGATGCTTGTAAAAGTTAGGTTTTCCTTATCAGAATACTGGATGTCTTTGAATTCTTTTAGTAATTGTGTTAGTCTATGTTTTTCTTCATTGTTTAAATGGTCTAGTCGGTATGTGTAGTCTGAGTTTATATCATTGTCCAATGCATAGTTTATTTCGGCTGTATAGTGGTTTTCTTGTAAAATTGCTTCAAAATTTTTTGACGAATTTCCGTCAGAAAGTTCAAGTTCTTTATGAAGGAATGACCTTCCATTGATAATTGTTTCTTTTCTAAAATAATCTATACAACCGTTGTTTTCCATTAGTACTTTCCTTCCTAATAGAATGTCATAAAATGGTGAAAAAAAATGAATGTAAAATTTCTGCGATTGCTGAAAAAGACCATTGGCCGGAAGATTTACGAATTTATTTAGTTTTGAATAGCCTGTCATACTTCTGACAACTATTTGTTTATCATGAACTTGAAGATTGAAAAAGTTTGAATTCATCATGTTTATTGATGAACCAGTGTCGACTATGCATCGGTATCTATGATTATTAAACATGATCTCTATGTATTGGTGGGTTCCCAGGCTGGTATTGGAAAATTTTCGGCTTGTTGAATTTGCTGATTTGTATACGTCTCGTTTTGTGTGTCTTGTAATTGATCGTCGTGGAACTGTTCGTCGTTGTTATTATCTTGGTCAGCAATGTTATTGTAATCTAACACGTATTGATGGTGACTTTCATCTGTCTCCATACGTGATTGTCCGCTGCCTTCTTTAAAACGCTTATTCGGCACTCTTGGTTGTTGGGGGGACTGATAATAGTTTCGGGTGTCGTTCTGTCGGTCGCGAATTAAGTCTGCTCTGAGTTTATTAAACAATGGTCTGTTCTGATCGAATTGTTGTTGTCTAGACGGAAAAGCTTGTTTATGAGGGGTTTGGTTGTTTACATTTGGGTTTTGGATCTGCGTGGGATTTATTAATGGGTTGAAGGGAGTCGCGAATTGTTGATTGATATGAGAGTTTTTTTTTTATTTGTGTTGGTATTAGTGTTTAAATTTAGTGAGTTTGTATTAAGTTTTGGAAAGTAATCTGATTTCTTAGAAATTGGGTCTTCGTAAAGACCTTCTTGTTGGGCAATTTGTCTTAACTTTTGGATAGTTGAAATGTCATGCCTCCCTAGGGTCATGAACAGCCTATCAGGGAGTGAGCGTTGAATAGTATTTTTTATTGTAGTTGCCATTGCTTGTGAATAAACTAATGTGTTATTTTGGTTGTTTTCTAAGGCTAACTTATTAATAATAATAGTTGACTTATTTTCTAATTCTTCACAAAATTGTCGTAAATTACCTTTGTAGGGCGTGCAATACAAACGTCGCAAAAGTTCCTCCAGGGGGGTTTGAGTTTTAAATTCGACGATCAGAGCTTCCTTTAGGGTTGACCATTCGTTGTGAAATCCGAGTTGGCAGACCTTCTCAGCATCTCCGATGACCTGTAGTTCGATGGCTCCATATATGTTGGCTTTCTGAATAGGGTCATTCGTCGGGTATAGGTTGAGCAGGTATTCAATTCGTCTGATAAACGAACTGAGGCTGTTTGGCTCTCCACAGAACTGCGGCACTTGACGTATTTGTCGTAGCAGTTGCGATAGATTATCATTTGATAATGCCATTTTTGATTAATTTTCTTTTTGAACGTTTTTTGTTTTGTAGCGGTCACACTTGTTTTGTTTAAGCGGGCTACTGTTCTTGTTCACTTCACAATTTGTGGGGTTGGATTTATGTAGCGGTCACACTTGTTTTGTTTAAGCGGGCTACTGTTCCTGTTCACTTCACTGATTGTTGGATTTAACTTATGTAGCGGTCACACCTGTATTTGTTTAAGTGGGCTACTGTTTAAGTTTTATTTTTTTTTTCACAATCACTTCTCGGCTTGAACACTGTTGGGTTTATACTTTCAACTAATGTCACTGAAGTTGCCGTCGCGATTCACGTGAGTTCTTTTGCGGATGATAGTTAAAGGCTTGGATTAATTTTTGCCTCATCAATAACTAACATCCTACCGGCTGCGCCAATTAAGTATTTAGGTGTTCATCAAAATAAAAAAAATATTATATTTTTTATTTTATAATTTTTATTTGATGGATTCGTTACTTATTACACCAGAGTTACTCATAAACTAACTGACAGAATTATTTTTATGGACCAGCAAACCTTAAAGTTCTACAGAGCTTTACATCTTTGTTTATCAGTGACTTAAGCTTCTTATCGTTTGGTGTCTTGAGAGAACTTTTATGATGAGGCTTTTGAAGAGTGAAGCTTTCCAAAAGATCGGTTTAAGTTTTCGTATGGAGAATGAACTGAGGCTTTTGAAGAGTGAAGCTTTTCAAAAGATTGGTTTAAGTTATGAAGAATGAAGTTTAAATAATTCATATGGAGAATGAATATGTCACTATATGTGTAATGTTGTACCGTTGTCTGCTGTTCGCGAATATTTTGGGGGCTTGTTAGGCGATTTATGTATTAATAGCAGTTAATAATGTATGTACATACATACACCTACATATAGACAAGAATACTTTGCATGCAAGTGTTAGTTATATATGTGCCAGAAATTGAGCTGTTCAATAATTTTAAACTGCTTACGCATCGATTTGCAGCAATATTATCCAATAACACACGCTCAATTTGTGGCACTAAATACCTGAAGGCAGTCTAGGGTTTCAATAGACATTGATCGATTTGAATTATCCATCGGCAATATTCCAAGTCCAGTAGCAGCAAACACTGGTGTGGCGGCGACGAAGAAGGTCAGCAATTTTCTCGCACTCGATTTAAAAAGATAAACTTTGTTTAAAGTTTTCTTTTTCCCGCACGTACAAATGACTGTAAAGGCCAGGCAACAATTAAAATTGTCAACAACAATTATAAAACTGAAACACACCGAAGTCCCTGCTCGGGCGCCAATGAAAAAGTTCGCTAAGCGTTTTTAGCGAACTAAAATAAATTGTTAAAAAGCAATAGTGTAAGAGGCGGTGGTTCGGTTCACAATGTACAACTTTAATTGCTGCTGGCTTCACAGAATATTCAATACTGACTCGAGCGGTGACCCCAGCTTGGCCACGCACTCTCAAATTTGCCCTCGGCAATTGCCGATCGGCTTACCATACAAATATAAGAGAAACTTACACTAAACAATTCATATGCATTCTCTTAAACTAGCTTAACTCTATCAATTCAATGTGCTTTGTAACATTATAATAATAACAATTTAACTATAATAATATTTATATAATATTTAATATTATTAATAATATTTATAATAATATGCTGCTCCGACAATGACCTTCTCGACAACAAAATGATAAAAATCCTACCAGATCAAGTTCTGCGATATCTGTTACTCATTTTTAACAGCGTTTTACTTGAGGGTTGTTTCCCAAAAGTCTGGAAGTCTGCAAACATAATCCTGATACTGAAACCAGGGAAAAAGCCAACAGAGGTAGACTCGTATAGGCCAATCAGCCTCCTCCCTTGCCTTGGTAAAATTATAGAAAGGATAATTCTCAACAGAATGCGTGACGTTGAGCCTGTAGTATTGGCGATACCTGATTTCCAATTCGGATTCTGGACTCAACATGGAACACCCGAGTAACTCCATAGAGTACTACTACTCTTCTCTATACTCCATCTTCTGCGCGGACATGCCCACCCAGACAGCAGTCACTGGATTAGATCGTAAAGATGTGCTGATTGCAACATATGCCGACGACAGCGCGGTTCTGACAAAAAGCAACAGCATTATTGAGGCCTCGGACGCACTGCAAGAGTACCTGGACGCATTCCAGAATTGTGCAGAGTTGTGGAACGTCTGCATCAATGCTGACAAATGTGCAAACGACACCTTCACAAATCGAATAGGTAGTTGACGTTGTGTCTCACTTAAAGGAAGAGTGTTTGACCACAAGTCATCATGCAAATATCTTGGAGTGATTTTAGATAGAAGTTTAACCTTCGGAAGGCATCTTACGGCGATACAGCAGTTCTTTAAAAATAAGGTTTCTAAAATGTCCTGGTTAATTGTGTGCGAGTTGCGACAAGAAGGGTCACCCTTTTATTGATAGCGTTGATCTTGAAGCTCGATTCACTAATGCAATTATTCGATTCCGTCTTGACAAGCAAAGCGAATAGTTTACAAGTCGCTTAAAATCTCTTTTTTTTAAATCTGAGTCATTTGATGCCAGAAAATTAAAGAAGAATACATCAGTGCGACACTCCATGGTGATACGTTCCGGCTTATCGGCCGCAAACAAATTTTTCGGCAACACCACGCCAAAACTTATTTCATCTTTGTGTTGCTGAGGACGTACAAAATTATGGATGCCTAATCAGTGATAAGATGAACACCAGACCTCTGGACAATAAAGATCAGCTCATGTGGGAAGATCAGCGCAAGCCAATCATATTTGGATAAAGGCCGTTGCGTTGTACAAAAAGCAGTAAACATATCCTGCAACAGCACCACGTGCTCAGTCTTCCTGCCAAACGTGGGCGTTGATGCACATTTGACATCGTCACCAAAGGAATATTCCACAGATATTCATGGATATTCAACTCTAAAGTTATCTTTTTTCTGTGTATCTGTACAACTTGAGGCACGTGGTCTGGCGCACGCCGAAGCGTGAACGTGCATAACCTCACTGTTGTGGATTGCCACGAGGGCCCTTTCATTCACGGCATGGAGCCGAAGTCTTCTTCGACCTGGACGTTTTTCTTTTATTGAGATTTTTTTTATGTACAATGTATACTCCTAGTGTAGGGATTTCATTTCAAATTTCGTAAGCTTTTATTAATTTTTTAAATTTTTACTTTGGGTATGGTATGTATGACACAATTAACTGATATATGTATATAACTAATTCTTTTATGTATGACACAATTAACTGATATATGGATATAACTAATTCTTTTATGAAGTTCAAATAGCAACTCCGGAATCTTCAGGTCTGTCGACTAAGGAATGCATCGAATCTTCAAGTAATCAAACAAACATTTGGAAATTGAGTGAGTTGTCCTTATCATACATATATATATTTATATATATATATCAGTCACTTCCTCTTTTACGGTCTAAAAAATAAAAATTGTCAGATGTTAGTTCCGATGAATACTTTTGATAAGCCCGTGACTTTTTGTATTTGCCGCGCACCTGCTCTAAATACAACACTGCTCCTGTCAGCAGTTATCGATTAACAGCTGACTGTAAAATTTTGAGAAAGCTGCGTTTCTTAGTTTGCGTTTTATAGGCATTGAAAGCAGACGATCTCGTGAATTTTAACGAAAATGGAAAAAGTGAATTTCGTGTGCTAATTAAGCATTATTTTTTGCGTAAAAAATCCATCACCGAAACCAAGGAAAGACTTGATAAATATTATGGGGACTCTGCACCATCAATTTCAATGGTTAAGAAATGGTTTACTGAGTTCCGTTGTGGTCGTACCAGTACAAGTGAGCCGAACGTTCAGGTCGCCCAAAAGAGGTCGTCATGCCAGAAATCGTCGACAAAATCCATGGAATGATATTGGATGATCGGAGAATGAAAGTGCGTGAGGTAGCTGAGGCTGTAGGCATCTCAACTGAACGGGTACATCACATTTTACATGAATATTTGGACATGAAAAGCTTTCCGCGCGATGGGTGCCGCGATTGCTCACACACGACCATAAGCGCAACCGTGTGACCATTTCAAAGGAGTGTTTGGCGATGTTCAACCGCAATCCAAACGAATTTTTGCGCCGTTTCGTTACCGTAGACGAAACATGGATCCACCACACCACACCAGAGACCAAAGAACAATCAAGACAGTGGGTTTCTCCGGGTGAACGTGCACCAAAGAAGGCCAAGGTGGGTCTGTCGGCCAACAAGGTCATGGCCACAGTTTTTTGGGATGCACAAGGTATCATTCACATCGATTACCTTGAAAAGGGTAAAACGATCACCGGCGAATATTATTCAGAGCTTTTGGACAGATTCGATATGGATTTGAAGCAGAAACGACCGCATTTGGCGAAAAAAAAGTGCTGTTCCATCAGGACAATGCACGGGTGCACACGTGTGTAGTCAGCATGGCAAAATTTCATAAATTGGGCTACGAACTGCTACCCCATCCAGCATATTCTCCAGATTTAGCCCCCTGTGACTATTTTTTGTTTCCAAACATGAAGAAATGGCTCGGCGGTAAGAGATTCGGGTCAAATGAAGAGGTCATCACAGAAACAAACGACTATTTTGAGGGCCTTGAGAAAACCTATTATTTGGAAGGAATAAAAAAATTGGAAAAACGCTGGACTAAATGTATAGAGCTAAAAGGAGATTATGTTGAGAAATAAAACGCTTCTTTGACGAAAAAAATATATTTTATTCAAAAAGTCACGGACTTATCAAACGACCCTCGTAGATATAGAGTGTTAGTCATTCAGTATCTTTTTTTCTTTCGAGCTATTTTGAATAGAATATGTTTATGGACAACAAAATGCATTTAAATAATTTACTTAACAATGATCTTAACTCTTCCATTATGAATTAAAAACCATTTGACTTGAGGTAATCTGAGAATGTGAACACAGCGGCTGGTAATGGGTGGACGAGTTGTCCACGTGGTAGGGTGGATAAAGAGGGAGGCCATCTAAATAGGTCCTCCCAAAAGGGTAATACGGTAAAAAAGGGTAAAAGGGTAATACGGTAATACGTCCGTTTTTCTAGCCTTATTTAGCTTGATCCTTAGATAGGTCTATCTCTGTCTACGATTTTATTTTATGGGACGCATCTGTCTCGATATAACAAGTCCCACTCCTTCTCTTGCTCTGGGCAAGTCGGACACAATTATAGTAGACAGAGAGTGATATTGTGACAGCACTAAACGCGTGGTCGTTACATAAATAAATGGCGCCCAACGTGGGGCCACGCCTTGAAGAAAAATAAAAATGGCGAGCGCATATCTGAATAGATAACGCCATGCTTACCGATTCGTTTTCATCCATACTCTTTTTGTAGTTTCAGTGATTTCTACTATTGTATTCGGATTACTGGTGTTCTGGAGATTTTCTGAACCAGGCCAGGCAATAGATCTAACCTCAAATTCGTTTCATAACTATTAGTTGGACTTTCAAACTTAATAATACGAAACACCTGGAACATTACTATCTAGGAATTTATAGCTTTGATTGTAAGTCGGTTCTATACCAGATAATTCACTTAAACTATCTTTTCTCATTGAATCGAGATTGTTTGCTGGATAACTTCGGCATCTTACTCTTTGTTGGAATTAGCCTCCAACCACTTGTATTTAAAAGTAATTTTCAATAGTCGCATTTTGTTTAGACTAATACCCTTTAAAACAAAAAAAACAACAGCTACCGTTGTGTTCATTATCTGAAGATTACCTCTTTGTTTGTTATGAATATATCGTACCTTTTCTTAATTATCGTTATACCGCATATATTTTAAAATGCCTTTAACTCGAAGCACTGAAAATTTAGATACTACTCCAACCGAAAAGCCGCTTGTTTTTACGTAGCCTAGTACTAGTTCAGCCATTAACCCAAGCAGAGAAAAGTCCACAAGTTGCACAATCGCCTGTGGTACCAAATGTTTTGACAGAAAATCGTGTGCAGGAAATTATTTCCAATTCTATGGATAGGTTCCAAGCGAGTATCAACGGTTCATGCAATTTTAATGCACGGGTTCACTTGCCGAATTCCAACACTTCACGGGTGAGACGTTCTTCAGAACCCAGTTGTCAAAGCAATCTTTCAGTGGAGCGCTCTGAAAAGGTATCTAATATCATTTCGAATTGACGTATAAAATTTGGCGGCATACCAAACGATATCCCAATTAAAGACTTTATTTACAGAGTAAATTATTTAAACTCAACATTCCTAAACGGGGATTTTGAATTATTCATCCAGTTTTCCAATTTACTTTTTACTGGCTCAGCATTATGATAATATTGGAGAGTACATAGTTCGGTCGAAGTGTTGACTTGGACCTGTCTTTGTAGACGCTTGAAGGAGAGATATCAAGACCAAAGATCTGATCTTGAAATCAAAAGCTTTATGCGCCAGCGAAGGCAAAGACCCAATGAGAGTTTTGATGAATTCTTGGATTCAATACTTGCTATTGCTGATTCTCTTCGAGAACAAATGGCGGATGTTGATATCGTTGCGGAGCTTCGTCAAAATCTCAATGAAGAATTAAAACATGAGCTTTTGCATATCGACACTCCAGATTTAGTTTCATTGCGTAAAGAATGCCATCGTCACGAAGAATTCTTCTGCGGTAAACATGCTAAAAACACTTCTCGGTTAAACGTCCCTAAGAAGCTTATAAACACTCTGGTGCAAGAAGAGACAGTTAACACAGATGATGGTGCTTCAGCGATTTCATATGAAATCTGCGCCATCAAATCCGCTTAAAAATTAAAATGTTGGAACTGCGAAGAACTTGGGCACAGATACCAGGAGTGTTTCAATTCTCGTCGCTTATTCTGCTACGGTTGTGGTGCAATAAATACATACAAGCCCAACTATTTGAAATGTAATCCACCATCGGAAAACATGCCTCAGGGCATCCACCCAGCTCCGAAAGTGGATGTCCGACGTTAGTTTCAGATATAAGCCATTCCAACCAATTCGCAGACATGACCTCAAACTCTCCAGAATTACTACCATCCATTCGGACCAAACCATACCATTTGCGTTTAGAACATTACTTAAAACGGCGATCAGAATTGTTTAACGTCAATTCAATACTCTCCGTAAAATCTCGTTCATCAGCTCAGATTCGCAAGTATATTATTTCGGCTATAGTTCACAAAATGCATGATATACGTCCTTTTACTAATGTAGACATGCTCGGCGAATCTGTTTTAGCTCTCTTAGACAAATAATTCAAATAATGCTGTCTTTAACCAATTAAAGTCATCAGTCCGTACTGCAGACAGTCAAACCCAAGCCGTTGCTGGTACTATTACTGTTCCGTTAACTTATAATTCGATTAAATCTGATTTTGAGTCCCTTGTTGTACCTTCAATAAAAGAAAACGTAATCTGCGGCATGGATTTTTGGGATAAGTTCGGTATATCCATAAATTCTGCGATTAAAACTGATAAGATTATTTATGAACAATCTGAAGATTCACCAATGTTGGAGTTGACAGCATCACAAAAGAGCAATTGCAGTCTGTGATCGATTTTTTCCGTCCTTTGACAAAGAAGGACTTGGTCTAACTAAATTGATTGAGCACAGCATTGACACTGCGGATGCAAAGCCAATCAAACAAAGATTTTACCCTTTGTCGCCAGCCAAAGAAAAATTGCTGTGTCTCGAAATTGATCGCATGATTAAATCAAACGTCATTGAGGAAGCTCCTCCGTCATCTTGGTCATCTCCCGTGACGCTCCATATTAAACCAGGCAAGATACGATTGCGTAAACTTAACGCAGTCACTGTCAAAGACGCGTCTATTCCCATAATGGACGGACTTTTGATTCGTTTACAGCCTGTACATTGGATATCGAAAATCGATTTAAAAGACGCCTTTTGGAAATTCTCGTCGACAAAGAATCCAGAACGAAAACTGCGTTCACCGTTCCAAATCGTCCGTTGTATCAGTTTAAGAGAATGCCATTCGGCTTGACCAACGCGCCACACACCATCTGTTGTCTTATGGATTTGGTTATCTCATATCAGCTTAAATTTTACCGTTCTAGTTTATATGGACGACCTGCTGGTGTTATCAAATAATTTTAATAACATATCTTGCATCTCTCGCAGGTAGCAACACATCTAAGAGAAGCCGGGCTAACGATAAACGTTCCAAAAAGACAATTTTGTCTCAAAAAGTTCGATTATTTGGGTTATATGGTAGGAGAGGGTGCGCTTCACGTAAACCCAAATAAAATCAATGCGGTTAGCGAATTCAATTGGAATGAGCAGGCTCAAAAATGCCGATGACATTGCAGCACTTGATTTTGATGTGATTCCAGAAATCGATTTGGAATCAGAAGCATTTCAGGATAAATAATGTGTCGTTTCGAGAACAATTTTCTTCCTCAGAGTTACCAGATTTTCGAGTGGTAGATAAGTTTATATATATTATATTATCGTACTACCTTACATAGCGATAATGATAGACAGGAAACCAGTTGGAAACTTTTTGTACCAGAATCATTGCGAAAACTCGTAATTATATCAGCACATGACCAGCCGTCGTCATCGCAGGTATGTTCAAATGCCTAGAGCGTATCCGGCGCAAACGTTACTTGCAAAAAATGGTTGTAGATGTGCGCGACTATATCCGAAATTGCGATGTATGTAAGACAACCAAAAATCCAACTGCTTTACTCAGACCGCCCATGGGAAAACGAGTTAAGAGTGAGAGAATATTCCAAAGACTATATATGGATTTCATAGGGCCTTTCCCTCGCGCAAAATCTGGAAATATAAGGATTTTTATTATTCTGGATCATTTTTCAAAATTCACCTTTCTTGAACCTGTCAAGAAATTTAATTCGAGAATAATTATTTCCTTCCTTAATGATGAAATATTCTCATGTTTTGGTGTACCTGAGGTAGTTGTATCTGATAACGGAAATCAATTTAAAGCCGGAATTCTCTACTTAAATATGGTATCCATCACACGTTATGCTCCTCAATCTAATGCCGCAGAGCGTGTTAACCGTTCAATCAACGCAGCATTAAGAGCCTATATACGTTCAGACCAACGTGAGTGAGAACAGTATCTGAGCAGTATTAACAGTTCTCTAAGAAATTGTATTCACCAATAAATCGGTATGTCTCCCTATTTGGCAGTATTCGGACAGAACATGATATCACACGACAAAGACTACAAGTTATAGCGAAATCTTGGCATGCTTACTGAAGGTAAAACTCAGCTCTCAAACAGATGAGTGCCTTAAAATTCGCTCGACTATTGGAAAGCACTTGCAACAGGCACATCAAACCAACGAGAAAACATACAATTTGCGATCGAGAGAACGATCTTTTGATGTAGGTCAAGAAGTCGTAAAAGAAATTTTGTCTTGAGTAGTGCTGCAAATTATATTAACGCAAAATTAGCTCCAGTAGGAACGAAAGCTCGTGTAAAGAAAAAATTAGGAAAATGCAATGTATCTTTTAGAAGATTTTAATGGCAAGGAGTTAGGGAAACTCCATGCCAAAGATATCTGGTAAAAGTGTCGCGACTTTTCTTTTTTTCATTTTTAGTTGCAGGGACAAAAATTAAACAATGCTGTGAGAGTCGCGTCAAGAAGGGTCACCCTTTTATTGATAGCGTTGATCTGGAAGCTCGATGCACTAATGGAATTATTCGATAACTATCGTGACATATTTTTTTGGCAATCAAAAATTGACAATTCCCACTAGATGGCATTTTGCAACACTGAAAAAACGCGTGCATCGCCATAACGCCAAAAAAAAAAGATCTCTCTCTTCCTTCTTGCAACGCAAAGCGAACAGACGCCAGAAAATTAAAGAAGTATACAAGTTAACCCGAGTACGTTGGCTTCAGGTTCCCATAACTAACCTGAGTCAGAAATTAATTACTCTCAGCCCACTGGACATTGAGTTATAATTTGCGACAGTTGGAATTCACTTAAAAAAGTTATCCACAGAACACACTCATATAAGAGCGAATTTACTTAAATTGCGAGGATTGTCCGAATGGAACATGTGCAGCGCGTTAGCCGAGGCGATTTACCGTTTGAACGGTAAATGAACTGACGCTTCTAGAAGGTCTGCAAGAAACGCGTGATGATAGCAAGGTTTGCAGTTTGCAGTGTTAGTGGAAGTTTACTTGCGAATCGATTAACACAAAAATATCCCGCTTTGGTTAAATTAATTAAACCTTAATAAATTAATACGGAACTAGTGTCTTTATTAAAATAAAAGATTAATTTCATTTTGGGAAAACTTACATCAGTGCGACCCTCCATGGTGAAAACTGGCGCCCAACTGGGTTTAAAGTATAGACTCCGTGTGGGAACACATTAAATAAAAAGTTACAAATTCAAAAAATCCTTTGTTAAAAACTGTGCAATCAGTAAACAGCCGTCGCTGTAACACTAACCAAAAAATAAACTGTGCAACTGTGCATCTAATAACCGAGCGTATAAAAAAAGTAAAATACGGCTATCAAAAAGCACTCAAACTGATCAGCTACAACCAAAAAAAAAAATTACACAAATCAAATTGTTTAACCAAAGATACAGCCATCGCTGTTATCAGAATTTAAAATCCAATTGTCACCATAAGCGAACCGCTTATAGGGCAGCGGGAAGACGCTGAGTGAATCAGCTAAGGCAGCCAAGCAAAGCGAACACGACACCTGCTACGTGCACGTCGACGCCGGCACATCAACGCAGCCCAACCACAAGACGCGACAAATATTTGGACAACCATGTAAGTGAGACGTTCACATATTTTTAGTAAATGAAGAAACAAAACGAAAGTAAATAACAAAAAAAATGAAAATGAATGAAATAAAATGAAAACATATAAAAAGTATATAAAACGAAAATACATTAAGTGTTCATATTGTTGGCAACCAGATTTACTTTGTTTCAAGCCAAAATTGCATTAAATTAATTTACCCTTGAAAGATTATTTTGTTATCTGATGCTCTGTGTCGTTGTGTTGTGTGATCTGAAATTTTTCTTTTGAGTTTGTTTTGAGTTCGCCCATTTTTATTGCTATACCTCATATGTCAAACATTGAATATATTAACTCTAGTGAGGAAGAGTTTATAGAGAGTTACAAAGAATATAAGAAAAGAAAAAATATGCCAGGCGGTGGAGTACCTTAGGGAGAGGAAGCAATAAGTATGCAGAATTTTGTGCCTTTAATGCAAGCAGCAGTCAAATAGGCGCTTGAATATCAGGCAGCCACCTTGAAAGCAGAATTTGAGGCCAAGTTGTTTCAGATTTCTAAAGAAGTTCAGGGACTTAAGGTCTCAAATACACCTGAAGTGACGGTGTATGAAGCTGTAAAAGTAAGACCAGGGGTATCATGTGACGAGCCATTGGACATAGTGAAGTCCGTTCCAGAATTTGACGGTAAGCAAGAACAAAATGTCGCTTGGCGTCAGGCTGCCACGGCAGCGTATGAGTTATTTGAACCATTCGATGACAGCAGTAGACACTATCAAGCCGTAGCTATTCTTAGAAACAAGATCCGGGGTACAGCGAGTGCCACACTGGCATCGTTTAATACTGTACTGAATTTCAAGACACATTGATTACAAATAAAACTATTATGACAAATGAAAGTAGCGTGGCAGCAGTTCTTAACAAACAGTTTAGAGTAGATGCATTGCAGATATTTATTTCCGGGTTGCGCAAAAATTTAAAAACACCCGTGTTCTCAGCTCAACCTCATGATCTACCAACTGCATTGGCACTTGCGTAGGAAGCGGAGGCCGGCAATGATAGATATACTTTTGCAACAAACTTCGCGAGAAACGTCGAAGGTGGATCTCAAAAGAGATTCTGCCAGTTTTAAGAAACGTCCTCGAGAGGTCCGAAATACGGGTCCAGAACCCATGGACATAGACCCATCTTCTACTCGCAGGCGTCAAACAACTAGAGCATGGCCGAACAGAGGCTCAACTCCTCAAAACGGCTCTGGGCAAAATCGGCAATGGGTCAATCATACGACCCAGGAGTCAGAACAGGAGCAGGAAGATCGGGAGTATAATGAAAGGGCAGAAGAGGAGTGTAGGGCAGTGGATGAGGAGCTTTTTGGCGCCTCTGACGATGAGAATTGCAATTTTTAGGGGCAATTCCCTGCTACTCTATGTTAAGCGAGAAGTAGCGGGGAGAACGGTAAAGCTTCTGTTAGATACAGGGGCTTCAAAGAATTACGTCTAACCATGGCCAGAGCTGGCTGATTTCATGCCAGTAGAAGAACCATTTCATGTGACGTCAATTCACGGTCGCACAAAAATCCACACCAAGTGCAAGATCTTTCTTTTTGGAGTAAAATACTCTTTTTTTTGTTTTAAATAGTTTGTCCGATTTTGAAGGCATTATTGGCCTCGACCTAAAAAAATTCGAAGAGATGATCGGAAATAGATCGAATGCCTTCGCGGACCCTAACGAATCTCTGTCTTTTAACGTAAACACGGTAGCCACCATCCAAACTGATGGAGTACCTGTTTACTCACAACTTTATCCGTATCCAATGGGGGTGACCGACTTTGTAAACAACGAAGTAAATGAAATGTTGGAAAACGGGATAATAAGACCATCCAAGTCACCATATAACAACCTGATTGGGGTTGTTGATAAAAAAGGAACGGATGAAGCAGGGAACAGGAAGAAAAGGTTGGTAATCGACTTCCGTAAGCTTAATAGAGTAACGGTGGACGAAAAATATCCTATACCACCTATCTCAGCAATATTATTCAACCTAGGCAAGGCCAGGTATTTTACAATGCTTGACCTTAAATCTGGCTTTCACCAAATAAATTTGGCAGAAAAAGATCGGCAAAAAACTGCTTTTTCGGTTAATAATGGAAAATACGAATTTTGTAGACTTCCCTTTGGACTAAAAAATGACCCAAGCATTTTCCAAAGGGCAATCGACGATGTCGTACGAGAATTTGTCGGTAAAATGTGTTATGTTTACATAGATGATGTGATTGTCTTCTCAAGAACCGAGGAAGATCATATTGAGCACGTAGACCGCGTGCTAAAAGCGTTGTACGACGCTGGTATGAGAGTATCACTTGAAAAGTCAAAATTCTTTAAGGAACATGTTGAGTACTTAGAGTTTACGGTAACTAATGGAGGAATAACAACTTCCTCTGATAACGTTAAGGCTATCTTGGAATACCAAATTCCTAAGACCCTTTTTGGCTTACGCTCATTTCTTGGGCTGGCCAGCTATTATCGCTGCTTCGTCAAGTGCTTTGCATCCATTGACGGAATTGCTCAAGGTAGACAACGGCAAGATCGGTACCAACCACTCGAAAAAAATTGCCATATTACTAAACACCGAACAACTGAAGGCATTCGACAAGCTTAAGCAAATCTTGTCTTCGGAAGACGTACTTCTGACATACCCAGACTTTTCTAAGCCATTTGACTTGACAACTGATGCCTCGTCATATGGTCTCGGTGCGGTACTTTCCCAGGCTGGGCGACCAATAAATATGATTTCTCGTACGCTAAGGGACGGAGAAAAGAATTTTGCGACAAACGAGCGAGAGCTCTTGCCCATAGTTTGGGCCCTGAGGACTCTTAGAAACTATCTTTGCGTAGTGCAAAATCTTAACATTGATACCGATCACCAACCCCTGACGTTTTCTGTGTCGGATCGAAACCTGAATGCGAAGTTAAAACGCTGGAAGGCTTTCGTTGACGAACACAACGCGAACATAATTTACAAACCGGGAAAGGAAAATTATGTAGCAGATGCCCTCTCTCGGCAGCATGTTAACGCGCTAGAAAATGGTGGCGACTCAGATTTGGCAACCATTCACAGTGAGGAAACCCTCTCTTACACGACTGAGAGCACAGACAGGCCGGTGAATTGTTGTCGAAACCAAATAGTAATAGAAGAAACGGACATGCCTTCCGTTAAGACATTCATAGTTTTTAAGGAAAAAACACGCCACATTATCAGGTTCGCTAAACGTGAAGACCTGTTACAAGAGGTAAAAGATCGAGTTAAAGCAGATGTAGTAAATGCAATACATTGCAGTCTGCCAGTTCTCGCTTTTATTCAACACAAACTGGTTGAAAGTTATCCCTCGACAACATTTAGACACTACAAATCCTGGGTTCAAGATATAACCGGTACCGAACAAAGAGAGATAGTAACAACTGAACATAACAGGGCCCATCGCGCTGCTCAGGAAAATGTAAAACAGATTATGCAAGACTATTTTTTTTCCAAAAATAGGTAGACTCGCGCAAGAGATCACGGCGAATTGCAGGATCTGTTCTAAGGCTAAATTCGATAGGCACCCAGCAAAACATCTTCTGGGAGAAACACCAATACCATCGGTAGTAGGTCAGGCACTTCACATTGATATATTCTCAACCGATAAAAAATCATTTCTGACTTGTGTAGATAAATTTTCAAAGTTTTCAATTTCATATCCGATAGAGACAAGAGCAATGGTGGATGTAAAAATCCCCATATTAAAACTCATACATTTTTTTCCATATACAAAAACAATATTCTGTGATAATGAAAAATAATTAAATTCCGAGACGACCCTGTTGTCAAATAACTTTGACGTACAAATCCAGAATGCGCCTCCGTTGCATAGCATACTGGAAACACTGACGGTTCATCATAGGCAGGCCAGAAGCATTAACGTGCTGGGGAAGGCATTAAAGGTAATAGCCGGAGATCCGGATTTCGATGATTGGGAACAGGTTAGGTTCAAACAGCAGGAGCTCATAGAGGCTGAGAGTAGGCAGATCGATAAATACAAAATTTAAGCAAAGAATGGACGAACTCATAAATTCGGTAAATTCTAAGTATTCAATGCGACAATGTGGTTGCCGACTGCGGAAGCCGCGTTCTCGCCATTGGAGACTGCATCGCTGGCGTGAAGACTACATTTTGAAGGGAAAAACGATCGGTGAAATAACCGTAAACGGCACAAAACACATAAATAGTCGTGGGATTCTGGAGAAAAAAAACCGGGAGTTCCCCCCGTTTCTCAGATCAATGTCACCGAGTTCCGAAAAGATCTAAGCCTATCGTTCCTCCATGAAATGGGGCTAGAGAACTGGAGACATGTCGCCGATCTCCGTCAAAGAAGGTGACTTCCAGACCGATCATCAGGGCCGCCGTCATCTTGGTGCTGATCATCTCGGGTATCATTGCGTTCTTGGCTTGACAGAAGAATTGCGCTGAGCAAAAGCAAATTAAAAAAATCATTGCCCTAAAAGAGCCCTAGAGCGAGCCGAGGACGGCCCACACTTGAAGGAGGGAGGAGTTAACCCGAGTACGTTGGCTTCAGGTTCCCATAACTAACCTGAGTCAGAAATTAATTACTCTCAGCCCACTGTGACATTGAGTTATAATTTGCGACAGTTGGAATTGCTCAAGGGAGACAACGGCAAGATCGGTACCAACCACTCGAAAAAAATTGCCATATTACTAAACACCGAACAACTGAAGGCATTCGACAAGCTTAAGCAAATCTTGTCTTCGGAAGACGTACTTCTGACATACCCAGACTTTTCTAAGCCATTTGACTTGACAACTGATGCCTCGTCATATGGTCTCGGTGCGGTACTTTCCCAGGCTGGGCGACCAATAAATATGATTTCTCGTACGCTAAGGGACGGAGAAAAGAATTTTGCGACAAACGAGCGAGAGCTCTTGCCCATAGTTTGGGCCCTGAGGACTCTTAGAAACTATCTTTGCGTAGTGCAAAATCTTAACATTGATACCGATCACCAACCCCTGACGTTTTCTGTGTCGGATCGAAACCTGAATGCGAAGTTAAAACGCTGGAAGGCTTTCGTTGACGAACACAACGCGAACATAATTTACAAACCGGGAAAGGAAAATTATGTAGCAGATGCCCTCTCTCGGCAGCATGTTAACGCGCTAGAAAATGGTGGCGACTCAGATTTGGCAACCATTCACAGTGAGGAAACCCTCTCTTACACGACTGAGAGCACAGACAGGCCGGTGAATTGTTATCGAAACCAAATAGTAATAGAAGAAACGGACATGCCTTCCGTTAAGACATTCATAGTTTTTAAGGAAAAAATACGCCACATTATCAGGTTCGCTAAACGTGAAGACCTGTTACAAGAGGTAAAAGATCGAGTTAAAGCAGATGTAGTAAATGCAATACATTGCAGTCTGCCAGTTCTCGCTTTTATTCAACACAAACTGGTTGAAAGTTATCCCTCGACAACATTTAGACACTACAAATCCTGGGTTCAAGATATAACCGGTACCAAACAAAGAGAGATAGTAACAACTGAACATAACAGGGCCCATCGCGCTGCTCAGGAAAATGTAAAAGAGATTATGCAAGACTATTTTTTTCCAAAAATAGGTAGACTCGCGCAAGAGATCACGGCGAATTGCAGGATCTGTTCTAAGGCTAAATTCGATAGGCACCCAGCAAAACATCTTCTGGGAGAAACACCAATACCATCGGTAGTAGGTCAGGCACTTCACATTGATATATTCTCAACCGATAAAAAATCATTTCTGACTTGTGTAGATAAATTTTCAAAGTTTTCAATTTCATATCCGATAGAGACAAGAGCAATGGTGGATGTAAAAATCCCCATATTAAAACTCATACATTTTTTTCCACATACAAAAACAATATTCTGTGATAATGAAAAATAATTAAATTCCGAGACGACCCTGTTGTCAAATAACTTTGACGTACAAATCCAGAATGCGCCTCCGTTGCATAGCATACTGGAAACACTGACGGTTCATCATAGGCAGGCCAGAAGCATTAACGTGCTGGGGAAGGCATTAAAGGTAATAGCCGGAGATCCGGATTTCGATGATTGGGAACAGGTTAGGTTCAAACAGCAGGAGCTCATAGAGGCTGAGAGTAGGCAGATCGATAAATACAAAATTTAAGCAAAGAATGGACGAACTCATAAATTCGGTAAATTCTAAGTATTCAATGCGATAGACTCAGATCATCTATAAGATATAATCTTGACCAACAATCGAATGGTCACCACTGACCTTCAAAATTTAATTGTGGCCATAACTTTGGCTAAATTGAATCTGGTTGCCCCTACAATTCTGAATGAATTAGATGTTAGGGAAATAATTGGTGAGCGTCTCACAGACCTTAGTATAACAGATTTGCTTAGGGTATCTACTATTAAGGTCTTTCAAAATATTGAAAACTTACACTTCCTAATTAAATACCCAACACCTAAATTATTTTGTAAGATGGTTAAACTCTACTCCGTTCAAAAAAACAATAGAATAATTGACTTTAGCGACGACAATGTGGTTGTCGACTGCGGAAGCCGCGTTCTCGCCATTGGAGACTGCATCGCTGGCGTGAAGACTACATTTTGAAGGGAAAAACGATCGGTGAAATAACCGTAAACGGCACAAAACACATAAATAGTCGTGGGATTCTGGAGAAAAAAACCGGGAGTTCCCCCCGTTTCTCAGATCAATGTCACCGAGTTCCGAAAAGATCTAAGCCTACCGTTCCTCCATGAAATGGGGCTAGAGAACTGGAGACATGTCGCCGATCTCCGTCAAAGAAGGTGACTTCCAGACCGATCATCAGGGCCGCCGTCATCTTGGTGCTGATCATCTCGGGTATCATTGCGTTCTTGGCTTGACAGAAGAGTTGCGCTGAGCAAAAGCAAATTAAAAAAATCATTGCCCTAAAAAGAGCCCTAGAGCCGAGGACGGCCCACACTTGAAGGAGGGAGGAGTTAACCCGAGTACGTTGGCTTCAGGTTCCCATAACTAACCTGAGTCAGAAATTAATTACTCTCAGCCCACTGTGACATTGAGTTATAATTTGCGACAGTTGGAATTCATTCAAAAAGAGTTATCCACAGAACGCACTCATCTAAGAGCGAATTTACTCAAATTGCGAGGCTTATCCGAATGGAACATGTGCAGCGCGTTAGCCGAGGCGATTTACCGTTTGAACGGTAAATGAACTGACGCTTCTAGAAGGGGCTGCAAAAAACGCGTGATGACAGCAAGGTTTGCACATTTTGGTTAGTCGAAGTTTACTTGCGAACCGACTAACACAAAAATATCCCGCTTTGATTAAATTAAATAAACCTTAATAAATTAACGCGGATCTAGTGTCTTTATTAAAGTAAACGATTAATTTCATTTTGGGAAAACTTACATCAGTGCGACACTCCATGGTGAAACGTACCGGCTTATCGGCCGCAAACAAATTTTTGGGCAACACCACGCCAAAACTTATTTCATCTTTGTGTTGCTGGGGACGTACAAAATTATATATGCCTAATCAGCGATAAGGTGAATACCAAACCTCTGGACAAGAAAGATCAGCAAAAAAGGGTATACTAACTTTAGAGAGATTTTTATACCCTTTGACTATTGAAAATGGTCAAAAAAGGGTATACTAACTTTGTGCAAATGTATGTAACGGGCAGAAGGAGGCGTCGGATCACCAGCCAAGTCGATTGAGCCATATCCGTCTGTCTGTCTGTCAGTCTGTCTGTCTGTCTGGCTGTCTGTCTGGATGAACGCGCCGATCTCAGCTATTTCAAAAGCTAGGGACACCAAACCCGCAAACCGACAATTTTGATTTACATGGCGATTATTCAATTCTTAACGTTCTGCTTTAGTATATATATAGATAAATACTATATGAACTTATCCTCCAAATTGCAATCCGTTCGGACAATAAAAACTGAAGTTATTAGATAAACCATTTCGACCCTTCGACCAGCATTAAAGTTGTTGTGCCGTCAGAGCTAAATTACTTGCGTAGGAAAGAAAATGACAAACGATGCGAGCTCGAAGCCCGAGCTGTTTCTCGACTTTTCTTTTCCATGCACACGTCAATTACCGAAAATTCATGTGCATAAATATATATTAATACTCAACCAATAGGTGGCGTGGTAAATGAATATGAATGTATGCAAGTATTTACATGCTTGTGTACATATTCATAATATTCGTAATCTGCTTACGTGCACATATGATTATTATTTAATAATTCATATTTTAGGGTCATAATAATATATATCAGTCACTTCCTCTTTTACGGTTTATAAAAAGATCCATTCCCAGAACCATATTTAAAATAAAATATCTTTTCTGAATATTCTTAATTTCTCACAAACTAAATAATGGTTACCAAATTCGAAATCTTTTGTCAGATGTTAGTTCCAATGAATACTTTTCAATAAGCGAAGTTAATTCGTAATTTCGTAAATTCAAAAAAATAATATTATATATGTAGATATATAAATATTATATATGAATAGAGTGTTAGTCATACAGTATCTTTTTTTTCTTTTTGAGCTATTTTGAATAGAATATGTTGATGGACAACGAAATGCATTTAAATAATTTAATAAATAATGATGTTAACTCTTTCACTATGAATTAAAAACCATTTGACTTGAGGTAATCTGAGAATGTGAACACAGCGGCTGGTAATGGGTGGACGAGTTGTCCACATGGTAGGGTGGATAAAGAGGGAGGCCATCTAAATAGGTCCTCCCAAAAGGGTATAGTCTTGTCGTCCGTTTTTCTAGTCTTATTTAGCTTGATCCTTAGATAGGTCTATCTCTGTCTACGATTTTATTTTACTATTTGTAACGCATCTGTCTCGATATCACAAGTCCCACTCCTTCTCTTGCTATGGGCAAGTCGGACACAATTATAGTAGATAGAGAGTGATATTGTGACAGCACTAAACGCGTGGTCGTTACATAAATAAATGGCGCCCAACGTGGGGACACGCCTTGAAGAAAAATAATAATGGCGAGCGCATATCTGAATAGATAACGCCATGCTTATCGATTCGTTTTCATCCATACTCTTTTTTGTAGAGTCAGTGGTTTCTACTATTGTACTCGGATTACTGGTGTTCTGGAGATTTTCTGAACCAGGCCAGGCAATAGATCTAACCTCAAATTCGTTTCATAACTATTAGTTGGACTTTCAAACTTAATAATACGAAACACCTGGAACATTACCATCTAGGAATTTATAGCTTTGATTGTAAGTCGGTTCTATACCAGATAATTCACTTAAACTATCTTTTCTCATTGCTCATTTTGCAACTACTCCAGCCGAAAAGCCGCTTGTTTTAACGTAGCCTAGTACTAGTACAGCCATTAACCCAACCAGAATGGCAACTAGATCTGGTGGCACATGTCGCTCGAATACTCAAGCAGAGAAAAGTCCACAAGTTGCACAATCGCCTGTGGTACCAAATGTTTTGACAGAAAATCGTGTGCAGGAAGTTATTTCCAATTCTATGGATAGGTTCCAAGCGAGTATCAACGGTTCATGCAATTTTAATGCACGGGTTCACTTGCCGAATTCCAACACTTCACGGGTGAGACATTCTTCAGAACCCAGTTGTCAAAGCAATCTTTCAGTGGAGCGCTCTGAAAAAGTATCTAATATCATTTCCAATTGACGTATAAAATTTGGCGGCATACCAAACGATGTCCCAATTAAAGACTTTATTTATAGAGTAAATTATTTAAACTCAACATTCCTAAAAGGGGATTTTGAATTATTCATCCAGTTTTCCAATTTACTTTTTACTGGCTCAGCATTATGATTCAATTGGAGAGTACATAGTTCGGTCGAAATGTTGACTTGGACCTGTCTTTGTAGACGCTTGAAGGAGAGATATCAAGACCAAAGATCTGATCTTGAAATCAAAAGCTTTATGCGCCAGCAAAGGCAAAGACCCAATGAGAGTTTTGATGAATTCTTGGATTCAATAGTTGCTATTGCTGATTCTCTTCGAGAACAAATGGCGGATGTTGATATCGTTGCGGAGCTTCGTCAAAATCTCAATGAAGAATTAAAACATGAGCTTTTGCATATCGACACTCCAGATTTAGTTTCATTGCGTAAAGAATGCTATCGTCACGAAGAATTCTTCTGCGGTAATCATGCTAAAAACACTTCTCGGTTAAACGTCCCTAAGAAGCTTAAAAACACTCTGGTGCAAGAAGAGACAGTTAACACAGATGATGGTGCTTCAGCGATTTTATTTTTATCAAATCGGCTGCAAAATTAAAATGTTGGAACTGCGAAGAACTTGGGCACAGATACCAGGAGTGTTTCAATTCTCGTCGCTTATTCTGCTACGGTTGTGGTGCAATAAATACATACAAGCCCAACTATTTGAAATGTAATCCACCATCGGAAAACATGCCTCAGGGCATCCACCCAGCTCCGAAAGTGGATGTCCGACGTTAGTTTCAGATATAAGCCATTCCAACCAATTCGCAGACATGACCTTAAACTCTCCAGAATTACTACCATCCATTCGGACCAAACCATACCATTTGCGTTTAGAACATTACTTAAAACGGCGATCAGAATTGTTTAACGTCAATTCAATACTCTCCGTAAAATCTCGTTCATCAGCTCAGATTAGAGAATTTTGGAAGCGCAAACGACAGCTTCGCAAGCATATTAGTTCGGCTGTAGTTCACAAAATGCATGATATACGTTCTTTTACTAATGTAGACATGCTCGGCGAATCTGCAAATAATTCAAATAATGCTGTCTTTAACAAATTAAATTCATCAGTCCGTACTGCAGACAGTCAAACCCAAGCCGTTGCTGGTACTATTACTGTTCCGTTAACTTATAATTCGATTAAATCTGATTTTGAGTCCCTTGTTGTACCTTCAATAAAAGAAAACGTAATCTGCGGCATGGATTTTTGGGATAAGTTCGGTAGATCCATAAATTCTGCGATTAAAACTGATAAGATTATTTATGAACAATCTGAAGATTCACCAATGTTGGAGTTGACAGCATCACAAAAGAGCAATTGCAGTCTGTGATCGATTTTTTTCCGTCCTTTGACAAAGAAGGACTTGGTCTAACTAAATTGATTGAGCACAGCATTGACACTGCGGATGCAAAGCCAATCAAACAAAGATTTTACCCTTTGTCGCCAGCCAAAGAAAAATTGCTGTGTCTCGAAATTGATCGCATGATTAAATCAGACGTCATTGAGGAAGCTCCTCCGTCATCTTGGTCATCTCCCGTGACGCTCCATATTAAACCAGGCAAGATACGATTGCGTAAACTTAACGCAGTCACTGTCAAAGACGCGTCTATTCCCATAATGGACGGACTTTTGATTCGTTTACAGCCTGTACATTGGATATCGAAAATCGATTTAAAAGACGCCTTTTGGAAATTCTCGTCGACAAAGAATCCAGAGCGAAAACTGCGTTCACCGTTCCAAATCGTCCGTTGTATCAGTTTAAGAGAATGCCATTCGGCATGACCAATGCGCCACACATCATGTGTTGTCTTATGGATTTGGTTATCTCATATTAGCTTAAATTTTACCGTTCTAGTTTATATGGACGACCTGCTGGTGTTATCAAATAATTTTAAGAACATATCTTGCATCTCTCGCAGGTAGCAACACATCTAAGAGAAGCCGGGCTAACGATAAACGTTCCAAAAACACAATTTTGTCTCAAAAAGTTCGATTATTTGGGTTATATAGTAGGAGAGGGTGCGCTTCACGTAAACCCAAATAAAATCAATGCGGTTAGCGAATTCCCCATTCCCAAAACGGAAAAGCAATTACGGCGTTTTCTTGGGATGACCGGTTGGTACCAACATTTTATTTCTAATTATTCGTCAGTCATATTTCCGCTTACAGAATTGTTACGTGGCAAATCCTTTACTTGGAATGAGCAGGCTCAAAAATGCCGATGACATTGCAGCACTTTATTTTGATGTGATTCCAGAAATTGATTTGGAATCAGAAGCATTTCAGGATAAATAATGTGTCGTTTCGAGAACAATTTTCTTCCTCAGAGTTACCAGATTTTCGAGTGGTAGATAAGTTTATATATTATATTATCGTACTACCTTACATAGCGATAATGATAGGCAGGAAACCAGTTGGAAACTTTTTGTACCAGAATCATTGCGAAAACTCGTAATTATATCAGCACATGACCAGCCGTCGTCATCGCAGGTATGTTCAAATGCCTAGAGCGTATCCGGCGCAAACGTTACTTGCAAAAAATGGTTGTAGATGTGCGCGACTATATCCGAAATTGCGATGTATGTAAGACAACCAAACATCCAACTGCTTTACTTAGACCGCCCATGGGAAAACGAGTTAAGAGTGAGAGAATATTCCAAAGACTATATATAGATTTCATAGGGCCTTTCCCTCGCGCAAAATCTGGAAATATAAAGATTTTTATTATTCTGGATCATTTTTCAAAATTCACCTTTCTTGAACCTGTCAAGAAATTTAATTCGAGAATAATTATTTCCTTCCTTAATGATGAAATATTCTCATGTTTTGGTGTACCTGAGGTAGTTGTATCTGATAACGGAAATCAATTTAAAGCCGGAATTCTCTATTTAAATATGTTATCCATCACACGTTATGCTCCTCAATCTAATGCCGCAGAGCGTGTTAACCGTTCAATCAACGCAGAAACCTGAATGCGAAGTTAAAACGCTGGAAGGCTTTCGTTGACGAACACAACGCGAACATAATTTACAAACCGGGAAAGGAAAATTATGTACCAGATGCCCTCTCTCGGCAGCATGTTAACGCGCTAGAAAATGGTGGCGACTCAGATTTGGCCACCATTCACAGTGAGGAATCCCTCTCTTACACGACTGAGAGCACAGACAGGCCGGTGAATTGTTGTCGAAACCAAATAGTAATAGAAGAAACGGACATGCCTTCCGTTAAGACATTCATAGTTTTTAAGGGAAAAACACGCCACATTATCAGGTTCGCTAAACGTGAAGACCTGTTACAAGAGGTAAAAGATCGAGTTAAAGCAGATGTAGTAAATGCAATACATTGCAGTCTGCCAGTTCTCGCCTTTATTCAACACAAACTGGTTGAAAGTTATCCCTCGACAACATTTAGACACTACAAATCCTGGGTTCAAGATATAACCGGTACCGAACAAAGAGAGATAGTAACAACTGAACATAACAGGGCCCATCGCGCTGCTCAGGAAAATGTAAAACAGATTATGCAAGACTATTTTTTTTCCAAAAATAGGTAGACTCGCGCAAGAGATCACGGCGAATTGCAGGATCTGTTCTAAGGCTAAATTCGATAGGCACCCAGCAAAACATCTTCTGGGAGAAACACCAATACCATCGGGAGTAGGTCAGACACTTCACATTGATATATTCTCAACCGATAAAAAATCATTTCTGACTTGTGTAGATAAATTTTCAAAGTTTTCAATTTCATATCCGATAGAGACAATAGCAATGGTGGATGTAAAAATCCCCATATTAAAACTCATACATTTTTTTCCACATACAAAAACAATATTCTGTGATAATGAAAAATAATTAAATTCCGAGACGACCCTGTTGTCAAATAACTTTGACATACAAATCCAGAATGCGCCTCCGTTGCATAGCATACTGGAAACACTGACGGTTCATCATAGGCAGGCCAGAAGCATTAACGTGCTGGGGAAGGCATTAAAGGTAATAGCCAGAGATCCGGATTTCGATGATTGGGAACAGGTTAGGTTCAAACAGCAGGAGCTTATAGAGGCTGAGAGTAGGCAGATCGATAAATACAAAATTTAAGCAAAGAATGGACGAACTCATAAATTCGGTAAATTCTAAGTATCGGTCCAATGCGATGGACTCAGATCATCTATAAGATATAATCTTGACCAACAATCGAATGGTCACCACTGACCTTCAAAATTTAATTGTGGCCATAACTTTGGCTAAATTGAATCTGGTTGCCCCTACAATTCTGAATGAATTAGATGTTAGGGAAATAATTGGTGAGCGTCTCACAGACCTTAGTATAACAGATTTGCTTAGGGTATCTACTATTAAGGTCTTTCAAAATATTGAAAACTTACACTTCCTAATTAAATATCCAACACCTAAATTATTTTGTAAGATGGTTAAACTCTACCCCGTTCAAAAAAACAATAGAATAATTGACTTTAGCGACGACAATGTGGTTGCGGACTGCGGAAGCCGCGTTCTCGCCATTGGAGACTGCATCGCTGGCGTGAAGACTACATTTTGAAGGGAAAAACGATCGGTGAAATAACCGTAAACGGCACAAAACACATAAATAGTCGTGGGATTCTGGTGAAAAAAAACCGGTAGTTCCCCCCGTTTCTCAGATCAATGTCACCGAGTTCCGAAAAGATCTAAGCCTACCGTTCCTCCATGAAATGGGGCTAGAGAACTGGAGACATGTCGCCGATCTCCGTTTGAAGGTGACTTCCAGACCGATCATCAGGGCCGCCGTCATCTTGGTGCTGATCATCTCGGGTATCATTGCGTTCTTGGCTTGACAGAAGAGTTGCGCTGAGCAAAAGCAAATTAAAAAAATCATTGCACTAAAAAGAGCCCTAGAGCGAGCCGAGGACGGCCCACACTTGAAGGAGGGAGGAGTTAACCCGAGTACGTTGGCTTCAGGTTCCCATAACTAACCTGAGTCAGAAATTAATTACTCTCAGCCCACTGTGATATTGAGTTATAATTTGCGACAGTTGGAATTCATTCAAAAAGAGTTATCCACAGAACGCAAATACGGCTATCAAAAAGCACTCAAACTGATCAGCTACAACCAAAAAAAAAAAATTACACAAATCAAATTGTTTAACCAAAGATACAGCCATCGCTGTTATCAGAATTTAAAATCCAATTGTCACCATAAGCGAACCGCTTATAGGGCAGCGGGAAGACGCTGAGTGAATCAGCTAAGGCAGCCAAGCAAAGCGAACACGACACCTGCTACGTGCACGTCGACGCCGGCACATCAACGCAGCCCAACCACAAGACGCGACAAATATTTGGACAACCATGTAAGTGAGACGTTCACATATTTTTAGTAAATGAAGAAACAAAACGAAAGTAAATAACAAAAAAAATGAAAATGAATGAAATAAAATGAAAACATATAAAAAGTATATAAAACGAAAATACATTAAGTGTTCATATTGTTGGCAACCAGATTTACTTTGTTTCAAGCCAAAATTGCATTAAATTAATTTACCCTTGAAAGATTATTTTGTTATCTGATGCTCTGTGTCGTTGTGTTGTGTGATCTGAAATTTTTCTTTTGAGTTTGTTTTGAGTTCGCCCATTTTTATTGCTATACCTCATATGTCAAACATTGAATATATTAACTCTAGTGAGGAAGAGTTTATAGAGAGTTACAAAGAATATAAGAAAAGAAAAAATATGCCAGGCGGTGGAGTACCTTAGGGAGAGGAAGCAATAAGTATGCAGAATTTTGTGCCTTTAATGCAAGCAGCAGTCAAATAGGCGCTTGAATATCAGGCAGCCACCTTGAAAGCAGAATTTGAGGCCAAGTTGTTTCAGATTTCTAAAGAAGTTCAGGGACTTAAGGTCTCAAATACACCTGAAGTGACGGTGTATGAAGCTGTAAAAGTAAGACCAGTATCATGTGACGAGCCATTGGACATAGTGAAGTCCGTTCCAGAATTTGACGGTAAGCAAGAACAATATGTCGCTTGGCGTCAGGCTGCCACGGCAGCGTATGAGTTATTTGAACCATTCGATGACAGCAGTAGATACTATCAAGCCGTAGCTATTCTTAGAAACAAGATCCGGGGTACAGCGAGTGCCACACTGGCATCGTTTAATACTGTACTGAATTTCAAGACCATACTGGCTAGATTAGACTTCACCTATGCAGATAAAACACCTATAAGGGTAATACGACAGGAAATGGAAACATTGCGAAAGGGCGACATGACCTTTTTACAGTACTATGACGAGATTGAAAAAAAAATTGACATTGATTACAAATAAAACTATTATGACAAATGAAAGTAGCGTGGCAGCAGTTCTTAACAAACAGTTTAGAGTGGATGCATTGCAGATATTTATTTCCGGGTTGCGCAAAAATTTAAAAACGCCCGTGTTCTCAGCTCAACCTCATGATCTACCAACTGCATTGGCACTTGCGTAGGAAGCGGAGGCCGGCAATGATAGATATACTTTTGCAACAAACTTCGCGAGAAACGTCGAAGGTGGATCTCAAAAGAGATTCTGCCAGTTTTAAGCAACGTCCTCGAGAGGTCCGAAATACGGGTCCAGAACTCATGGACATAGACCCATCTTCTACCCGCATGCGTCAACCAACTAGAGCATGGCCGAACAGAGGCTCAACTCCTCAAAACGGCTCTGGGCAAAATCGGCAATGGGTCAATCATACGACCCAGAAGTCAGAACAGGAGCAGGAAGATCGGGAGTATAATGAAAGGGCAGAAGAGGAGTGTAGGGCAGTGGATGAGGAGCTTTTTGGCGCCTCTGACGATGAGAATTGCAATTTTTTAGGGGCAATTCCCTGCTACTCTATGTTAAGCGAGAAGTAGCGGGGAGAACGGTAAAGCTTCTGTTAGATACAGGGGCTTCAAAGAATTACGTCTAACCATGGCCAGAGCTGGCTGATTTCATGCCAGTAGAAGAACCATTTCATGTGACGTCAATTCACGGTCGCACAAAAATCCACACCAAGTGCAAGATCTTTCTTTTTGGAGTAAAATACTCTTTTTTTGTTTTAAATAGTTTGTCCGATTTTGAAGGCATTATTGGCCTCGACCTAAAAAATTCGAAGAGATGATCGGAAATAGATGGAATGCCTTCGCGGACCCTAACGAATCTCTGTCTTTTAACGTAAACACGGTAGCCACCATCCAAACTGATGGAGTACCTGTTTACTCACAACTTTATCAACGAAGTAAATGAAATGTTGGCAAACGGGATAATAAGACCATCCAAGTCACCATATAACAACCCGATTTGGGTTATTGATAAAAAAGGAACGGATGAAGCAGGGAACAGGAAGAAAAGGTTGGTAATTGACATCCGTAAGCTTAATAGAGTAACGGTGGACGAAAAATATCCTATACCACCTATCTCAGCAATATTATTCAACCTAGGCAAGGCCAGGTATTTTACAATGCTTGACCTTAAATCTGGCTTTCACCAAATAAATTTGGCAGAAAAAGATCGGCAAAAAACTGCTTTTTCGGTTAATAATGGAAAATACGAATTTTGTAGACTTCCCTTTGGACTAAAAAATGACCAAAGCATTTTCCAAAGGGCAATCGACGATGTCGTACGAGAATTTGTCGGTAAAATGTGTTATGTTTACATAGATGATGTGATTGTCTTCTCAAGAACCGAGGAAGATCATATTGAGCACGTAGACCGCGTGCTAAAAGCGTTGTACGACTCTGGCATGAGAGTATCACTTGAAAAGTCAAAATTCTTTAAGGAACATGTTGAAAAAAATTGCCATATTACTAAACACCGAACAACGAAAGGCATTTGACAAGCTTAAGCAAATCTTGTCTTCGGAAGACGTACTTCTGACATACCCAGACTTTTCTAAGCCATTTGACTTGACAACTGATGCCTCGTCATATGGTCTCGGTGCGGTACTTTCCCAGGCTGGACGACCAATAAATATGATTTCTCGTACGCTAAGGGACGGAGAAAAGAATTTTGCGACAAACGAGCGAGAGCTCTTGCCCATAGTTTGGGCCCTGCGGACTCTTAGAAACTATCTTTGCGGAGTGCAAAATCTTAACATTTATACCGATCACCAACCCCTGACGTTTTCTGTGTCGGATCGAAACCTGAATGCGAAGTTAAAACGCTGGAAGGCTTTCGTTGACGAACACAACGCGAACATAATTTACAAACCGGGAAAGGAAAATTATGTAGCAAATGCCCTCTCTCGGCAGCATGTTAACGCGCTAGAAAATGGTGGCGACTCAGATTTGGCCACCATTCACAGTGAGGAATCCCTCTCTTACATGACTGAGAGCACAGACAGGCCGGTGAATTGTTGTCGAAACCAAATAGTAATAGAAGAAACGGACATGCTTTCCGTTAAGACATTCATAGTTTTTAAGGAAAAAACACGCCGCATTATCAGGTTCGCTAAACGTGAAGACCTGTTACAAGAGGTAAAAGATCGAGTTAAAGCAGATGTAGTAAATGCAATACATTGCAGTCTGCCAGTTCTCGCCTTTATTCAACACAAACTGGTTGAAAGTTATCCCTCGACAACATTTAGACACTGCAAATCCTGGGTTCAAGATATAACCGGTACCGAACAAAGAGAGATAGTAACAACTGAACATAACAGGGCCCATCGCGCTGCTCAGGAAAATGTAAAACAGATTATGCAAGACTATTTTTTTCCAAAAATAGGTAGACTGTAGATCTGTTCTAAGGCTAAATACGATAGGCACCCAGCAAAACATCTTCTGGGAGAAACACCAATACCATCGGGAGTAGGTCAGGCACTTCACATTGATATATTCTCAACCGATAAAAAATCATTTCTGACTTGTGTAGATAAATTTCATAATAAAGTTTTCAATTTCATATCCGATAGAGACAAGAGCAATAGTGGATGTAAAAATCCCCATATTAAAACTCATACATTTTTTTCCACATACAAAAAAAATTTTCTGTGACAATGAAAAATCATTAAATTCCGAGACGACCCTGTTGTCAAAAACCTTTGACATACAAATCCAGAATGCGCCTCCGTTGCATAGCACATCAAATGGACAAGTAGAAAAGTTTCATAGCACAAAATTCGAGAACACGACAGAGCTGATTTTGATGGCAACGGTAGAGTACAACAAAACCATACACTCAGTAACAGGTAAGCGACCGATCGATTTGGTCCGATCGCTTCCAGCAGACCTAGAGGCAGAAGTCAGAAATAAGATCCAAGAGGCACAGAATAAGTTCATAGAACATGAAAATAAAAAAAGAAAAGACAAACAGTACCAGGTGGGAGAGAAGGTGCTTCTTAAATCGAACAAAAGATTGGGTATTTAGCTCACTCCTCTCTATGTAGAAGAGGTTGTGGAGGCGGACCTCGGGACGACTGTCCTAATAAAAGGGAGGAAGGTCCATAAAGATAGTTTAAAATAAGTTCGACTATGTTAAATTCTTCTAGGCTTAATTCGTTACTAATGTAACAGACATAGACAACGATACGACACGCAACCGGGACAATGAAACTGAGTGACTATTCGACTGCTGACTACATACCTCTCACAGACGGCGACATAAAGGTATGGGACGAGTACGGTTACCTCGGACACTCAACTTACCTGACAACTTACGAAGTTTACGTGACAGGAACAGCAAACTGCATAGACGACTTTGAACAGCAGCACCTGAAGGACGTGCTAACGGACGACCTAGCTGAATATATTGTAAGCGATGTGGCAAATTGACTGCATTAGCTAAACTATAATTTAGTGTGGAATGCAAGGGATTCCAGCTAAAAGGGGGCGGCTCACATGGATGCCTAGCGAGATTCAACTAGCATAAAGATAGATAATAAATACAATACATATAGTATAAACAAGCTAATTGGTGTTGAATAAGTTCTTGCCAAATTTACGTGTAAAAATGCTGTGCGCCGTAAAGTGACCGCCAACATGATTATTTACAGACACACAAATAATCTCGGCAATTATTTCCACGTATTACGAAATTTTACAAAAGTTTAAAGGCAACAACATTTTTTTTAGGCTAACATAAAACGAATTAGTGACTAAATAAATAATTAGTAGTTACAAATAATTAGCGAACAATTTTGGAAAATAATCATTTTCTGATTATAAAGTTTTTTTTTAGACATTTAGCCGTTTGCCAAGTAGTATATAATATTCCTAGCCGAGAGAACTTAGATGTATAAAAGAAATTGGCCATGTCTAAGGCTCAGTTCCTAGTGTATGCGGCGATAGTCTTGTATTTAATAGTAGGCACCACATCAAAGGCAAATAAACAAAACACATTGCGAGTTTTTGCACCCATTTTATACATCCTCCAGTGCAGCACGAGGTGCTGTGGCACAACCATTGGAAGCAATAGTTGACTCTGTTTGTGGCTGAGACGTATCAAGACGTTACTGGAAACACTGACGGTTCATCATAGGCGGGCCAGAAGCATTAAGGTGCTGGGGAAGGCATTAAAGGTAATAGCCGGAGATCCGGATTTCGATGATTGGGAACAGGTTAGGTTCAAACAGCAGGAGCTCCTAGAGGCTGAGAGTAGGCAGATCGAAATAAATACAAAATTTAAGCGAAGAATGGACGAACTCATAAATTCGGTAAGTTCTATGTATCGGTCCAATGCGATAGACTCAGATCATCTATAAGATATAATCTTGACCAACAATCGAATTGTCACCACTGACCTTCAAAATTTAATTGTGGCCATAACTTTGGCTAAATTGAATCTGGTTGCCCCGACAATTCTGAATGAATTATGTAGATGTTAGGGAAATAATTGGTGAGCGTCTCACAGACCTTAGTATAACAGATTTGCTTAGGGTATCTACTATTAATGTCTTTCAAAATATTGAAAACTTACACTTCCTAATTAAATATCCAACACCGAAATTATTTTGTAAGATGGTTAAACTCTACCCCGTTCAAAAAAACAATAGAATAATTGACTTTAGCGACGACAATGTGGTTGCGGACTGCGGAAGCCGCGTTCTCGCCATTGGAGACTGCATCGCTGGCGTGAAGACTACATTTTGCAGGGTAAAACGATCGGTGAAATAACCGTAAACGGCACAAAACACATAAATAATCGTGGGATTCTGGAGAAAAAAACCGGCAGTTTCCGCCGTTTCTCAGATCAATGTCACCGAGTTCCGAAAAGATCTAAGCCTACCGTTCCTCCATGAAATGGGGCTAGAGAACTGGAGACATGTCGCCGATCTCCGTCAGAAGGTGACTTCCAGACCGATCATCAGGGCCGCCGTCATCTTGGTGCTGATCATCTCGGGTATCATTGCGTTCTTGGCTTGACAGAAGAGTTGCGCTGAGCAAAAGCAAATTAAAAAAATCATTGCCCTAAAAAGAGCCCTAGAGCGAGCCGAGGACGGCCCACACTTGAAGGAGGGAGGAGTTAACCCGAGTACGTTGGCTTCAGGTTCCCATAACTAACCTGAGTCAGAAATTAATTACTCTCAGCCCACTGTGACATTGAGTTATAATTTGCGACAGTTGGAATTCATTCAAAAAGAGTTATCCACAGAACGCACTCATCTAAGAGCGAATTTACTCAAATTGCGAGGCTTATCCGAATGGAACATGTGCAGCGCGTTAGCCGAGGCGATTTACCGTTTGAACGGTAAATGAACTGACGCTTCTAGAAGGGTCTGCAAAAAACGCGTGATGACAACAAGGTTTGCTTATTTCGGTTAGTCGAAGTTTACTTGCGAACCGACTAACACAAAAATATCCCGCTTTGATTAAATTAAATAAACCTTAATAAATTAACGCGGAACTAGTGTCTTTATTAAAATAAACGATTAATTTCATTTTGGGAAAACTTACATCAGTGCGACACTCCATGGTGAAACGTACCGGCTTATCGGCCGCAAACAAATTTTTGGGCAACACCACGCCAAAACTTATTTCATCTTTGTGTTGCTGGGGACGTACAAAATTATAGATGCCTAATTAGCGATAAGGTGAATACCAAACCTCTGGACAAGAAAGATCAGCTCATGTGGGAAGATCATAAAGCAGTAAACATAACCTGCAGCAGCTCCACGTGCTGAGTCTTCCTGCCAAACGTCGGCGTTGATGCACATTCGGCATCAGCCTGAACGTGCATAGCCTCACCGTCGTGGATTGCCACGAGGGCCCTCTCATTCACGGCATGGAGCCGCAGTCTTCATCGACCTGGACGTTTTTCTTTTAATGAGATTTTTATACCCTTTGACCATTGAAAATGGTCAAAAAAAGAGTATACTAACTTTGTGCAAATGTATGTAACGGGCAGAAGGAGGCGTCGGATCACCAGCCAAGTCGATTGAGCCATGTCCGTCTGTCTGTCTGTCCGTCTGTCTGTCTGTCTGGCTGTCTGTCTGGGTGAACGCGCCGATCTCAGCTATTACAAAAGCTAGGGACACCAAATTTAGCATGAAGATTCCTGTATACCATACGCAGATCAAGTTTATTTTTAATTTGGAATAACACGCCTACCGCCCCGCAAACCGACAATTTTGATTTACATGGCGATTTACTCAATTCTTAACGTTCTGCTTTAGTATATATATAGATAAATACTATATGAATTTATCCTCAAAATTGCAATCCATTCGGACAATAAAAACTGAAGTTATTAGATAAACCATTTCGACCCTTCGACCAGCATTAAAGTTGTTGTGCCGTCAGAGCTAAATTACTTGTGTAGGAAAGAAAATGACAAACGATGCGAGCTCGAAGCCCGAGCTGTTTCTCGACTTTTCTTTTCCATGCACATGTCAATTACCGAAAATACATGTGCATAAATATATATTAATACTCAACCAATAGGTGGCGTGGTAAATGAATATGAATGTATGCAAGTATTTACATGCTTGTGTACATATTCATAATATTCATAATCTGCTTACGTGCACATATGATTATTATTTAATAATTCATATTTTAGGGTCATAATAATATATATCAGTCACTTCCTCTTTTACGGTTTATAAAAAGATCCATTCCCAGAACCATATTTAAAATAAAATATCTTTTCTGAATATTCTTAATTTCTCACAAACTAAATAATGGTTACCAAATTCGAAATCTTTTGTCAGATGTTAGTTCCAATGAATACTTTTCAATATGCCAAGTTACTTCGTAATTTCGTAAATTCAAAAAAACAATATTATATATGTAGATATATAAATATTATATATGAATAGAGTGTTAGTCATACAGTATCTTTTTTATCCCCAAAAGGGTCTTGTCGTCCGTTTTTCTAGCCTTATTTAGCTTGATCCTTAGATAGGTCTATCTCTGTCTACGATTTTATGTGACGCATCTGTCTCGATATAACAAGTCCCACTCCTTCTCTTGCTCTGGGCAAGTCGGACACAATTATAGCACAGCACTAAATGCGTGGTCGTTACATAAATAAATGGCGCCCAACGTGGGGCCACGCCTTGAAGAAAAATAATAATGGCGAGCGCATATCTGAATAGATAACGCCATGCTTACCGATTCGTTTTCATCCATACTCTTTTTTGTAGTTTCAGTGGTTTATACTATTGTACTCGGATTACTGGTGTTCTGGAGATTTTCCGAACCAGGCCAGGCAATAGATCTAACCTCAAATTCGTTTCATAACTATTAGTTGGACTTTCAAACTTAATAATACGAAACACCTGGAACATTACTATCTAGGAATTTATAGCTTTGATTGTAAGTCGGTTCTATACCAGATAATTCACTTAAACTATCTTTTCTCATTGAATCGAGATTGTTTGCTAGATAAATTCGGCATCTTACTCTTTGTTGGAATTAGCCTCCAACCACTTGTATTTAAAAGTAATTTTCAATAGTCGCATTTAGTTTAGACTAATACCCTTTAAAACAAAAAAAAAACAGCTACCGTTGTGTTCATTATCTGAAGATTACCTCTTTGTTTGTTATGAATATATCGTACCTTTTCTTAATTATCGTTATACCGCATATATTTTAAAATGCCTTTAACTTGAAGCACTGAAAATTTAGCAACTACTCAACCGAAAAGCCGCTAGTTTTTACGTAGCCTAGTACTAGTTCAGCCATTAACCCAGCCAGAATGTCAACTAGATCTGGTGGCACATGTCGCTCGAATACTCAAGCAGAGAAAAGTCCACAAGTTGCACAATCGCCTGTGGTACCAAATGTTTTGACAGAAAATCGTGTGCAGGAAATTATTTCCAATTCTATGGATAGGTTCCAAGCGAGTATCAACGGTGCATGCAATTTTAATGCACGGGTTCACTTGCCGAATTCCAACACTTCACGGGTGAGACATTCTTCAGAACCCAGTTGTCAAAGCAATCTTTCAGTGGAGCGCTCTGAAAAGGTATCTAATATCATTTCGAATTGACGTATAAAATTTGGCGGCATACCAAACGATATCCCAATTAAAGACTTTATTTACAGAGTAAATTATTTAAACTCAACATGCCTAAACGGGGATTTTGAATTATTCATCCAGTTTTCCAATTTACTTTTTACTGGCTCAGCATTATGATTCTATTGGAGAGTACATAGTTCGGTCGAAATGTTGACTTGGACCTGTCTTTGTAGACGCTTGAAGGAGAGATATCAAGACCAAAGATCTGATCTTGAAATCAAAAGCTTTATGCGCCGGCGAAGGCAAAGACCCAATGAGAGTTTTGATGAATTCTTGGATTCAATACTTGCTATTGCTGATTCTCTTCGAGAACAAATGGCGGATGTTGATATCGTTGCGGAGCTTCGTCAAAATCTCAATGAAGAATTAAAACATGAGCTTTTGCATATCGACACTCCAGATTTAGTTTCATTGCGTAAAGAATGCCATCGTCACGAAGAATTCTTCTGCGGTAATCATTCTAAAAACACTTCTCGGTTAAACGTCCCTAAGAAGCTTATAAACACTCTGGTGCAAGAAGAGACAGTTAACACAGATGATGGTGCTTATTCTGCTACGGTTGTGGTGCAATAAATACATACAAGCCCAACTATTTGAAATGTAATCCACCATCGGAAAACATGCCTCAGGGCATCCACCCAGCTCCGAAAGTGGATGTCCGACGTTAGTTTCAGATATAAGCCATTCCAACCAATTCGCAGACATGACCTTAAACTCTCCAGAATTACTACCATCCATTCGGACCACACCATACCATTTGCATTTAGAACATTACTTAAAACGGCGATCAGAATTGTTTTACGTCAATTCAATACTCTCCGTAAAATCTCGTTCATCAGCTCAGATTAGAGAATTTTGGAAGCGCAAACGACAGCTTCGCAAGTATATTATTTCGGCTATAGTTCACAAAATACATGATATACGTTCTTTTACTAATGTAGACATGCTCGGCGAATCTGTTTTAGCTCTCTTAGACAAATAATTCAAATAATGCTGTCTTTAACAAATTAAATTCATCAGTCCGTACTGCAGACAGTCAAACCCAAGCCGTTGCTGGTACTATTACTGTTCCGTTAACTTATAATTCGATTAAATCTGATTTTGAGTCCCTTGTTGTACCTTCAATAAAAGAAATCGTAATCTGCGGCATGGATTTTTGGGATAAGTTCGGTAGATCCATAAATTCTGCGATTAAAACTGATAAGATTATTTATGAACAATCTGAAGATTCACCAATGTTGGAGTTGACAGGATCACAAAAGAGCAATTGCAGTCTGTGATCGATTTTTTCCGTCCTTTGACAAAGAAGGACTTGGTCTAACTAAATTGATTGAGCACAGCATTGACACTGCGGATGCAAAGCCAATAAAACAAAGATTTTACCCTTTGTCGCCAGCCAAAGAAAAATTGCTGTGTCTCGAAATTGATCGCATGATTAAATCAGACGTCATTGAGGAAGCTCCTTCGTCATCTTGGTCATCTCCCGTGACGCTCCATATTAAACCAGGCAAGATACGATTGCGTAAACTTAACGCAGTCACTGTCAAAGACGCGTCTATTCCCATAATGGACGGACTTTTGATTCGTTTACAGCCTGTACATTGGATATCGAAAATCGATTTAAAAGACGCCTTTTGGAAATTCTCGTCGACAAAGAATCTAGAGCGAAAACTGCGTTCACCGTTCCAAATCGTCCGTTGTATCAGTTTAAGAGAATGCCATTCGGCTTGACCAATGCGCCACACATCATGTGTTGTCTTATGGATTTGGTTATCTCATATTAGCTTAAATTTTACCGTTCTAGTTTATATGGACGACCTGCTGGTGTTATCAAATAATTTTAAGAACATATCTTGCATCTCTCGCAGGTAGCAACACATCTAAGAGAAGCCGGGCTAACGATAAACGTTCCAAAAAGACAATTTTGTCTCAAAAAGTTCGATTATTTGGGTTATATAGTAGGAGAGGGTGCGCTTCACGTAAACCCAAATAAAATCAATGCGGTTAGCGAATTCCCAATTCCCAAAACGGAAAAGCAATTACGGCGTTTTCTTGGGATGACCGGTTGGTACCAACATTTTATTTCTAATTATTCGTCAGTCATATTTCCGCTTACAGAATTGTTACGTGGCAAATCCTTTACTTGGAATGAGCAGGCTCAAAAATGCCGATGACATTGCAGCACTTTATTTTGATGTGATTCCAGAAATTGATTTGGAATCAGAAGCATTTCAGGATAAATAATGTGTCGTTTCGAGAACAATTTTCTTCCTCAGAGTTACCAGATTTTCGAGTGGTAGATAAGTTTATATATTATATTATCGTACTACCTTACATAGCGATAATAATAGGCAGGAAACCAGTTGGAAACTTTTTGTACCAGAATCATTGCGAAAACTCGTAATTATATCAGCACATGACCAGCCGTCGTCATCGCACTGTGGTATTTTCAAATGCCTAGAGCGTATCCGGCGCAAACGTTACTTGCAAAAAATGGTTGTAGATGTGCGCGACTATATCCGAAATTGCGATGTATGTAAGACAACCAAACATCCAACTGCTTTACTCAGACCGCCCATGGGAAAACGAGTTAAGAGTGAGAGAATATTCCAAAGACTATATATGGATTTCATAGGGCCTTTCCCTCGCGCAAAATCTGGAAATATAAGGATTTTTATTATTCTGGATCAATTTTCAAAATTCACCTTTCTTAAACCTGTCAAGAAATTTAATTCGAGAATAATTATTTCCTTCCTTAATGATGAAATATTCTCATGTTTTGGTGTACCTGAGGTAGTTGTATCTGATACAACCTGAATGCGAAGTTAAAACGCTGGAAGGCTTTCGTTGACGAACACAACGCGAACATAATTTACAAACCGAGAAAGGAAAATTATGTAGCAGATGCCCTCTCTCGGCAGCATGTTAACGCGCTAGAAAATGGTGGCGACTCAGATTTGGCCACCATTCACAGTGAGGAATCCCTCTCTTACACGACTGAGAGCACAGACAGGCCGGTGAATTGTTGTCGAAACCAAATAGTAATAGAAGAAACGGACATGCCTTCCGTTAAGACATTCATAGTTTTTAAGGAAAAAACACGCCACATTATCAGGTTCGCTAAACGTGAAGACCTGTTAAAAGACGTAAAAGATCGAGTTAAAGCAGATGTAGTAAATGCAATACATTGCAGTCTGCCAGTTCTCGCCTTTATTCAACACAAACTGGTTGAAAGTTATCCCTCGACAACATTTAGACACTGCAAATCCTGGGTTCAAGATATAACCGGTACCGAACAAAGAGAGATAGTAACAACTGAACATAACAGGGCCCATCGCGCTGCTCTGGAAAATGTAAAACAGATTATGCAAGACTATTTTTTTCCAAAAATAGGTAGACTCGCGCAAGAGATCACGGCGAATTGCAGGATCTGTTCTAAGGCTAAATTCGATAGGCACCCAGCAAAACATCTTCTGGGAGAAACACCAATACCATCGGGAGTAGGTCAGGCACTTCACATTGATATATTCTCAACCGATAAAAAATCATTTCTGACTTGTGTAGATAAATTTTCAAAGTTTTCAATTTCATATCCGATAGAGACAATAGCAATGGTGGATGTAAAAATCCCCATATTAAAACTCATACATTTTTTTCCACATACAAAAAAATTTTCTGTGACAATGAAAAATCATTAAATTCCGAGACGACCCTGTTGTCAAAAACCTTTGACATACAAATCCAGAATGCGCCTCCGTTACATAGCACATCAAATGGACAAGTAGAAAGGTTTCATAGCACAAAATTCGAGAACACGACAGAGCTGATTTTGATGGCAACGGTAGAGTACAACGAAACCATACACTCAGTAACAGGTAAGCGACCGATCGATTTGGTCCGATCGCTTCCAGCAGACCTAGAGGCAGAAGTCAGAAATAAGATCCAAGAGGCACAGAAAAAGTGCATAGAACGTGAAAATAAAAAAAAAAAAGACAAACAGTACCAGGTGGGAGAGAAGGTGCTTCTTAAATCGAACAAAAGATTGGGTATTTAGCTCACTCCTCTCTATGTAGAAGAGGTTGTGGAGGCGAACCTCGGGACGACTGTCCTAATAAAAGGGAGGAAGGTCCATAAAGATAGTTTAAAATAAGTTCGACTATGTTAAATTCTTCTAGGCTTAATTCGTTACTAATGTTACTGACATAGACAACGATACGACACGCAACCGGGACAATGAAACTGAGTGACTATTCGACTGCTGACTACATACCTCTCACAGACGGCGACATAAAGGTTTGGGACGAGTACGGTTACCTCGGACACTCAACTAACCTGACAACTTACGAAGTTTACGTGACAGGAACAGCAAACTGCATAGACGACTTTGAACAGCAGCACCTGAAGGACGTGCTAACGGACGACCTAGCTGGATATATTGTAAGCGATGTGGCAAATTGACTGCATTAGCTAAACTATAATTTAGTGTGGAATGCAAGGGATTCCAGCTAAAAGGGGGCGGCTCACATGGATGCCTAGTGAGATTCAACTAGCATAAAGGTAGATAATAAATACAATACATATAGTATAAACAAGCTAATTGGTGTACATAATTTTTTAATATTTTGAATAAGTTCTTGCCAAATTTACGTGTAAAAATGCTGTGCGCCGTAAAGTGAACGCCAACATGATTATTTACAGACACACAAATAATCTCGGAAATTATTTCCACGTATTACGAAATTTTACAAAGGTTTAAAGGCCACAACATTTTTTTTTTAGGCTAACATAAAACGAATTAGTGACTAAATAAATAATTAGTAGTTACAAATAATTAGCGAACAATTTTGGAAAATAATCATTTTCTGATTATAAAGTTTTTTTTTTAGCCATTTAGCCGTTTGCCAAGTGAAACACCGTTGGCGTTCCACGTAGAGATTCTTAGCGAGGCCATGAAGATGATTATTTTGGTTGTTGTGATACAAGCAATTGTATCAACATGTTTTGATTACGCATTAGATCTTGCATGGTTGTCCGCATAAACGCCATAAACTCCGCCATGCTCTGCTGCAAGGTAAGTATCATTGCTTCGAAATTGTTTTGTTGTTGTTCCATTGGCTTTTTGTCTTGTACCGAATTGAAGTCCACATATTTGGCTTGTGAACATGGAGCATTGGAGGCTGGGGGCTCTAGACCCGATCTTAGAGCGCTTGCATATGACGCGTTTTTGGTAACGAATCCTGTACCAAGTGAGGATCTGGCTGCGGTAGATCTGGCTACGCACACTGGCGCAGCTTACAGTAAGACTTTGTATGGCCGTATTCTTGGCAGTTCATACATTGTACCAGATTGTAGTAAAAATTGGAGTTTGTAGATTGGATGCACATCGTTTCTTTTCGGCATCTTTGCTTCTGGTGCAAGTTCCACCTTGAAGAGTGGTTGCGGCTGTCTATTTTTGTTTAAGATGTTGAAGACTGATTTAGCGGTAAATCCTTTATCTGTAGCGCCAGCTTTATTTCGTCTGGTGTTACATCAGGCTCTATGCTCTTTAGTACGACTTGCAGACCCTTGCAGCTTTTTAGCTGGTAAGTGTAAAAGCTTTTTCCTCCTTCGTCCACATACTTTGTTAAGGCTCTAAAGTGTTGTTCAGACTTGGTCTGAACTTTTGAATGTTGCCCCTAACTAAGGGAATTATGTGGAAATTTGCGTCGCTATGAGCTTTATTACATTGTTTACAAATGTACTAGAGCTTTTCTCACGTACAAATATTGGTGGTGGCTTTGGCTTATTTTTGTCGCTTCGCCGATCGCGGGTGGTCGGATTGCGTCGACCCGATAGATAGTAGCGACGGCGACGGGGAGCAAGAGCGTTCACTGTCGCGTGTTAAGAGAGAAAGATCAGCTGTCGGGTTGGGGGTGACTGACCGCTCACGGTTCGATTCCGCAGAGACGACGGAAAAGTAAGTGTTGTTGCGTTGCGAAGAGAGTTGTCGCTCATCTTGCTGACGTTGACGCTGCGCGCGAGCTTCGTTTTCACTCATTGTTTTTGGTTAGTCTATTTATATTTGTAATTAGTTAATTGTTGATTAATAACTTATAGATTTGTTAGAAAATCTATATGTGCAGGCATTGCACTGAGCGTCTTTTCGCTTATGATTTTGTGTTTGGTTCACTATACTGTTTCGATTTTTGGAATTGTTTAACTGGAGCACTGTTAAAAACACGTCCGCATGCAATGACGACCAAAATCGATTCGACGATTTTATTTTATGTGACGCGTCTGTCTCGATATCACAAGTGCCACCCCTTCTCTTGCTCTGGGCAAGTCGGACACAATTATAGTAGACAGAGAGTGATATTGTGACAGCACTAAACGTGTGGTCCTTACAATTGCTGCCCGCAACAAACTTTCCCTCGCCAACAAGGTTAAAATATACAAGAGCGTGTTAGCTCCTGGTCTATTCTATGCCATTCAGGTGTATGCAATCGCTGCCAAAACGCACCTGAATAAAATTCAGGAGATAGCGAAAAAATACAATGACAGTCTAGAATCTCATCCTAATAGTCTAGCTAGACTACTAAGCATCGCAGCCCAAAGCCATCGGACAAGAACGAGAAGAAAAATGAAACGCCACCACCCTCAAGACCTGACTGACCGCGTTGCCAGCGATTTAGACGCCCTTCCTTCAAATGGGTGATGTCAGGCTCGTCTATAGCTGTGAACGTTGACCCAATGAGAAAGTGTGCAGGCGTTAGAAAGCTTGGGTGATCTGGGTCTTCTGAAATTGTAAAGAGTGGGCGAGAATTAAGTTGTGAGGACGCAAATTTGAGCCCCCACATTTTTGTTACTTTTTTTTCTCTTTATATGTTTATATTCTTCTTTTCTCTTTATTAGATTTAAGTATTGAATAGTTTTAAGTTTATTTCCAATGAAGGATCATTTTTACTTTAAAAACCAAAACCGGCGTTTTAGTCGAGTCAGACCAAGAGTAGGTTACAGGGTATAGGCTCGCTCACCACACGAACATCGAACACCAGCAGAGAGAGCGAGCGCAGCCAAACAACGGGAAAAAGCAAGCCCAGCCAAACAACGTAAAAGGCGCAGCCAAAACAACGGAGAGCGCGAGCGCAGCCAAACAACGGGAAAAAGCGAGCCAACACCAGCAAAAAGAGCGAGCACAGCGAAACAACGACAGAGAGAGCGCCGCAGCAGAGCGAGCGCCACGACAGGGCGAGCGAACCATCGACAGCGCGAGCGAACCATCGACAGAGCGAGCGCAACTAACGTTGACCGAGAGAGCGTTCCAGTCACAGCAGCACAGAGAGAACGCTGCAATCACAGCAGCCGAGAGAGCGCTGCAGTCGCAGCAGCCGAAAGAGCGCTGCAGACTACGAGCGCTGCTGAGATCATCGCCGGCACATGGAGGGCGGTGGATTTTTGGCAGTCGAAGTGAGGGATTAAAAACGTCCGGAAGCAAAAAAAATAAAACAAGTGCGAAAAATAAAAAAGGACGCGTGTGGAACGAGGAAAAAAATATTCACGAGGACGACGGACCCTTGCCACGAGGAGGACAACAGCGAGGACAACAAAAAGGACGACACCAGGACCAGGAGGAAAAACAACAAGGACGGGGACAGCACCGACAGACGCGTGGACCAAGGTGAGCGAGCCGCTACATGGCCGATTTTAGGCATGGCCCGTTTCGCAGAAAAGACGGTGTTTAGGCAGGGCAAGATTAGGGATATGTATTAGTTTAGTTTTTTTAGGCTAAGTTAGTAAAATAAAGATTATGTTTGAAAATGAACGTACGCATGTCTGCAATAGGGGAAAGAAAATGGCGAGTGTGCATGTGCCTGTGCAGGCGGCGAACGCGAGAGCGCGTGGCCCAAGCTGTTCCAGGGTTCCACTGGTGTACCAGCCGGTAAATACCCAGCACATACAGTGGAACCTCGGGAACAGACACGAGTCGGTGATCCCGGAACGCGAGGTAAATACCCGGTTCCAAGATTAACCGAACTGTGAAGGCGGCCACAAGTCGAGCGCCTGCCATGCCTGCACGCGAGACCGCGTGGCCCAAGCTAGTCCAGGGTTCCACTGGTGTGCCAGCCGGTAAATACCCTGTACATACAGTGGAACCTCGGGAACAACCGCGAGTCGGTGATCCCGGGACACGAGGTAAATACCCGGTTCCGAGATTAACCGAATCACGGATGGCAGCCACTGGTCTAGCGTCGATGTGCAGAGTGCGCATGTGCAAGGGCGAAGGGGCGCCAGACTGCGTGGCCAAACTGTTCCGGAGTTCCACTGATGTGCCAGCCGGTAAATACCCGGCACATACAGTGGAACCTGGAGAACAACCGCGAGTCGGTGATCCCGGAACACGAGGTAAATACCCGGTTCCGAGATAAACCGAATCACGTGGGCGGCCACTAGTCAGGCGCCGACATGCAGAATGTATGTGCGGGGGCGTCTGCCGTGCCTACACAGGACAACCGGGTAGAGGCGAGTCGCGCGAGTCGTGCAGTGTGGGCGTGCGCGTAAGCGGACAAGAGTCCACGTGGCCTCGCACTGCTCCGTGGCTCCACTGACGCGCGAGGAGGTAAATACCCAGCACGTACAGTGGAACCTCAGGGGTAACCGCTAGTCACATAATGTGTACGTGCGGGAGTGTCTGCCGTGCCTACACAGGACACCCGGGTAGAGGCGAGTCGCGCGAGTCGTGCAGTGTGGGCGTGCGCGTAAGCGGACAAGAGTCCACGTTTTGGCCTCGCACTGCTCTGTGGCTCCACTGACGCGCGAGGAGGTAAATACCCAGATGAATAGGAAAAATACACCACCACGTGTTCATCTCTGCGATGACCCAAAAACCCCAGAAGGGCACTCTCCTCGTTTCGGCTCGGGTCTCAGCAAATTTTACAAATTATTCCTGTAAAGTGGCGCTGGCGCGACTGAGCTCACCTCAGCCTGAGACGCTACCTTACAAGGAAATTTTTTTGTGCGCCCGAGCAGGGACCCTGAGATGAAAATGACGAAACTAGGGAGGCTGTGGCCTAAAGAACCATGAGACCGACTGTGGGGCCGGGGAGAGGGAGTTGAGACTGTAGGGGTCAGTTAACAAATCCAATAGGAAACTGTCCGCGTACTGATAATCGAATTAAATATCGCATGCGATAAGATTATTGTATAAGAGACAAAAGCTCAGTCACCTGCAATTCAACTCATTTGCTCTTCTTATTTGCTTGCCCTGTCACTCTAATAGAAGATGAGGTTTAACATGTTCTATCTCTTACATACACACTACAATCGAGGCGACGAAACTGAAGGGAAAAGATGAGATAAACATTTACAGTTAGTTATTCCATGAAGAGGTAATGCAAATTGGAAGAGAACTCCGCTACCTTAGCGAAAAATATTGAAGCACATGTTCACTTTGATTTGAACGGCCTCAGCTCGCAGATGCATTACTGCATTCTGAATTGCAAGTACAAGTGGCTACAATTAACCTTAAATCTGCAAAGGTTAACACGCGCTAGTTTATATTTTATCTTCTGCAAAGTATATTTAAAACTCCGCGTAAATAAAAGCATTGGATTATTGGGTGCAAGTGGTAAATCCGTGAAAAGGTGATATTAATTTTATCATATCTGAAATGTGTGTGTCTAACAAGCGTTATTCCAGGCAGACCAGCATAAATTATATTGTTGCCGGCCGGTCTGCGACTAGTACTATCGCGCATCAGCAGCATAGACGTAACGCCGCAGCGCCAAAATCAGCAACCGGTCGGCCAATTGGTATTTAGCCGTCCCCATAACCTAAATTCTGGGAAGCGCACATTTGTGTATGCTGCAGGGAAGCTGCCTCTTTTTCGTGAAGGGCATCAACAGCCCGGTTTGCGACCTCAAGGTGCATTTTCAACACCGAGAAGCATACTGGCTGCAGTTCTCGAAAGCTCCGCAGAACTTTGACACTGGACATACATAAGAAGATGCAAAATGTTTGTCTCTCACTCTAGCGCTTGGTAGATCTGTACGAATTCATCAGCGCAATCATTTGGATCACGCAAGTTATTGAGTACTTAAAGAAAAACTCTCTTCATTTTTTTATATAGAAGAAAAAAAAAATATATCACATATTAAAGTCAATTTTTCTCTACACAATTAGATTAAGACACTTATATATATATATGGTGCACATCATTCATTTGTAAATGCAAATGCAACATCATCGACTGTTTTCAACATAAATTTAAAGATTTTTAACAGCATCATCACCTGCATCTTCGAAGGGCCCAACGAACGCGCAAGGGAGGAATGTGTGTGAGTAAATGAAAGTAAAACATTATTATTTTATAAAAAAAAAAAACAGTAAATTTTTGAAACACCGTCTCAGATGTTGCACTAGTGCATATAATTTGGCATACCTAAATTAGTTAATTAAAAGGAAAACATGTATTGCCCATTCTTTTTGCCATTATTGAATACCATGTATACTGTAGTTGTCATTCAACATATATACAATATATATATATATATATGCCTGTCAGTAGTTAAAGTTTGAGGTTACAATGAATTTATATATATTTAGCAAAGTTAAATTTTGAAAAGTTAAACCTATTGTTGATCAAGATGATCAGATAGTTTGTGGATTATGGTCCGTCTAAATGAAGTTATAATGTATCAAACATACTATGAAATTTAAACCAATGTAAATAAACATTTGTTAAGGGGTAACCGTCAAACTAATCCATCGTGTTACCAAGGTCGGGAGGGTACAGACGAGGGGGCAAACATCAGCTCAGCCACCCTTGCAGTCTATTAACAGACGTAACGCGCAATTCAGCAACAATTCACCTTATTTTATTTGGCCCATCATATAGCTTACAGACAGTGCACTTATTCTTTCTTTCTATCCACAAGAGGCCGTATAGAGCGGGTTAGGAAAAGATCCCACGACATATCCGACGAGCTACGTCAGAGCGACGCTAGAAGTGCACGCCCTCCTACTTTTTCTATGCGCTAGGCATTGATCTCCAGGATCAACGCTCAGTGAGGCCGTAGTATGTTTCCATCTGAATACTACATATACAAAAGTGTAGAATAGAAAAGAAAGTGGCGCCCAACACGTGGAGCCCGAGTCTGACCTGATTAGAAGCAACAACAAGCAGCTGCTATTCAGTCAGACTGGATCGTTATCAGATCGATATAGTTTAGACCTTGTAACCACATACACAGAACAAGCGATTAAACAAGGGCATATATCCACATAGAAATTGCTCCAAGATCCATCCATAATTAACATTTTACATTTTTTTTTTGCCTTGTATTTAATTCAATTCAATTATATGTTTTGGTATTACGTAAGCGTGCTTACAACTCGCTTCAGGAATAACGACCCTAATTCGAATAACCGGATTGGTCGACCGAAACGAAACTAGGTCGCTAGTAATAGGCAGATCATTTAATTGAAAACGTAACTGGAAATTTGGAATATACTTCTTGCTATTAAGTGATAACGGATTTTCGCCATTTAGAATCGCGATTAAATTTCGAGTTCTCACGGAATAGTCGACTAAGGTGAACCGAATCATAGTAGTAGGCGGATCCGAATAATTTCAGATTACAGGTAGCGAAAGTTTGGCAGGATATTCTGTGGAGAATACAAGTTATTGGAGAAGCTTCGATTCTTGACCCAGAAGGAAAAACCTTACTTTAACAACCAACAGTTCCATTAGTTTACAATAAATGCACGTTATGTTTGAAAATAGGCGTTTAAAAATAAAATAGTATGACTTATACTTATACTTCATGAAGACGGACCTATTAAATGATAAATAAATAAAACTAAATTCGTATAACAGTCTAAAAATGTCAGTACGTCACAGCAACGAAGATTTGACAAGCGCATTGAGAGGAGACGAGACATTTTGCAACATCTGTCACCAGCCTTTGAATGAAACTGATCGCACTGCAGTAACACCGTGCAGACATCCATTTCACCTTCGTTGTATAACCGAACACTTAAGAACTTCTCGTAATTGCCCAATATGTAGGCAAACATGCACTTTAGAATCTCAATTACTAGCCAACGATAATTTACAAGCAGAACAATTAGCCACAGGACACACACAAAACGATACAACACCTAGTAATGAACCCAACGCAAACCAGCAACCCGCAAGGGGTAGAAACTCGTCCATTAGAGGCAAAAATCCAGGTAGGCGTAGGGGCATGGTCACCAGATCTCAGCAGCAGCTAAATACAAGCTCGCGTTTAAATAACAGCAGCGCTAGTACGGATAATAATGCCAACGTAAACAACACCAGAATGAATATTGATGACATTAATAATGCAATCCAAACTGCTATGCAGGTTCAGCAACAACAAATGCTGCAAAACTTGACGGCATACATACAAACACAGTTGTCTTCCTTGAGTTTAGGCCATCACATCACTTCTAACGTGCAAGAAACTAGAAACGACTTACCGAGTCAGTTACCACGAACAGTACCAATTTATAATACAATTAGTTCGAACCCAAACTCGAATAATAGTCGACATAGTCACATCTCGACTAGGTCTAACACGCAGGTTCAGCCTGAAAAAGTTCCAAACATCATTCAAAGTTGGCGCATCAAATTTGATGGAGTCAAAGATGGTCTTAATGCTGAAGAATTTCTCTACAGAGTTAAATCATTAGCACAGCAGAACTTAAATGGAGATTATCAACTTTTGTGTGACCATTTACATTTGTTTTTCGCCGGTAAAGCCAACGAATGGTACTGGCAATACCACCGTTCCTGCAATTATCTCACTTGGGATGACTTTTGTAAGGAATTTATGCAGAAATTCAGGGATATCGACTCAGATATGGACATCTGGGAATCAATTAATAGTAGACATCAAGGAGATAAAGAATCATTTGAGGAATATCAATTCCATGTAGAAAAACTCGTTGCCAGATTGAAAAACAAGATCTCAGAAGAATCTTTAGTTCACCTTTTAATACGACATGCGAAATCCTCAGTTCGATATGAACTAATGCACCTTAACATAAAGACGTTGTCTCGACTGAGAGAAGAAATTCGCACTCATGATCAATACTGCAAGCAACTAAAGACTCATGCAGGGAAAGGTAGTGCAAATTCGCGTCCATTCATTTCTCAAATTGAGCAAGATTCTGAAGAATCGACAACAAAAGAAGTACTGGCAGTTCAGTACAAGCCACTAAAATGTTGGAACTGCGATAAAATAGGACACAGGTTTGAGGACTGTCTTGAGGCTCGCAGTATCTTCTGTTTCGGGTGTGGTGCCAAAAACACCTATAAGCCCAAATGCAAGACATGTAATCCGTCGGAAAACCGACTGGCGGATGCGTCAGCCTAAACCTACCTGTCGCATCCAAAATTTTAAGGTCAGATTGTAGCACACAAACGGATCTCAGTTTAGAGTCCGAGTGCAATACACAACCCACCAGATCTGACCCAACAACAAAAACAAATATTTTCCAGCCATATCATATTCGTGCAGCACAATATGCAGCAGCTAAGCAACGTATCTTTGGTGATGTGTGCAGTTGTGAATGGCCACCAAAAAGTAGACGTTCAACTTCTCGCTTGCGCGCCTTTTGGAAAAATGTAAGAAATAGCCGCCGAAAGCTACTATCTGCCATTTTTCTCAGCGATAGTGATAACAGATTATACACCAAAATAGAAATCTGTGACAAGAATTATGAAGCGTTGCTCGATTCTGGAGCCACAATTAGCTGCATCGGCAGCCAAGCGGCAAAAGATCTAATTAAACATCCAAAGCTTCATAAATGTTCCGGACGCATTCGAACTGCGAATAATTCAGAATGTTCCGTAGTTGGCAAACTTATTATCGACATTATTTACCGAAACCAAAAAGCTCCAGTAGAATTCTTTATAATACCAGATTTGAAGCAGGATATCTACTTAGGCATAGGTTTCTGGAAAGATTTTGGTTTGTTGGATAAAATTACCGATATAACGCCAACAATATCTGAACTTGACGTAGGTCGAGAAGACGATTTACCAGACACTTCAAAAAGACATAAACTCTCAATATCTCAGCAAAATAAACTGAATATAGTCATCAGCAAGCTACCATCTTATGAAAAAGAAGGTTTAGGGAGAACGCATTTGATAGAGCATAGCATCGACATAGGCGACGCTAAGCCCATCAAACAGCGTCATTGGCCAGTATCGCCCGCGAAAGAAAAAGAAATGTTTTCAGAAATTGAAAATATGCTTGCGCTTGACGTAATAGAAGAAAGTAAAAGTCCTTGGAGCAGCAATTGCGTTCTAGTCAAGAAAGGAGAGAAAATGCGGTTATGTTTAGACTCGAGAGAAGTAAATAAAGTGACACTGAAAGACGCTTATCCCTTACCCCATGTGGACGGCATCCTCAGTAGGCTACCTTCAGCACGTTTCATTACGGGACTAGACATGAAACACGCCTTCTGGCAAATTCCACTGGAGCAAAAATCTCGTCAGTATACTGCATTCACTGTGCCAAATCGACCGCTATACCAGTACAAGGTCATGCCTTTCGGTTTGTGTAACGCGGCGCAAACTCTTTGCAGATTGATGGATCAAGTCATTCCTGCCCATCTACGAACCAGAGTATTTGTATATTTAGATGACCTTCTAGTTCTTTCAGACGATTTTGATTCACATATGAAGTTGTTAGAAGAAATCGCATCGTACCTTCGCCAGGCTAATTTAACGATTAACATAGCCAAATCCAAGTTTTGCATGTTAGAGATCAAATACTTAGGATTTATTATAGGATACGGCCAATTAAAGGCAGATCCTCAAAAAGTAAGCGCTATTAAAGAATTTCCCCCTCCGACTTCCGTCAGGCAACTTAGAAGATTTTTAGGACTCTCAGGGTGGTACAGGCGTTTCGTTGAGAATTACGCAACGATCACTTGCCCACTTACGGATCTTTTAAAGAAGAACAAAATATTTGATTGGAATCAGGACGCGGAAAGCGCTTTTAACTTGTTAAAATCCAAACTAACAAGTGCACCCTTGTTAATGACACCTGATTTTTCAAAGCCTTTCGTTCTGCTTTGCGACGCGAGTTTACATGGTCTTGGTTGTGTGCTTGCCCAAAAGAACGAAGACGGCATAGAACTGCCAATCGCATACATGTCCGAGAAATTAACGAAAGCTCAACGAAATTACACGGTAACCGAACTCGAATGTTTAGCGGTCATAAAGGGTATTAACAAATTCAGAGCTTATATAGAAGGCCAAGAATTCATGGTAGTTACAGATCATGCATCCTTAAAATGGCTTATGAAGCAAAAGGATTTGTCAGGACGTCTTGCCAGGTGGTCAATTAGATTACAGGGTTTTTCTTTCATAATAACACATAGAAGCGGATCGCATAACATTGTAGCTGACGCATTGTCACGGCGTGACGAAGTTGATGTCAGTGAACTTTCCGACATCGGACCAATTATTGATTTGACTTCAAAAGAATTCCGTTCAGATGAATACCTCGATTTAATTAAGCGGATTAAAGAAAACCAATCAAGACTACCAGATTTGAGAATAGTAGATGATTTCGTCTATAAAAGGACCGAGCATCCCACTGGCGATGCAATTCAAGAGTCAGAATCTTGGAAATTGTGGGTGCCTGTCAAATTAGAGAGAAACAGTCCTGCATCGCGCACACTATCCCCCTGACTCATCTCATGTTGGCATGAGCAAGTTAGCCGAAAAATTGAAACGATATTTCTATTGGCCCGGAATGATAGTCCAGATTCGTAGTTATGTTGCAAAATGTTCTGTATGCAAGTCAACTAAAAGCCCAAACACCATTCTCAGACCACCAATGGGCAAACCCATGACTTCAGATAGGCCATTCCAAAAACTGTACATGGATCTCCTAGGTCCCTATCCTAGATCTAAACGTGGTAATATCGGACTTTTGATCATCGTAGATCATAACACGAAGTTCCATTTTCTTCACCCCTTAAAGAAATTTACGTCTCATCGTATTTGTGATTATCTGGAGAACCATGTATTTTATACATTCGGCGTGCCCGAAACAATCTTAACCGATAATGGGTCACAATTCCGATCGGGGCATTTTAAAGCATTCTTAACACGTTTTGGCGTATCGCATAGATGCACAGCTATTTACTCTCCCCAAGCAAACGCGAGCGAGCGATTAAATAGATCCGTTTTAGCCGCCATACGTGCATATATAGGCACAGACCATACGAATTGGGATCAGAATTTAAATGAAATCAGCGGCTCGTTGAGATCAAATTTGCATCGAAGCACAGGTTTTTCCCCATATTTCTTATGTTTCGGCCAAAATATGGTAATGAATGGACAAGACTATGATCTACTGAGAAAATTGAATTTGCTGTCAGAAGACACCAATATTAGTACTACTGATAAGTTACTCTTAGCTCGAAGTAAAGCCAAAGAAAACATAGGTGATGCTCATGATGTTAATGCCAAAAGATATAACTTACGCAGTAGAACTGTTCATCTGAAAATAGGTGATATTGTTCATGCTCGTAGTTTTGCGCAAAGTAACGCCGGAAAGAAGTTTAGCAGCAAATTGGCGCCAGTATTTAACAAAGCCACAGTAATCAGAAAGATAAGTCCTATTTATTATGAATTAGCTAACGAACAGGATAAGTCAATAGGAATATACCATTTGAAGGACATACAAACCTGATTCTTTTCGTATACTGACCTTTTTCAGTTAACACCTTCTCGAGATGAGACTCTCGCTGAAATTAACTGCGCTGTAGGGGTCAGTTAACAAATCCAATAGGAAACTGTCCACGCACTGATAATCGAATTAAATATCGCATGCGATAAGATTATTGTATAAGAGACAAAAGCTCAGTCACCTGCAATTCACCTCATTTGCTCTTCTCATTTGCTTGCCCTGTCACTCTAATAGAAGATGAGGTTTAACATGTTCTATCTCTTACATACACACTACAATCGAGGCGACGAAACTGAAGGGAAAAGATGAGATAAACATTTACAGTTAGTTATTCCATGAAGAGGTAATGCAAATTGGAAGAGAACTCCGCTACCTTAGCGAAAAATATTGAAGCACATGTTCACTTTGATTTGAACGGCCTCAGCTCGCAGATGCATTACTGCATTCTGAATTGCAAGTACAAGTGGCTACAATTAACCTTAAATCTGCAAAGGTTAACACGCGCTAGTTTATATTTTATCTTCTGCAAAGTATATTTAAAACTCCGCGTAAATAAAAGCATTGGATTATTGGGTGCAAGTGGTAAATCCGTGAAAAGGTGATATTAATTTTATCATATCTGAAATGTGTGTGTCTAACAAAGCGTTATTCCAGGCAGACCAGCATAAATTATATTGTTGCCGGCCGGTCTGCGACTAGTACTATCGCGCATCAGCAGCATAGACGTAACGCCGCTGCGCCAAAATCAGCAACCGGTCGGCCAATTGGTATTTAGTCGTCCCCATAACCTAAATTCTGGGAAGCGCACATTTGTGTATGCTGCAGGGAAGCTGCCTCTTTTTCGTGAAGGGCATCAACAGCCCGGTTTGCGACCTCAAGGTGCATTTTCAACACCGAGAAGCATACTGGCTGCAGTTCTCGAAAGCTCCGCAGAACTTTGACACTGGACATACATAAGAAGATGCAAAATGTTTGTCTCTCACTCTAGCGCTTGGTAGATCTGTACGAATTCATCAGCGCAATCATTTGGATCACGCAAGTTATTGAGTACTTAAAGAAAAACTCTCTTCATTTTTTTTATATAGAAGAAAAAAAAAATATCACATATTAAAGTCAATTTTTCTCTACACAATTAGATTAAGACACTTATATATATATATGGTGCACATCATTCATTTGTAAATGCAAATGCAACATCATCGACTGTTTTCAACATAAATTTAAAGATTTTTAACAGCATCATCACCTGCATCTTCGAAGGGCCCAACGAACGCGCAAGGGAGGAATGTGTGTGAGTAAATGAAAGTAAAACATTATTATTTTATACAAAACAGTAAATTTTTGAAACACCGTCTCAGATGTTGCACTAGTGCATATAATTTGGCATACCTAAATTAGTTAATTAAAAAGAAAACATGTATTGCCCATTCTTTTTGCCATTATTGAATACCATGTATACTGTAGTTGTCATTCAACATATATACAATATATATATATATATAGCCTGTCAGTAGTTAAAGTTTGAGGTTACAATGAATTTATATGTATTTAGCAAAGTTAAATTTTGAAAAGTTAAACCTATTGTTGATCAAGATGATCAGATAGTTTGTGGATTATGGTCCGTCTAAATGAAGTTATAATGTATCAAACATACTATGAAATTTAAACCAATGTAAATAAACATTTGTTAAGGGGTAACCGTCAAACTAATCCATCGTGTTACCAAGGTCGGGAGGGTACAGACGAGGGGGCAAACATCAGCTCAGCCACCCTTGCAGTCTATTAACAGACGTAACGCGCAATTCAGCAACAATTCACCTTATTTTATTTGGCCCATCATATAGCTTACAGACAGTGCACTTATTCTTTCTTTCTATCCACAAGAGGCCGTATAGAGCGGGTTAGGAAAAGATCCCACGACATATCCGACGAGCTACGTCAGAGCGACGCTAGAAGTGCACGCCCTCCTACTTTTTCTATGCGCTAGGCATTGATCTCCAGGATCAACGCTCAGTGAGGCCGTAGTATGTTTCCATCAAAATAAAAAAAAAAACCCCCAAGACGGCCCAGGACCCGAGGTGGTTTTTTTTTTTTTTTTTTTTTTTTTTTTGTTTTTTTTTTTTTTTTTTTTTTTTTTTTTTTTTTTTTTTTTTTTTTTTTTTTTTTTTTTTTTAATTTTTTTTTTAAATTTTATTTAAAAAAAAAAAAAAAAAGAAAAAATTAAGTTAGAAGGAAAAAAAGAAAAAGAAAAAGGGGGAGGTTTAAGGGGCGGGGGGGGCGCCGGGGGGGGGTTCCCTCGGGGTTAACTTATTGGGGGAGAAAGGGGGGGGTGCGGGGGGGGCCACCGGGGGGGGGGGGGGGGGCGGCCACCGGGTTTTTCTTTTTTGTCGTTTTGGCCCGTTTATTTTTTTTTTTTTTGGGGGGTTTGTGGGTGGAAGAAAGGGAAAAAACCCCCCCAGCCAAAGTAAGCACATCGGGTCCAAAAAAAAAAAAAAAAAAAAAAAAAGTATCCTTGGCAGGCTTTAGTGAAAGTGAAAAAAAGATTTCCAAGAAAATCCTCTAAAAAGTGTCGAGTAAAAGCCACGCCGCGTACAACAAAACATCCTGGAACTAGTTTAACCCCCGCCGCGGCACGAATAAAGAAATCCTCGAGCCAGCTTAAATTCTCAGCTGCGACACCGAGAAAACACGGGAACTCTTCAAGCCGAATTGAACGAGACCAGAACCAACCCATTAACGATGGTGGGCGTCCGCTGGATCGCTTTCCGGAGGAAGACGGAACTGGAGGCACTGGCTGACGAGTTTAATTTAGACCGAGGAGGCACCGTGGAGGACCTGCGGTCCCGCATGACCACCTTCATCCACAGGAAGGACCACTCATCGACCACCCTGGAGCGATTGGCTTCCCTGGAGGCGCAGTATGGCAGCGCCGTGAGTTCCGACAGGAGGCTTCCCACGGAGAGAACGGCCGGGAGTTCACCAGCAAGGCCACTCACCATGGAGGACCGCCCGAAAATGAGCAACAAACCTCCAGAGGAAACCAAACCGACAGTGCCTGACCATCTGCCCATCCCCGTGCCCGTGCCCACAGCACCCCGACCAACCGAACGACAGGAACCAGGATGCTCAGGATGGTCCGAGAGACACGACAATACAACACTGGCTCACACAGCGGACCGCATGCGCAGGTGAGGAATCACTTTCGAGGGCGAATCGGACCCCCTCCGCTTTATCGATAGATTGGAGAAACGGGCAACAACATACAGGGTCGACACCCGAGACATCCCACAGGCCCTCCCGGAGTTGCTAACGGGTGCCGACGAGGATTGGTTCCGGACAAGCGGACTTCAAAGAGAGACTTGGATAGTCTTCCGGAAGGAATTTCTCGATTTTTTCTTGCCACCTCGCTATTTCCTTTAAAAACCAAAACCGGCGTTTTAGTCGAGTCAGACCAAGACTAGGTTACAGGGTATAGGCTCGCTCACCACACGAACATCGAACACCAGCAGAGAGAGCGATCGCAACGGAGGAGCGAGCGCAGTCAAACAACGGGAAAAAGCAAGCCCAGCCAAACAACGTAAAAGGCGCAGCCAAAACAACGGAGAGCGCGAGCGCAGCCAAACAACGGGAAAAAGCGAGCGCAGCCAACACCAGCAAAAAGAGCGAGCACAGCGAAACAACGACAGAGAGAGCGCCGCAGCAGAGCGAGCGCCACGACAGGGCGAGCGAACCATCGACAGAGCGAGCGCAACTAACGTTGACCGAGAGAGCGTTCCAGTCACAGCAGCACAGAGAGAACGCTGCAATCACAGCAGCCGAGAGAGCGCTGCAGTCGCAGCAGCCGAAAGAGCGCTGCAGAATGCGTGGACGGCAGTGTGGGCGTGCGCGTAAGCGGACAAGAGTCCACGTGGCCTCGCACTGCTCTGTGGCTCCACTGACGCGCGAGGAGGTAAATACCCAGCTGAATAGGAAAAATACACCACCACGTGTTCATCTCTGCGATGACCCAAAAACCACAGAAGGGCACTCTCCTCGTTTCGGCTCGGGTCTCAGCAAATTTTACAAGTTATTCCTGTAAAGTGGCCCTGGCGCGACTGAGCTCACCTCAGCCTGAGACGCTACCTTACAGGTGGCGCCCGAGCAGGGACACTGAGATGAAAATGACGAAACTAGGAGAGGCTGTGGCCTAAAGAACCATGAGACCGACTGAGGAGCCGGGGAGAGGGAGTTGAGACGGAACACGTGGCCAAGCGGCAGACACGCGGTCGATTTAATCTTTCTTGCATGTTTTGTTTCGGTTTCGTCTCAATTCTGTTTTTTTGTTAAGTCCTCGCACGTTTTTTTGAAAAAAGTTAAGTGTTATTAGTGCCGTAAGCGAAAATTTCAAAAAAGAAGGGAAAAATCTAGGTATAAGTTGGAAGGGAAAAGATAAGTACATGGGGGCGCATACTGTTACAGGCACGAGGCCCGTAGGGAGACACCTCTCGCCCGAGATAACTCGACGGAAGAGAGAGGGGGACCTGCCGAAGTCGCCATCGGGGGTGAGCGAGCCGACGGCCACCGCGTTTTCCGATCGAGTCGCCCGAAGCCCGTTCATTTTGTATATAAGGCGGGCTGCTGGCTAGCAAGAGGGAGTCAAGCACCAGCAACCCAAGTGAGCACATCGGGTCCATGAAAAGAAAACAAGAACAAAAAAAAAGGATCCTTGGCAGGCTTTAGTGAAAGTGAAAAAAAAGATTTCCAAGAAAATCCTCTAAAAAGTGTCGAGTGAAAACCACGCCGCGTACAAAAAAACATCCTGGAACTAGTTTAACCCCAGCCGCGGCACGAATAAAGACATCCTCGAGCCAGCTTAAATCCCCAGCTGCGACACCGAGAAATCACGGGAACTCTTCAAGCCGAATTGAACGAGACTAGAACCAACCCATTAACGATGGTGGGCGTCCGCTGGATCGCTTTCCGGAGGAAGACGGAACTGGAGGCACTGGCTGACGAGTTTAATTTAGACCGAGGAGACACCGTGGAGGACCTGCGGTCCCGCATGACCACCTTCATCCACAGGAAGGACCACTCATCGGCCACCCTGGAGCGATTGGCTTCCCTGGAGGCGCAGTATGGCAGCGCCGTGAGTTCCGAGAGGAGGATTCCCACGGAGAGAACGGCCGGGAGTTAACCAGCAAGGCCACTCACCATGGAGGACCGCCCGAAAATGAGCAACAAACCTCCAGAGGAAACCAAACCGACAGTGCCTGACCATCTGACCATCCCCGTGCCCGTGCCCACAGCACCCCGACCAACCGAACGACAGGAACCAGGATGCTCAGGATGGTCCGAGAGACACGACAATACAACACTGGCTCACACAGCGGACCGCATGCGCAGGTGGGGAATCACTTTCGACGGCGAATCGGACCCCCTCCGCTTTATCGATAGATTGGAGGAACGGGCAACAACATACAGGGTCGACACCCGAGACATCCCACAGGCCCTCCCGGAGTTGCTAACGGGTGCCGACGAGGATTGGTTCCGGACAAGCGGACTTCAAAGAGAGACGTGGATAGTCTTCCGGAAGGAATTTCTCGATTTTTTCTTGCCACCTCGCTATTTCCAGCGGCTGGAGGACGAGATCCGTCTGCGTCATTAAAAAGGCCCACAGAGGCCCAGGAGTTGGAGAGGGTTTATGAAAACCTGCAACCCCATTACCAGCTCTTCGTGAGACGGAACTTCCAGACTCTCCGGGAATTGACGGCCCGGGTAACAAACTACGAAGTCACAAGGGAGCGTGAACAACAGCAGCAACAGTGGAGTTCGTACCGGCAACCGACGAGTGCGACAAACAAACACCGTCTCACCGTTCCGTAGGGCTTAGGTAGGATTAGGTTTCCGGGGTATAACCGTGTTTATATCCTACAGAGAAAAGAGAAAAAATGATCGGAAGACGCCAGCGGGACGAGCACCACCGAGAAGTGGAGGAATGGCTCGAGGGACTGCCCGCGGTACTGGACGACGACGAGGAGCACCCCCCACCGGTAAACATGGACATGGCACGGGACATGGGGGATATTGACGACGACGATGTGAGGACGCAAATTTGAACCCCCACATTTTTGTTACTTTTTTTCTCTTTATATGTTTATATTCTTCTTTTCTCTTTATTAGATTTAAGTATTGTAAGGTAGCGTCTGAAGGCTGAGGTGAGCTCAGTCTCGCCAGGGCCACTTCACAGGAAAAATTTGTAAAGTTCGCTGAGACCCGAGCCGAAACAAGGAGAGTGACCTTCTGAGGTTTTTTTTGTGGCCATCGCGAAGACGAACACGGGGTATTCGGCTTAGTCGGCATGGCCGACTTTGCAGCGTGTGTGTGTCGTTGAAAATCGTGCGCAAAGGCTAACAAATGGGTCCAGTGGCCGCCTCCCCCCCCCCACCACCCTCCGCTTCTCGAATGGTCTCGGAGCCGGGTATTTACCTCAAGCCTCTGAGACCATCGACTAGCGGCTGCTCCCGAGGTTCCACTGTACGTGCTGGGTATTTACCTTCTCGCACGTCAGTGGAGCCACGGAGCGGTGCGAGGCCACGTGGACGTCTGTCCGCCTTTGCGTACGCCACCACTGTGTGGCGACGCCTGACTAGTGGCCGCCCGCGTGATTTGGTTTATCTCGGAACCGGGTATTTACCTCGTGTTCCGGGATTCACCGACTCGCGGCTGTTCTCGAGGTTTCACTGTATGTGCAGGGTATTTACCAGCTGGCACATCAGTGGAACTTCAGAACAGTTTGGCCACGCCGTCTGGCGCCCCCTTCGCCCTCGCACACGCGCACTCTGCATGTCGACGTCAGACCAGTGGCCACCATCCGTGACTCGGTTAATCTCGGAACCGGGTATTTACCTCGTGTTCCGGGAATCACCGGGTCGCGGTTGTTCTCGAGGTTCCACTGTATGTGCCGGGTATTTACCGGCTGGCACATCAGTGGAACTCCGCAACTGGTTGACCACGCAGTCTGGCGCCCTCTGCATGTCCACGCTCGGCCAGTGGCCGCCTCCGTGATTCGGTTAATCTCGGAATCGGGTATTCACCTCGTGTTCCGGGATCACCGACTTGCGGTTGTTCCGGAGGTTCCACTGTATGTGCTTGGTATTTACCGGCTGGCACACCAGTGGAATTCCGGAACAGTTCGGCCACTCGATCTCGCGGTTCTCTGCCTCTGGGCACGCGCACTGTGCAGGCACGGCAGGCGTTCGACTTGTGGCCACCTCCACGGTTCGGTTAATCTCGGAACCGGGTATTTACCTCGTGTTCCGGGATCACCGACCCGTGATGGTTCGTGTCACGACGGCTACAAATGAGGCTCCATAGCCAGCGTTTTACGACTTGACAACGATGTCTACTGCCTTATCAGAGTCTAGCGCAGATTCTCCAATTCCTGAGATTTCTACATGTGATAGACAAGTTTTTAGCTGTAGTTATAAAATAGTGATAAAATTTAGCTGAGAAGCAGATCTAAAATTGCACGGCATTGAATGTGCTCTCCAGCAACACGTAGTCATCAGGCATATCATTTGAGGCTTGGTGTGGAGCGCATGAAACCAGCGTTTGCACCTTGCGTTTGCACCTTGCGCAAGCATAAGTGCATTTTCCAAGCTTACTTATAGCGCAAATTGGGCGAGAGGTTCAAAAATCGAGTACATTTTGAAATATAATGTTCCCCAGAATCACAGAATGCGCATTTTGCCTTTGTGTTCGATGTTGAGGACAAAGACAAGGTAATAAGAGAGTTTTTAGTAGATTTATGCGATGATTTTCCCACCTGGTTACTAGGTGTAAGTGTTTCCACTGCATTTTCGACGTTTTCCATAGCTCTGCATCTTTTTTCCAAAAACGAGGCAATTGGAAGTTCGTTCGGTCCAATTGACTCCTCCCATCGCTGTTGGAATTTTTCAACCTTACTCATTTCCAAGTCGTCTTCGATAACGGTGGTGAAGATGGAGTAAAAGTGTGGCCAATCCATGTACGAGCCACTGAATTTGGCCAGTTGCAGCTGCGAAAGCCTTGATGCTCGAACCGTGACGTTGCTTGGCGTGTCGCTTGCAAAATTACGCACTGCAGTAAAATTTAGAACGGGGGATTTGCGCTGCAACGACACGAGTTCACGAGAAAGTGCAGACTTAACCTCAATGTATGCATCGTTGAAGTCAGCCCGCGTGTGTGAGGTTAACTCCAAAAGATCCATTTTTCTAAGGCGACTTGCGCATCATTGAATTCCGTTTTCTTTGTTTCGAGATACTCCAATCGAACTGAAAGGTCTGACTCATCCATTCCAGTGATTTTCACAGCAGTAAAATTGGCATTCCAAGCATCCAATTGACGTTTCACAGAATCTGCTTTCGCCTTGTAAAAATCTTTCTGATTGCCAGCGACAGTCATTGCAATGCCGCCTAGATGAGACAGCTTGTTGAAAAAAGGGAACACCCTGTTTATACGTGCCGTTATGTGTAAGACCCGTATCTATGTTTGGACACGGTGTGTTCCAAAAATAACCGAACTTTTTGGATATAAAATAAAATACACATTATACTATCTTTGAAAGTTATTATTTATTCAAAATAGGTTCCATTTGACTCAACACAACGTTTGGAACGATCAACCAGCGCATGCATAGATTTTTTTATGTCATTTATTTATCAGGATGGTCGATGAGAGAAATCCCTTTTTTCATTAAAATTTCGTTCGCTTTTTGTCATCATTTAAATTATGTGGAACAAATCGCGCACAGACCTTTCTTTTCCCCAAATCTTCAGTTAAAATTTCCAAATAGTGTTTTGACTCGTATTCAATTCCTCAGCCAACATTTTCGTAGTAAAATTTGCATCGATACCAATGATTTCACGGTCTTTTAAATTTATATTTGCTCTTTGTTCCATTTTATTTTTGAACCATTAGCACACTTTTGGTTTTTATTGAAATGGCTGTCGCTTTTACATCTGTCATCCGACTTACATGAAGTTAGGTGCGTTTGAAAGAGGATGAATGTATCTTTTTAATGTTGCAAATTTTCAATAGACGGCGCTTTATGTTGTATGATTTAAAAATATTTTTGGGACACAGCGTGTATGCGAGTGAACAAGCAGCTTAGGCGACGCTGTACTGTGCAATCAAAGAAGCGCACGTATGTTTTTTTTTTTTTTTATTTCAAATACGGCAGGAAAATAAAATCTTCGAAAGATACCATCCACCGTCCATAGATGGCATGCACGATTCATAACTCTCCAAGTAGAGTTACGCCTACGTACTAAACAAAAACCTCCGTATGCTCTCCAGTCCTTGCTTCGCTCACCGGGACTTCCAGCCAAGGTATTACTTCGGTGAGCAGGATGTGGTGCCAGATCGCAATCCCTTACTTGGTGCGTTGCTGCGTAACGCTCCTTCGCTAACTCTTTAGTCGCCTTTTAAGACAAGCCGAGCCCGCTGAAGTGGTATTCTTGGCCCGCCACCACACGGGAGTGCTCTTTATCCAACGGGTCTGCTGGCCGTCTCGTCAATGCGAACACGTTTCATCATTCCCATGATGATGCCATGAGCCCTTTCCCACGCTGTTTTGTCCGCCAGCATAGTGCGCATTAGACTTCTCGGGCTGAGCGGAGTTCCAGCAAGAGTCTCCAGTATCTCCCTCTCAGTACGAAACCAAGCACAGTGCAGTAGGATATGCTCCGCTGTTTCGGTCGAGTCGCTACAGAATAGGCACAGGGCTGAGTCCACTTGGCGAAACCTGAAGAGGTAACCCCGGAAGCAACCATGATCGGTGAGAAACTAGGTCAAGTGATAGTCCACCACTTTGTGTTCGCACCCTGCCCACTCGGATAAGTCTGGGATCAGCTGGTAGGTCCATCTCCCTTGTTGTGAGTCTTGCCACCTAGTCTGCCACACTCCATAAAGCCAATCCCTGGTCTCTTCCCTGGAAACACCTTCTCGAGTCAGGTATTGGGCCTCTATCTCAAGGTCGATCGGGGGAATGCCCGCAAGAACATGAGCTGCATCTTCCGATATAATTCTGAATCCTCTGATCAGTCTGAGAGCCAGGGTCCGTGATACTGCACGCGCGTTGTCCAAATAAGTCACTTTATACGTGACACTCCTCCAGATGGGGGCAGCGTATAGAAGCGATGATTTCGCGACTGCCACCAGCAGCCTCCTGGCCGGCATCCTGGGTCCACCTATATTTGGCATGAGTCTTGCCAATGCTGCTACTGTCATCGCTGCCTTCCTGCTGGCGTATCTCGCATGCTCCTTGAATGACAGTCGATGGTCAATAAGAACTCCCAGGTACTTCAGCGATCCAACTGACTCAATTTGAGCGTCTTTGACCGAGACCCGTAAACTCTCGACGGCCTTTCTGCTGCTCAACAACACTGCTTCGGACTTGTGCGCAGCGATGCTTAGACCGGCCTTCTCCAGCCAGCTTATAGCTGTGCTACTCGCCGCATTGCTCCTGTCCTGTAGCTCCGGTAATCTTTTGGCCACCGCTGCAACTGCCACGTCGTCAGCAAAGCAGAGTAGCTCCACTCCCCCGGGCTTGCTGATGGACAATATCCCGTCATAGTCTAGCTAGACTACTAAGCATCGCAGCCCAAAGCCATCGGACAAGAATGAGAAGAAAAAATGAAACGCCACCACCCTCAAGACCTGACTGACCGCGTTGCCAGCGATTTAGACGCCCTTCCTTCAAATGGGTGATGTCAGGCTCGTCTATAGCTGTGAACGTTGCCCCAATAAGAAAGTGTGCAGGCGTTAGAAAGCTTGGGTTATCTGGGTCTTCTGAAATTGTAAAGAGTGGGCGAGAATTAAGTTGTGAGGACGCAAATTTGAGCCCCCACATTTTTGTTACTTTTTTTCTCTTTATATGTTTATATTCTTCTTTTCTCTTTATTAGATTTAAGTATTGAATAGTTTTAAGTTTATTTCCAATGAAGGACCATTTTTACTTTAAAAACCAAAACCGGCATTTTAGTCGAGTCAGACCAAGAGTAGGTTACAGGGTATAGGCTCACTCACCACACGAACATCGAACACCAGCAGAGAGAGCGATCGCAACGGAGAGAGCGAGCGCAGCCAAACAACGGGAAAAAGCAAGCCCAGCCAAACAACGTAAAAGGCGCAGCCAAAACAACGGAGAGCGCGAGCGCAGCCAAACAACGGGAAAAAGCGAGCGCAGCCAACACCAGCAAAAAGAGCGAGCACAGCGAAACAACGACAGAGAGAGCGCCGCAGCAGAGCGAGCGCCACGACAGGGCGATCGAACCATCGACAGAGCGAGCGCAACTAACGTTGACCGAGAGAGCGTTCCAGTCACAGCAGCACAGAGAGAACGCTGCAATCACAGCAGCCGAGAGAGCGCTGCAGTCGCAGCAGCCGAAAGAGCGCTGCAGAATGCGTGGACGGCTTAAGCTCGGCGACTACGCTGCTGAGATCATCGCCGGCACATGGAGGGCGGTGGATTTTTGGCAGTCGAAGTGAGGGATTAAAAACGTCCGGAAGCAAAAAAATAAAACAAGTGCGAAAAATAAAAAAGGACGCGTGTGGAACGAGGAAAAAACATTCACGAGGACGACGGACCCTTGCCACGAGGAGGACAACAGCGAGGACAACAAAAAGGACGACACCAGGACCAGGAGGAAAAACAACAAGGACGTGGACAGCACCGACAGACGCGTGGACCAAGGTGAGCGAGCCGATACATGGCCGATTTTAGGCATGGCCCGTTTCGCAGAAAAGACGGTGTTTAGGCAGGGCAAGATTAGGGATATGTATTAGTTTAGTTTTTTAGGCTAAGTTAGTAAAATAAAGATTATGTTTGAAAATGAACGGGCGCATGTCTGCAATAGGGGAAAGAAAATGGCGTGTGTGCATGTGCCTGTGCAGGCGGCGAACGCGAGAGCGCGTGGCCCAAGCTGTTCCAGGGTTCCACTGGTGTACCAGCCGGTAAATACCCAGCACATACAGTGGAACCTCGGGAACAGACACGAGTCGGTGATCCCGGAACGCGAGGTAAATACCCGGTTCCAAGATTAACCGAACTGTGAAGGCGGCTACAAGTCGAGCGCCTGCCGTGCCTGCACGCGAGACCGCGTGGCCCAAGCTAGTCCAGGGTTCCACTGGTGTGCCAGCCGGTAAATACCCTGTACATACAGTGGAACCTCGGGAACAACCGCGAGTCGGTTCCGAGATTAACCGAATCACGGAGGCGGCCACTGGTCTAGCGTCGATGTGCAGAGTGCGCATGTGCAAGGGCGAAGGGCGCCAGACTGCGTGGCCAAACTGTTCCGGAGTTCCACTGATGTGCCAGCCGGTAAATACCCGGCACATACAGTGGAACCTGGAGAACAACCGCGAGTCGGTGATCCCGGAACACGAGGTAAATACCCGGTTCCGAGATAAATCACGTGGGCGGCCACTAGTCAGGCGCCGACATGCAGAATGTGTATGTGCGGGGGCGTCTGCCGTGCCTACACAGGACAACCGGGTAGAGGCGAGTCGCGCGAGTCGTGCAGTGTGGGCGTGCGCGTAAGCGGACAAGAGTCCACGTGGCCTCGCACTGCTCTGTGGCTCCACTGACGCGCGAGGAGGTAAATACCCAGCTGAATAGGAAAAATACACCACCACGTGTTCATCTCTGCGATGACCCAAAAACCACAGAAGGGCACTCTCCTCGTTTCGGCTTGGGTCTCAGCAAATTTTACAAATTATTCCTGTAAAGTGGCCCTGGCGCGACTGAGCTCACCTCAGCCTAAGACGCAACCTTACAGGTGGCGCCCGAGCAGGGACCCTGAGATGAAAATGACGAAACTAGGAGAGGCTGTGGCCTAAAGAACCATGAGACCGACTGAGGGGCCGGGGAGAGGGAGTTGAGACGGAACACGTGGCCAAGCGGCAGACACGCGGTCGATTTAATCTTTCTTGCATGTTTTGTTTCGGTTTCGTCTCAATTCTGTTTTTTTGTTAAGTCCTCGCACGTTTTTTTGAAAAAAGTTAAGTGTTGTTAGTGCCGTAAGCGAAAATTTCAAAAAGAAGGGAAAAATCTAGGTATAAGTTGGAAGGGAAAAGATAAGTACATGGGGGCGCATACTGTCACAGGCACGAGGCCCGTAGGGAGACGCTTAGCGCCGCACCTCTCGCCCGAGATAACTCGACGGAAGAGAGAGGGGGACCTGCCGAAGTCGCCATCGGGGGTGAGCGAGCGAGGGAGTCAAGCACCAGCAGCCCAAGTGAGCACATCGGGTCCATGAAAAGAAAACAAGAACAAAAAAAGGATCCTTGGCAGGCTGTAGTGAAAGTGAAAAAAAAGATTTCCAAGAAAATCCTCTAAAAAGTGTCGAGTGAAAACCACGCCGCGTACAAAAAAACATCCTGGAACTAGTTTAACCCCAGCCGCGGCACGAATAAAGACATCCTCGAGCCAGCTTAAATCCCCAGCTGCGACACCGAGAAAACACGGGAATGCTTCAAGCCGAATTGAACGAGACCAGAACCAACCATTTAACGATGGTGGGCGTCCGCTGGATCGCTTTCCGGAGGAAGACGGAACTGGAGGCACTGGCTGACGAGTTTAATTTAGACCGAGGAGGCACCGTGGAGGACCTGCGGTCCCGCATGACCACCTTCATCCACAGGAAGGACCACTCATCGGCCACCCTGGAGCGATTGGCTTCCCTGGAGGCGCAGTATGGCAGCGCCGTGAGTTCCGAGAGGAGGCTTCCCACGGAGAGAACGGCCGGGAGTTAACCAGCAAGGCCACTCACCATGGAGGACCGCCCGAAAATGAGCAACAAACCTCCAGAGGAAACCAAACCGACAGTGCCTGACCATCTGACCATCCCCGTGCCCGTGCCCACAGCACCCCGACCAAGCGAACGACAGGAACCAGGATGCTCAGGATGGTCCGAGAGACACGACAATACTACACTGGCTCACACAGCGGACCGCATGCGCAGGTGGGGAATCACTTTCGACGGCGAATCGGACCCCCTGCGCTTTATCGATAGATTGGAGGAACGGGCAACAACATACAGGGTCGACACCCGAGACATCCCACAGGCCCTCCCGGAGTTGCTAACGGGTGCCGACGAGGATTGGTTCCGGACAAGCGGACTTCAAAGAGAGACGTGGATAGTCTTCCGGAAGGAATTTCTCGATTTTTTCTTGCCACCTCGCTATTTCCTTTAAAAACTAAAACCGGCGTTTTAATCGAGTCAGACCAAGAGTAGGTTACAGGGTATAGGCTCACTCACCACACGAACATCGAACACCAGCAGAGAGAGCGATCGCAACGGAGAGAGCGAGCGCAGCCAAACAACGGGAAAAAGCAAGCCCAGCCAAACAACGTAAAAGGCGCAGCCAAAACAACGGAGAGCGCGAGCGCAGCCAAACAACGGGAAAAAGCGAGCGCAGCCAACACCAGCAAAAAGAGCGAGCACAGCGAAACAACGACAGAGAGAGCGCCGCAGCAGAGCGAGCGCCACGACAGGGCGAGCGAACCATCGACAGAGCGAGCGCAACTAACGTTGACCGAGAGAGCGTTCCAGTCACAGCAGCACAGAGAGAACGCTGCAATCACAGCAGCCGAGAGAGCGCTGCAGTCGCAGCAGCCGAAAGAGCGCTGCAGAATGCGTGGACGGCAGTGTGGGCGTGCGCGTAAGCGGACAAGAGTCCACGTGGCCTCGCACTGCTCCGTGGCTCCACTGACGCGCGAGGAGGTAAATACCCAGCACGTACAGTGGAACCTCTGGGGTAGCCGCTAGTCACATAATGTGTATGTGCGGGGGCGTCTGCCGTGCCTACACAGGACACCCGGGTAGAGGCGAGTCGCGCGAGTCGTGCAGTGTGGGCGTGCGCGTAAGCGGACAAGAGTTCACGTGGCCTCGCACTGCTCTGTGGCTCCGCGCGAGGAGGTAAATACCCAGCTGAATAGGAAAAATACACCACCACGTGTTCATCTCTGCGATGACCCAAAAACCCCAGAAGGGCACTCTCCTCGTTTCGGCTCGGGTCTCAGCAAATTTTACAAATTATTCCTGTAAAGTGGCCCTGGCGCGACTGAGCTCACCTCAGCCTGAGACGCTACCTTACAGGTGGCGCCCGAGCAGGGACACTGAGATGAAAATGACGAAACTAGGAGAGGCTGTGGCCTAAAGAACCATGAGACCGCCTGAGGAGCCGGGGAGAGGGAGTTGAGACGGAACACGTGGCCAAACGGCAGACACGCGGTCGATTTAATCTTTCTTGCATGTTTTGTTTCGGTTTCGTCTCAATTCTGTTTTTGTTAAGTCCTCGCACGTTTTTTTGAAAAAAGTTAAGTGTTATTAGTGCCGTAAGCGAAAATTTCAAAAAAGAAGGGAAAAATCTAGGTATAAGTTGGAAGGGAAAAGATAAGTACATGGGGGCGCATACTGTCACAGGCACGAGGCCCGTAGGGAGACGCTTAGCGCCGCACCTCTCGCCCGAGATAACTCGACGGAAGAGAGAAGGGGACCTGCCGAAGTCGCCATCGGGGGTGAGCGAGCCGACGGCCACCGCGTTTGCCGATCGGGTCGCCCGAAGCCCGTTCATTTTGTATATAAGGCGGGCTGCTGGCTAGCAAGAGGGAGTCAAGCACCAGCAACCCAAGTGAGCACATCGGGTCCATGAAAAGAAAACAAGAACAAAAAAAAAAGGATCCTTGACAGGCTTTAGTGAAAGTGAAAAAAAGATTTCCAAGAAAATCCTCTAAAAAGTGTCGAGTGAAAACCACGCCGCGTACAAAAAAACATCCTGGAACTAGTTTAACCCCAGCCGCGGCACGAATAAAGACATCCTCGAGCCAGCTTAAATCCCCAGCTGCGACACCGAGAAAACACGGGAATGCTTCAAGCCGAATTGAACGAGACCAGAACCAACCATTTAACGATGGTGGGCGTCCGCTGGATCGCTTTCCGGAGGAAGACGGAACTGGAGGCACTGGCTGACGAGTTTAATTTAGACCGAGGAGGCACCGTGGAGGACCTGCGGTCCCGCATGACCACCTTCATCCACAGGAAGGACCACTCATCGGCCACCCTGGAGCGATTGGCTTCCCTGGAGGCGCAGTATGGCAGCGCCGTGAGTTCCGAGAGGAGGCTTCCCACGGAGAGAACGGCCGGGAGTTAACCAGCAAGGCCACTCACCATGGAGGACCGCCCGAAAATGAGCAACAAACCTCCAGAGGAAACCAAACCGACAGTGCCTGACCATCTGACCATCCCCGTGCCCGTGCCCACAGCACCCCGACCAAGCGAACGACAGGAACCAGGATGCTCAGGATGGTCCGAGAGACACGACAATACAACACTGGCTCACACAGCGGACCGCATGCGCAGGTGGGGAATCACTTTCGACGGCGAATCGGACCCCCTGCGCTTTATCGATAGATTGGAGGAACGGGCAACAACATACAGGGTCGACACCCGAGACATCCCACAGGCCCTCCCGGAGTTGCTAACGGGTGCCGACGAGGATTGGTTCCGGACAAGCGGACTTCAAAGAGAGACGTGGATAGTCTTCCGGAAGGAATTTCTCGATTTTTTCTTGCCACCTCGCTATTTCCTTTAAAAACTAAAACCGGCGTTTTAATCGAGTCAGACCAAGAGTAGGTTACAGGGTATAGGCTCACTCACCACACGAACATCGAACACCAGCAGAGAGAGCGATCGCAACGGAGAGAGCGAGCGCAGCCAAACAACGGGAAAAAGCAAGCCCAGCCAAACAACGTAAAAGGCGCAGCCAAAACAACGGAGAGCGCGAGCGCAGCCAAACAACGGGAAAAAGCGAGCGCAGCCAACACCAGCAAAAAGAGCGAGCACAGCGAAACAACGACAGAGAGAGCGCCGCAGCAGAGCGAGCGCCACGACAGGGCGAGCGAACCATCGACAGAGCGAGCGCAACTAACGTTGACCGAGAGAGCGTTCCAGTCACAGCAGCACAGAGAGAACGCTGCAATCACAGCAGCCGAGAGAGCGCTGCAGTCGCAGCAGCCGAAAGAGCGCTGCAGAATGCGTGGACGGCAGTGTGGGCGTGCGCGTAAGCGGACAAGAGTCCACGTGGCCTCGCACTGCTCCGTGGCTCCACTGACGCGCGAGGAGGTAAATACCCAGCACGTACAGTGGAACCTCTGGGGTAGCCGCTAGTCACATAATGTGTATGTGCGGGGGCGTCTGCCGTGCCTACACAGGACACCCGGGTAGAGGCGAGTCGCGCGAGTCGTGCAGTGTGGGCGTGCGCGTAAGCGGACAAGAGTTCACGTGGCCTCGCACTGCTCTGTGGCTCCGCGCGAGGAGGTAAATACCCAGCTGAATAGGAAAAATACACCACCACGTGTTCATCTCTGCGATGACCCAAAAACCCCAGAAGGGCACTCTCCTCGTTTCGGCTCGGGTCTCAGCAAATTTTACAAATTATTCCTGTAAAGTGGCCCTGGCGCGACTGAGCTCACCTCAGCCTGAGACGCTACCTTACAGGTGGCGCCCGAGCAGGGACACTGAGATGAAAATGACGAAACTAGGAGAGGCTGTGGCCTAAAGAACCATGAGACCGCCTGAGGAGCCGGGGAGAGGGAGTTGAGACGGAACACGTGGCCAAACGGCAGACACGCGGTCGATTTAATCTTTCTTGCATGTTTTGTTTCGGTTTCGTCTCAATTCTGTTTTTTTGTTAAGTCCTCGCACGTTTTTTTTGAAAAAGTTAAGTGTTATTAGTGCCGTAAGCGAAAATTTCAAAAAAAGAAGGGAAAAATCTAGGTATAAGTTGGAAGGGAAAAGATAAGTACATGGGGGCGCATACTGTCACAGGCACGAGGCCCGTAGGGAGACGCTTAGCGACGCACCTCTCGCCCGAGATAACTCGACGGAAGAGAGAAGGGGACCTGCCGAAGTCGCCATCGGGGGTGAGCGAGCCGACGGCCACCGCGTTTGCCGATCGGGTCGCCCGAAGCCCGTTCATTTTGTATATAAGGCGGGCTGCTGGCTAGCAAGAGGGAGTCAAGCACCAGCAACCCAAGTGAGCACATCGGGTCCATGAAAAGAAAACAAGAACAAAAAAAAGGATCCTTGACAGGCTTTAGTGAAAGTGAAAAAAAAGATTTCCAAGAAAATCCTCTAAAAAGTGTCGAGTGAAAACCACGCCGCGTACAAAAAAACATCCTGGAACTAGTTTAGCCCCCGCCGCGGCACGAATAAAGGCATCCTCGAGCCAGCTTAAATCCCCAGCTGCGACACCGAGAAAACACGGGAACTCTTCAAGCCGAATTGAACGAGACCAGAACCAACCCATTAACGATGGTGGGCGTCCGCTGGATCGCTTTCCGGAGGAAGACGGAACTGGAGGCACTGGCTGACGAGTTTAATTTAGACCGAGGAGGCACCGTGGAGGACCTGCGGTCCCGCATGACCACCTTCATCCACAGGAAGGACCACTCATCGGCCACCCTGGAGCGATTGGCTTCCCTGGAGGCGCAGTATGGCAGCGCCGTGAGTTCCGAGAGGAGGCTTCCCACGGAGAGAACGGCCGGGAGTTAACCAGCAAGGCCACTCACCATGGAGGACCGCCCGAAAATGAGCAACAAACCTCCAGAGGAAACCAAACCGACAGTGCCTGACCATCTGACCATCCCCGTGCCCATGCCCACAGCACCCCGACCAACCGAACGACAGGAACCAGGATGCTCAGGATGGTCCGAGAGACACGACAATACAACACTGGCTCACACAGCGGACCGCATGCGCAGGTGGGGAATCACTTTCGACGGCGAATCGGACCCCCTGCGCTTTATCGATAGATTGGAGGAACGGGCAACAACATACAGGGTCGACACCCGAGACATCCCACAGGCCCTCCCGGAGTTGCTAACGGGTGCCGACGAGGATTGGTTCCGGACAAGCGGACTTCAAAGAGAGACGTGGATAGTCTTCCGGAAGGAATTTCTCGATTTTTCTTGCCACCTCGCTATTTCCAGCGGCTGGAGGACGAGATCCGTCTGCGTCATTAAAAGGCCCACAGAGGCCCAGGAGTTGGAGAGGGTTTATGAAAACCTGCAACCCCATTACCAGCTCTTCGTGAGACGGAACTTCCAGACTCTCCGGGAATTGACGGCCCGGGTAACAAACTACGAAGTCACAAGGGAGCGTGAACAACAGCAGCAACAGTGGAGTTCGTACCGGCAACCGACGAGTGGGACAAACAAACACCGTCTCACCGTTCCGTAGGGCTTAGGTAGGATTAGGTTTCCGGGGTATAACCGTGTTTATATCCTACAGAGAAAAGAGACAAAAATGATCGGAAGACGCCAGCGGGACGAGCACCACCGAGACGTGGAGGAATGGCTCGAGGGACTGCCCGCGGTACTGGACGACGACGAGGAGCACCCCCCACAGGACGCAAATTTGAACCCCCACATTTTTGTTACTTTTTTTCTCTTTATATGTTTATATTCTTCTTTTCTCTTTATTAGATTTAAGTATTGTAAGGTAGCGTCTGAAGGCTGAGGTGAGCTCAGTCTCGCCAGGGCCACTTCACAGGAAAAATTTGTAAAGTTCGCTGAGACCCGAGCCGAAACAAGGAGAGTGACCTTCTGAGGTTTTTTTGTGGCCATCGCGAAGACGAACACGGGGTATTCGGCTTAGTCGGCATGGCCGACTTTGCAGCGTGTGTGTGTCGTTGAAAACAAATGGGTCCAGTGGCCGGCTGGCACATCAGTGGAACTCCGCAACTGGTTGACCACGCAGTCCGGCGCGCTCTGCATGTCCACGCTCGGCCAGTGGCCGCCTCCGTGATTCGGTTAATCTCGGAACCGGGTATTCACCTCGTGTTCCGGGATCACCGACTTGCGGTTGTTCCGGAGGTTCCACTGTATGTGCTTGGTATTTACCGGCTGGCACACCAGTGGAACTCCGGAACAGTTCGGCCACTCGGTCTCGCGGTTCCCTGCCTCTGGGCACGCGCACTGTGCAGGCACGGCAGGCGTTCGACTTGTGGCCACCTCCACGGTTCGGTTAATCTCGGAACCGGGTATTTACCTCGTGTTACGGGATCACCGACCCATGATGGTTCGTGTCACGACGGCTACAAATGAGGCTCCATAGCCAGCGTTTTACGACTTGACAACGTTGTCTACTGCCTTATCAGAGTCTAGCGCAGATTCTCCAATTCCTGAGATTTCTACATGTGATAGACGAGTTTTTAGCTGTAGTTGATTTGCAAAACGAGTAGTGATAAAATTCAGCTGAGAAGCAGATCTAAAATTGCACGGCATTGAATGTGCTCTCCAAAACGATTTTGCACCAAAACTATGGCCCTAGCCAGCAACACGTAGTCATCAGGCATATCATTTGAGGCTTGGTGTGGAGCGCATGAAACCAGCGTTTGCACCTTGCAAGCATAAGTGCATTTTCCAAGCTTACTTATCGCGCAAATTGGGCGAGAGGTTCAAAAATCGAGTAAATTTTTTAATATAATGTTCCCCAGAATCACAGAATGCGCATTTTGCCTATGTGTTCGATGTTGAGGACAAAGACAAGGTAATAAGAGAGTTTTTAGTAGATTTATGCGATGATTTTCCCACCTGGTTGCTAGGTGTAAGTGTTTCCACTGCATTTTCGACGTTTTCCATAGCTCTGCATCTTTTTTCCAAAAACGAGGCAATTGGAAGTTCGTTCGGTCCAATTGACTCCTCCCATCGCTGTTGGAATTTTTCAACCTTATTTCCTCATTTCCAAGTCGTCTTCGATAACGGTGGTGAAGATGGAGTAAAAGTGTGGCCAATCCATGTACGAGCCACTGAATTTGGCCAGTTGCAGCTGCGAAAGCCTTGATGCTCGAACCGTGACGTTGCTTGGCGTGTCGCTTGCAAAATTACGCACTGCAGTAAAATTTAGAACGGGGGATTTGCGCTGCAACGACACGAGTTCACGAGAAAGTGCAGAATTAACCTCAATGTATGCATCGTCAGCCCGCGTGTGTGAGGTTAACTCCAAAAGATCCATTTTTTCTAAGGCGACTTGCGCATCATTGAATTCCGTTTTCTTTGTTTCGAGATACTCCAATCGAACTGAAAGGTCTGACTCATCCATTCCAGTGATTTTCACAGCAGTAAAATTGGCATTCCAAGCATTCAATTGACGTTTCACAGAATCTGCTTTCGCCTTGTAAAAATCTTTCTGATTGCCAGCGACAGTCATTGCAATGCCGCCTAGATGAGACAGCTTGTTGAAAAAAGGAACACCCTGTTTATACGTGCCGTTATGTGTAAGACCCGTATCTATGTTTGGACACGGTGTGTTCCAAAAATAACCGAACTTTTTGGATATAAAATAAAATACACATTATACTATCTTTGAAAGTTATTATTTATTCAAAATAGGTTCCATTTGACTCAACACAACGTTTGGAACGATCAACCAGCGCATGCATAGATTTTTTTATGTCATTTATAGAAATGTTCTTCAGTACCTCGGTTACGGCTGCTTGAATAGCTGGGATATCATCATAAAATGCTCCCTTCATCATGGTTTTCAATTTTGGAAATAAAAAATAGTCCCATGGTGATAGATCAGGCCAATACGGAGGATGGTCGATGAGAGAAATCCCTTTTTTCATTAAAATTTCGTTCACTTTTTGTCATCATTTAATTTATGTGGAACAAATCGCGCACAGACCTTTCTTTTCCCCAAATCTTCAGTTAAAATTTCCAAATAGTGTTTTGACTCGTATTCAATTCCTCAGCCAACATTTTCGTAGTAAAATTTGCATCGATACCAATGATTTCACGGTCTTTTTCCACCAGTTCAGCACGATTACTAGTTTCTGGACGTCCTGCTCTAGGGTCGTCATTTAAATCCTCAAGACCATTTTTTAAATCGTGTAAACCACGTATAAACTTGCGTACGCCTCATACAATCATTCCAATAAACTTTTTCATTAATTCGTATGTCTCAGCAATTTTTTTTCAAGTTTTTTTTTAAATTTATATTTGCTCTTTGTTCCATTTTATTTTTGAACCATTAGCACACTTTTGGTTTTATTGAAATGGCTGTCGCTTTTACATCTGTCATCCGACTTACATGAAGTTAGGTGCGTTTGAAAGAGGATGAATGTATCTTTTTAATGTTGCAAATTTTCAATAGACGGCGCTTTATGTTGTATGATTTAAAAATATTTTTGGGACACAGCGTGTATGCGAGTGAACAAACAGCTTAGGCGACGCTGTACTGTGCAATCGAAGAAGCGCACGTATGTTTTTTTTTTTTTTTTTTTTAAATACGGCAGGAAAATAAAATCTTCGAAAGATACCATCCACCGTCCGTAGATGGCATGCACGATTCATAACTCTCCAAGTAGAGTTACGCCTACGTACTAAACAAAAACCTCCGTATGCTCTCCAGTCCTTGCTTCGCTCACCGGGACTTCCAGCCAAGGTATTACTTCGGTGAGCAGGATGTGGTGCCAGATCGCAATCCCTTACTTGGTGCGTTGCTGCGTAACGATCCTTCACTAACTCTTTAGTCGCCTTTTACGACAAGCCGAGCCCGCTGAAGTGGTATTCTTGGCCCGCCACCACACGGGAGTGCTCTTTATCCAACGGGTCTGCTGGCCGTCTCGTCAATGCGAACACGTTTCATCATTCCCATGATGATGCCATGAGCCCTTTCCCACGCTGTTTTGTCCGCCAGCATAGTGCGCATTAGACTTCTCGGGCTGAGCGGAGTTCCAGCAAGAGTCTCCAGTATCTCCCTCTCAGTACGAAACCTAGCACAGTGCAGTAGGATATGCTCCGCTGTTTCGGTCGAGTCGCTACAGAATAGGCACAGGGCTGAGTCCACGTGGCGAAACCTGAAGAGGTAACCCCGGAAGCAACCATGATCGGTGAGAAACTAGGTCAAGTGATAGTCCACCACTTTGTGTTCGCACCCTGCCCACTCGGATAAGTCTGGGATCAGCTGGTAGGTCCATCTCCCTTGTTGTGAGTCTTGCCACCTAGTCTGCCACACTCCATAAAGCCAATCCCTGGTCTCTTCCCTGGAAACACCTTCTCGAGTCAGGTATTGGGCCTCTATCTCAAGGTCGATCGGGGGAATGCCCGCAAGAACATGAGCTGCATCTTCCGATATAATTCTGAATCCTCTGATCAGTCTGAGAGCCAGGGTCCGTGATACTGCACGCGCGTTGTCCAAATAAGTCACTTTATACGTGACACTCCTCCAGATGGGGGCAGCGTATAGAAGCGATGATTTCGCGACTGCCACCAGCAGCCTCCTGGCCGGCATCCTGGGTCCACCTATATTTGGCATGAGTCTTGCCAATGCTGCTGCTGTCATCGCTGCCTTCCTGCTGGCGTATCTCGCATGCTCCTTGAATGACAGTCGATGGTCAATAAGAACTCCCAGGTACTTCAGCGATCCAACTGACTCAATTTGAGCGTCTTTGACCGAGACCCGTAAACTCTCGACGGCCTTTCTGCTGCTCAACAACACTGCTTCGGACTTGTGCGCAGCGATGCTTAGACCGGCCTTCTCCAGCCAGCTTATAGCTGTGCTAATCGCCGCATTGCTCCTGTCCTGTAACTCCGGTAATGTTTTGGCCACCGCTGCAACTGCCACGTCGTCAGCAAAGCAGAGTAGCTCCACTCCCCCGGGCTTGCTGATGGACAATATCCCGTCGTACATTATGTTCCACAGGATCGGTCCAAGTACCGACCCTTGTGGGACACCTGCGGAAACGTGGTGTTTTCTTGGCCCGGCATCAGTGTCGTACCAAAGTATACGGTCTCTAAAGTAGCTGCCAATTATGATCCTGAGGTAACGAGGAATACCCATGTTGCGCATGGCCCCGAGGATGTTTGGCCATCTCGCCGTATTAAACGCATTTTTCACGTCTAGCGTGATGATGGCGCAGTACTCCTTGCTGCCACCTAGCCATCTGTCACCATCGAGAGCGGTCTTGGCCAGATCTCTTATGGCAGTGAGAGCGTCGAGAGTGCTTTTTCCTTTCCGGAAGCCATACTGGTGTCTTTGTAGGCCGTCGGGGCTTTCAGTGATCACCTCAATTCGCGTGTACAGGATGTGTTCGAAAAGCTTTCCCACAATGTCCAGCAGGCATAGTGGGCGGTAACTGCCTGCAGAATTAGTTGGTCCCTTTCCTTTGGGCAACAGTACCAGCCTCATGTTCTTCCAGCATGACGGGAAGACACCATCTATCAGACACTGTTAGAAGGTGTCCCTGAAGACACCTACGACACCTGGGATGCCGTCGAGACCTGGGGCTTTGTTGGGCTTAATTCTCTTTGCCGCTTCGATGATCTCACATGCAGAGACACTCGGGAAATCGGGGGCAGGGATTTCTTGTGCGGGTTGCCATAGAGTATCCTGGTTTGGGAAAAGCTCCTCCACGATGCTTGATAGTAGAACCGGGTCCTGTGGAGTACCTCCTTCAGCGGCTTTCAATTTATTACTAACCATTTTGTAGGCGATACCCCACGGATCTTCGTCTACACTCGCCAGCAACTCGTTAAAAGCATTTGCTTTAGCAGCAGCAATGCCATTTCTAAGCTCCGCGCGCTTCGATCTGTACTCCTCATGCAATTCTGCGTGCTGAGGGTGTCCTCTGGCCCGTTGCGCCTGTCTCCTTGCCCTGAAGCAATTCGAGCGTAGCTGGTTGAGGGAGACGTTCCACCAGTAGACCGGAGGTTTGCGTTTGCTCGTTTTCTTCTTTCGCGGCATCGCATGCAGCTCACGTATGTATGTATGAGTGTACGAGTATATCTGCACAACAATATGAGCAAAGCAGATGCACCAAAGTAACTGTTATTAATTTGCCTTGATATATCTATATATGCACCCACGACGACTTTAGGCTTTTACATATATTTTTACTGCACAACGATATGTACAGATGCTCACAACGATATAGGGTCAACTGTGTGAATTTATATGTGTAACTGTCTGCACAACGATATGCACAGAGCGAAAGTATGCACAAGTATGTGTATGTATGCACACGAAACTGGGCACAGCAGGTCGAAAGAAATGTGTGTATGTGTGTCACCGTTATTGTTCAAGTAGACGCTTTTACCAAGCATGTCTATCTTAGTCATAGCCTTAAATTAGACAGTGAGAGTTGCATAAAAGCTGTTCAATCGGCCGTTTCGTTGTTTGGAGTACCAAACCGAATAATAGCTGACCAGGGAAGGGGTACAAAGTTTAGACAATTCTGTTCAGATCAGAAAATAAACTTGCATTTGATTGCCACCGGGGTTAGTCGAGCTAATGGTCAAGTTGAACGAACCATAAGCACATTGAAAAATATGTTAACGGCGGTTGAAACTGGAACGTAGTCTTGGCAGGACTTGTTAGGAGAGGTGCAGTTGGCAATCAATTGTACAACTAACCGTGTGAACGATTTGATAAAAATAAGGCAAAAGTTCTTAGACACAAAGTAGGAGATTTTGTGCTACTTAAAAAGCGAAGAGAGGCATCAAACCAAGTTGAGTCCAAAATTGAAGGGGCCTTTTGAAATAATACAGGTTCTGGGGGGTGACAGGTACACTTTAAAGTCCTTAACCAATAAAAGAAATTATAAATATGCCAGAGGGGCAAGTGCCCGAGGAGTTGAATGTGTGTGAAGAGAGCGAAAATGAAAATGTTGAAGCCACTGAAGAAAGTGAAGCACAACAATAAAGGTGATGAAAGATTTACTGCTGGCCAAAGAAAAAGACAGAGTAACAAGACCAGATAAATAATGCAAGCACAAGTGCAAAGCAAACTGATGTTTGTTTTGATCATGGCGTGTGGGGCATTGAATTTGTAATGTTGAATGAAGAAGAATAATTGATTTTGTTAAAAATTACATTATAGTAAGAATTATGTAAATATATTGGTTAAGAAGGCTTGATACTGTTTTGTGAAATTAATTTGATAAGTTTATACGAACTGAAATGGAAATATTGAATCTTTTGTTTATAAAAAAAATAAATAAATAAAAATAAAATTATAAAAAGACAATTGATAGGAACAAGATGTCGTGTTAGAGTCAGGATGGCAGTGTCGGAGTATAAAAATTACGCATGAACTCGAATTATTTCATCATATTATGTTTTGCGTCTTTGCATTGTGGTTGTCCGTCGTTTTTCTGCAAGTACCGTTGGAGCGGGGCGACAACGACGCGTCGCCTGTTTAGTTGCACGACGATGCGTCGCGACGTTGCCTCCGAGTTCGAGGTTTCATATAGGTTGTTAGAAAACGAGCAGGGCAGTATGCTTGAGTGGTCGCCTGTGAAAAGTTCGAAACGCGCTACGCTCTAATGGGAGACGAAGATAATTCGACATATCCATATACAAATATTGTATTTGCCACATACTCATGGTATTGGCCCTGACTTGCAGTCAGCTTTTTTTCAATCGCCACATACTAGTATTGTATTTGTGGCCCTGACTTGTAGTCAGCTTTATTATATCCTTCTCCTTTCGTTCACCACATACTCTTAGTATTGGTCCCGACTCGAAGTCAGCTTGATTCTTCTCTTAGGTGTTGTTAATTTTTTTTTGCATGCGTTGATAAATCTACTTGTGCTCTTACGCTCTTTCACGCGCATTATGTGTGCCAATATACTCGTATGTGCATTTCCCGTATCTTCCATTTAAAATCTCTGTCCTTTTTACATTTCCACTCAATTCAATCATTTCTAACATTTCATTCATTCGACGCACTCTCGAGCTAGCTCATTGGTACCGTTGTTGCTCTCCTTCTGAGTATTCAAAAAAAAAAAAAACAATGACGGGCCTGTGAAAGCGCAGAAAGAATGAGAGTGCAAAAGGCGAATAACATGCAAATAACGGCACACTTCAAAATTCATTCTGAAGTATGCAAGTGTGCATGTATAAATATTTTATATTACTCCTTTCCCTTTTTATTATTTGAAATTTACCTCGTCGCCACTGTAAAAACCCGAATAATTAAGAACTTATGCACTTCAGTATAGGTAATTGTTTATTTAAATTATTATTATTATTTAAATTTACTGTAATTATAACAACACGCGTCCGTCTCTGCCGGTGATCAATTTGCAACTACTCATCATAGCCTTGGCAGTGACAACCATGGTCTCTCTTACAGCCCGGCTGGCTGCTCTCTTGTATGGGTTGCCACAATAAGCAATTCAAAAAAAAAGCTACATAAACTGGAAAAAATATGATTATTATCCTAAACCATAAAAGATATATATGTAACTTTTGTGTACAGTCTTTGTAAATCTGTGTTTTCTTCTCTCTTGTTAACCTCTGTATAATAACATTAAAGATTTACAATTACAGATAACTTAGCAAGTGTATTTATGATGCCTTCCTTGTCGGAAAACGGATTGGTGTTAAGTGGATACCAAAAGAAACTGAATATAATAAAGAAAAAGTATTTCGCATTATATATAGAGACAACTAATGCTGCAGCTCGTTTGGAATATTACGACACGGAAAAGAAATTCCTTATTCGAACAGAAGCGAAACGTGTTATCGATTTAAAGAGCTGCTTTAACATTAACCGACGGTTCAATACCAAACATCACTTTGTGTTAGCTCTGTCATCCAGAGAAGGTGGTTTAGGGGTAGTCTTCAATTCACAGGTCGAATTACGAAAATGGTTAGATAATTTTTAATCTTTACAGCGCGATAATGCAAACAGATTAGATCAAGACTATAATCCTTACGGTGAATTTGAAATAGGAAAATAAAGGAATACTATTTAATATTATTGTACATTTTTTTATCACTTTTATAATACGTTTGGCAAGTAATTGCCCAAAAGAAAGGAGTATCTGAAAATGTTAGAATAACTGGAAAATATCATTGCTACCTAACATAAAAATCACTTACTTTCATATGTATCGGAATCGAAAAGGCAATAAATGGTAAAGATCGTATTGTAAGCGTTGAAATACTTCTAACCACAATAAGAAGGTAAGTATAGTAAAAGACGTTGACTTTAGACAGTGGTCTAATATAAAGAATAAAATCATCTTAAATTCTAGGATTAAAGAAATCGGCATTATATTTACCAATTAATCACTGTTTAATTTTATTTTAGATGTGGACATGCTTATCCGCAAAGCATTTTCTATATGGAACTAGGCCTACCAAGTTTATTGGGATCCGGTGAGCTTTGCATGGAAACAGAAACTGCTACAATCGCCAAAAATATGCACGACACAATCTTGGGGACTTTAAGGGGAAACCAGAATTGTATAATGAGCCAATGAGAAAACGTTCATCATCGGCGGTGAGAGCATTATATATCGATATTTCTTTATAAATTTTAAATTGGCCAATATCGATAACTTAAAATGTACTTAAAATGTTATTAATATGTACACATGCATGTAAATACTTGCATATATGCATACCGATCTGCCACGCTATTGGTTGTATACAAATGTACATATGTATGTGTGTACAAAAATTAAGTATGTATTAGTTAAACGCACCATCGTTTTTTTTTCAAAAAAATGCATTATTATACCCTTGGATCATTAAAAATGGTCAAAAAAGGGTATACTAACTTTGTGAAAATGTATGTAACAGGCAGAAGGAGGCGTCGGAGACCCCATCAAGTATATATATTCTTGCTCAGGATCAATAGCCGAGTCGATTGAGCCATGTCCGTCTGTCTGTCCGTCTGTCTGTCTGTCTGGATGAACGCATCGATCTCAGCTATTACAAAAGCTACGGACACCAAATTTAGCATGAAGACTCCTGTATACCATACGCAAATCAAGTTTATTTTCAATTTGGAATAACACGCCTACCGCCCCCGCAAACCGCCAATTTTGTTTACATTGCTATTTACATTCGAAGTACTCATTTCTTAACGTTCTGCTTTAGCATATATACAGATAAATACTATATGAACTTATCCTCCAAATTGCAATCCGATCGGACAATAAACACTGAAGTTATTAGATAAACCATTTCGACCCTTCGACCAGCAAAGAAGTTGTCGATGACGTCAGAACTAAATTACTTGTGCATGAAAGAAAAGGACAAACGATGCGAGCGCGAAGCGCGAGCTGTTTCTCGACTCTTCTTTTCTATGCACATGTCAATTACCGAAAATACATGTGCATAAATACATGCTAACACTCAACCAATAGGTGGCGTATAGATGAATATGAATGTATGCAAGCAGTTGCATGCATGTGTCCATATTCATAATATTCATAATATGCGTACGTGCAGCTATGATTATTATTTAATAATTCATATTTTAGGGTCAATAAAAAATACAAAACCATAAAATGCAATTAAATAAATATTAATTTTGATTACTTGATATATTGAAAGTTATCGATATTGGCCAATTCAAAATTTATAAAGTACTTCCGATATATACTGCTCACACCGATTTTTGCAGTCTTTCGCGCGCCAGGAAAATTGCGGCGATAAATTATCGGCAACGTATCGAAATTTAAGCAAGGTGGCAGCGCACTGCAGTGTTATGATTAATTTGTAGCTTGCGATTAGTATTATACATTTAAAAACTTTTTATGGCAACATACGTCCAAGGGTATCCCACTGTCGAGTGCCGCTCGACTGTTGCTCTCGTTTTCCTTTAAAGTTATTTCAATATGCCTCTGGATCCTTTAAATATCTGTCAACAGTTCTGTCCGTACCTTTTGTAATAGCTGAGATCGACGCGTTCATCCAGACAGACGGAAATGGCTCAATCGACTCGGCTATTGATCCTGAGCAAGAATATATATACTTTATGGGGTCTCCGACGCCTCCTTCTGCCTGTTACATACATTTGCACAAAGTTAGTATACCCTTTTTTGACCATTTTTAATGGTCCAAAGGTATAAAAAAGGCACTATCAAAACAAGCAGTACGCCAAATTTTTAGAATTCCTTCGAATTCGACTAAGTCTGCTGCTTAGATCAAGGAATTGGCCGAGGTAAAACCAAGCTTTTCAACTGTTCAGCGTACGATGGATTTCAATATTATCACGATTTTTCGTAGAGATGAGCTATAGAGCTAATCCAATTTCTTGGATTTTTCAACAAGACAATTCTCCTATTCATAACTATTAATGGTTTACTTTCAGATGCTTGAAATATCATCTTGAAGCTACTCTCGAGACAATAGGTAAAACTTTTCGTTCCGATAGTTGAGAACAGTTCACAATTTAAAGAGTCATCGATTAATCGTCCTCAGATGCATATCTTTCACGCATGCTAAAACACAATAACTTTATTATCTGTTGTTTTATTCTTTAAAGGTAATTTAAATAAAATATATTATTATAGATCAAAAAGGTCTTCGTATTTTTATGCCCTTCGGCCGTTGTAAATGATCAAAAAGGGTAATCGCCATCTAAATCAAAATTGGCGGTTTGCGGGGGCGGTAGGCGTGTTATTCCAAATTGAAAATAAACTTGATCTGCGTATGGTATACAGGAATCTTCATGCTAAATTTGGTGTCCCTAGCTTTTGTAATAGCTGAGATCGGCGCGTTCATCCAGACAGACAGACGGACATGGCTCAATCGACTCGGCTACTGATCCTGAGCAAGAATATATATTGTAAGGTAGCGTCTGAAGGCTGGGGTGAGCTCAGTCGCGCCAGGGCCACTTTACAGGAATAATTTGTAAAATTTGCTGAGACCCGAGCCGAAACTAAGAGGGTGACCTTCTGGGGTTTTGGGGTCATCGCAGAGACGAACACGTGGTGTCCCGCTGAGCCGGCATGGCCGACTTTGCAGCGTGTGTGTGTCGTTGAAAATCGTGCGCAACGGCCAACAACTGGGTCTAGTGGCCGCCCCCCCTCCCCGCTTCGCTAATGGGTATTTACCTCAAGCCTCTGGGACCATCGACTAGCGGCTGCTCCAGAGGTTCCACTGTACGTGCTGGGTATTTACCGGCTTGCACGTCAGTGGAGCCACGGAGCAGTGCGAGGCCACGTGGACGCCTGTCCGCCTTCGCGCACGCCCACACTGTGTGGCGACGCCTGACTAGTGGCCGCCCGCGAGATTGGGTTTATCTCGGAACCGGGTATTTACCTCGTGTTCCGGGATTCACCGACTCGCGGCTGTTCTCGAGGTTCCACTGTATGTGCTGGGTATTTACCGGCTTGCACACCAGTGGAACTCCGGAACCGTTTGGCCACGCCGTCTGGCGCCCCCTTCGCCATCGCACACGCGCGCTCTGCCTCTCGGCGCCAGACCAGTGGCCACCATCCGTGACTCGGCTAATCTCGGAACCGGGTATTTACCTCGTGTTCCGGGATTCACCGGCTCGCGGTTGTTCTCGAGGCTCCACTGTATGTGCTGGGTATTTACCGGCTTGCACATCAGTGGAGCCCTGGAACAGCTTGGGCCACGTGGTCTCGAGCCCCCTTTACCCTCGCACACACGCTCTGCCTATCGACGTCAGACCAGTGGCCACCATCCGTGACTCGGCTAATCTCGGAACCGGGTATTTACCTCGTGTTCCGGGATTCACCGGCTCGCGGTTGTTCTCGAGGCTCCACTGTATGTGCTGGGTATTTACCGGCTTGCACATCAGTGGAGCCCTGGAACAGCTTGGGCCACGTGGTCTCGAGCCCCCTTTACCCTCGCACACACGCTCTGCCTATCGACGTCAGACCAGTGGCCACCATCCGTGACTCGGTTAATCTCGGAACCGGGTATTTACCTCGTGTTCTGGGATTCACCGGCTCGCGGTTGTTCTCGAGGCTCCACTGTATGTGCTGGGTATTTACCGGCTTGCACATCAGTGGAGCCCTGGAACAGCTTGGGCCACGTGGTCTCGCGCCCCCTTTGCCCTCGCACACGCGCTCTGCCTATCGACGTCAGACCAGTGGCCACCATCCGTGACTCGGTTAATCTCGGAACCGGGTATTTACCTCGTGTTCCGGGATTCACCGGCTCGCGGTTGTTCTCGAGGCTCCACTGTATGTGCTGGGTATTTACCGGCTTGCACATCAGTGGAGCCCTGGAACAGCTTGGGCCACGTGGTCTCGCGTTCGCCGCCTGCGCCGACACATGCACACACTTACACACTCACACATTCACGCGCCCTTTTGTTCCCTTTGGCAGACATGCGCACTTTCATTGGTAAACATCGTCTTTATTTTATTAACTTAGCCTAACTTAGCCTCTGCCCGGGAACCCGGGCCCTGCCAAAAATCAACCATGTGGCGGCTCGCTCACCTTGGTCCGCGCGTCTGTTGATATTATCCTCCTCCTTGTCCTCTTCCCTTCTGCTCTGGGTGTCGTCCTTTTGTTGTCCTTCTGTGGTCGTCCTTGGCAAAGGATCCGTCGTCCTCGTAAGTGTTCTTTCTTTTTCACTCGCTACACACGCGTCCTTTCTTATATATTTCGGCTTGACCCACTTTTGCTTCCGCACGGTCTAAGTTCTCCACTTCGAGTGTCAAAATTTAAGCGTGCCGCAATTAATCTCCCCTCCATGTGCCGGCGTTAATCCCAGCAGCGCAGTCGCCAAGCTTAAGCTATCCACGCATTCTGCAGCGCTCTCTGGCTGCGGTGACTGCAGCGCTTTCTCGGCTGCTGTGACTGCAGCGCTCTCTCGGCTGCTGTGACTGCAGCGCTCTCTCGGCTGCTGGGACTGCAGTGCTCTCTTGGCTGCTGCGCTCGCTCTGTCGTTCCGCTCGCTCTGCTGCGGCGCTCGCTCTGTCGTTCGGCTGCGCTCGCTCTGTCGTTCGGCTACGCTTGCTCTGTCGTTCCGCTCGCTCTGTCGTTTGGCTGCGCTCGCTCTGTCGTTCGGCTGCACTTGCTCTGTCGTTCCGCTCGCTCTGTCGTGGCGCTCGCTCTGTCGTTCGCCTGCGCTCGCTCTGTCGCTCCGCTCGCTCTGCTGCGGCGCTCGCTCTGTCGTTCGGCTGCGCTCGCTCTGTCGTTCGGCTACGCTTGCTCTGTCGTTCCGCTCGCTCTGTCGTTTGGCTGCGCTCGCTCTGTCGTTCGGCTGCGCTTGCTCTGTCGTTCCGCTCGCTCTGTCGTGGTGCTCGCTCTGTCGTTTGGCTGCGTTCGCTCTTTCGTTCGACGCTCGCTCTGCTACGGCGCTCGCTCTGTCGTTTGGCTGAGCTCGCTTTGTCGTTCGGCGCTCGCTCTGCTGCGGCGCTCGCTCTGTCGTTTGGCTGCGCTCGCTTTTTTCCCGTTGCCTCACTGTGCTCGCTCTCTCCTTTGTTTTCGGCTGCACCTGTTGTTTTCCCGTTGCTTTCGAGCTGCGCTCGCTCTGTCCGTTGTTTTGGCTGCGTCTTCTTCCGTTGTTCGGCTGCGCCTGTTGTTTTTCCTGTTGCTTTCGAGCTGCGCTCGCTCTCTCTGCTGTTTTGGCTGCGTCTTCTTCCGTTGTTCGATTGCGCTTGCTCTCTCTGCTGGTGTTCGACTTTTGCGTGGTCAGCGCGCCTATACCCTGTAACCTCTTACACCTACTCTTGGGGTAGTCTGACTCGACAAAAACGCCGGGTTTTCTGGGCTTTCAAAGGAAAAATAGCCCTTCATCGCGAAACATAAACTTAAAACTATTCAGTACTTACATCTAATTACATGCTAATAATAAGGGAAAGAAAGATAATACATATAAAAATAACAAAAAATGTGGGGGCTCAAATTTGAGTCTTCACAATATACTTTATGGGGTCTCCGACGCCTCCTTCTCCTGTTACATACATTTGCACAAAGTTAGTATACCCTTTTTTGACCATTTTCAATGGTCCAAGGGTACAAAAACGACAGCAACAGTCGAGCAGCACGCGACAGTGGGATACCCTTGGACGTATGATGCCATAAAAAGTACTTAATTTTATGATACTAATCGCAAGATACAAATTAATCATAACACTGCAGTGCGCTGGCACCTATATTATAATATATTATAATATTTTATCGCCACAAATTCCTAGCGTGCGAAAGATTGCAAAATGCGTTATGAGCAGTATATATCCGTATTTCTTTATAAATTTTAAATTGGCAAATACCGATAGCTCGGAATATATCAAGTAATCAAAATTAATATAATATTTATTTAATTGCATTGATTTTGTATTTTTTATTTGTTGTTGGACGTTGAATACAATGAATGTATTAGCAAGTGGTCCAAACGACACCAAGCCGATGCTTGTTGCGTGCGGAACCCAGACGAAGTCCACCTCCCGCCTGACCGACCGAGAGGCACCGTCGCATAACGGACGACACAGAAACGCGGTAAAATGCGAGTAGAAACGCGAGAGAAAGAAAATTAACGCGATAGGGAATAAAAAGTCGAATAGAGGATACACGCGACATGCAAGTGAAGAATGAAAATTAAGAAAAAGAAGATAGAATGACGAGGAAGATACTATTACTAATTAATACTAATACTAATTACTTGCTAGATAGACAAGAATTAAAAACTTCATAGCAGCGATAGAGTTAGTGCTAGCTATGACGTGTTGAAGTTTATTGTAGTCCGAACATAATACCCTGAACGGATTGTGCAGTGCATAGTTCGATCTACAATAAGGAAGAGTTAGTGGAAGGTAATTACGTGTAGTTCTGCAAGGGACGGAGAAGTGTAGCTGCCTTACCAGGGTCTCACTGTCAATGTCACCTTGCATAAGGTTGTTAATAAATAAGACGCCTAGCATGGTTCTGCGATTGGTAAGGGAAGGCAGGTTTAATAATAGAAGTCTATTAGTATAGGAAGGCAGTCTTAAATTTTGATCCCGGTTAAGGCCACGTAAGGCAAAAAGTAAAAAGTTCTTCTGTACAGATTCAATGCGTTCCTTATGAATAGTGTACTGGGGACACCATACGCATGACCCGTATTCGAGAATGGGACGAACAAGTGAGATGTAGAGGGTCTTTGTAAGATAAGGATCGTCAAATTCCTTAGACCATCTCTTAATAAAGCCTAAGACACCCATGGCTTTATTAACCATATTAGAAATATGATTGGAAAACTTAAGTTTTAGTCCAAAAGAACCCCCAATATATGAATGACCCTAATATATGACCTAATATAAGAATTATTAATTAGAAGCAGCTCGCGCTCGCATCATTCGTCCTTTTCTTTCCTGCACAAGTAATATAATTATGACGTTATCGAAAACTTGTTTGCTGGTCGGAGGTCGAAATTGTTTATCTAATAATTGCAATTTCGAGGATAAGTTCATATGGTATTTATCTATATATATGCTAAAGTAGAACGTTAAGAAATGAGTACTTCGAATGTAAATCAAAATGTAAATCAAAATTGTCGGATTGCAGGGGCGGTAGGCGTGTTATTCCGAATTGAAAATAAACTTATACAGGTTACATACATTTGCACAAACTAAGTATACCCTTTTTTTGATGGTCGAAGGGTATAAAAAATATCCATAGCAACTTAATTTCTTCAATGTTTACTAGGCTCTCCTATATTCTTTTTAATTGGGAATACATTAAAGTAATGCTTAAGTTAAGCTTATTTCATATGATGAAAAGTATTTTTGTATACTAATATTTGACCAACATACACGTACTTACAGTGTAGCCAATAGCTATTTTGGAGTTCAATAAGGTCAATCAGTCCGGAAAAAAACTAGACTGGAAAAGGAGCTCTATGTTAAGCTGTGCAGGAAATACAATATATCCACAAAGTCGCAATGCACAGCTCTACCCTATCATAAAATAATCATATTGTACCAAATATAACTTAGCAGTTCCTTTATGAAATAAGAAATCTTTTCAGGTTTGAAACGCATTTTATTTTGGCACAAGTTACTATAGATAGTGGTATTATATAAAGAAGATAAAGTCAATTGGACTGCAATTTATACAAACTGTTAATCATTATATAAAATATAACAAAAAGTGATATGAGTATGAATAATGGTACTTGTACCATGATGCTTTTAAAACTGCAGTCAAGTCATAATTCCGTTTGGGAATACTACATATTCTGGCACACACTCACAATTCGAGCTACCACAGCGTCTTTTCATCTGGTTGCATTTGCAAACAGGACGAGAGATTGCATAATGAGAGCAGCTTAATGTGCCGACAGTGTCATCAGCTCCATCTGCTTCATCAGCTGTTTTTTTCTTGCTTAAATTCATGAGGCTTGCTTACAATTTTGTTGCACAATTTGCCAAAGACTCGCAATGAATATAACACTTGCTTCAACAACAACACCCAACAGGCACAATAAACAACAAAAAATTGTAACCTCATTGGAAAGTCTGTCCTTTGCTTCAGCCCAGTACTGTCTGATCTAATGAAGATTGCCAAAACAATTGCGCCTTATGACGACAAACGAGTCAGGTCTGACCTGTGGCACGTTGCAAGTACCAGCAACCCACAATCGCATTCTGTTTATTTTTGCACACGTGTACGCATTTTAGAATAAAAATCTTAGCTTGTAATCGTTTTCTTTTTGTATCTACTTCTTCTTCTTCATAGTAAAAAATAAACGAAGGATGAGACCAGCTATAAAATTTTTATCAATTGGCATCTTATGGTCAGTTTTGTAAAGCGGCTTAAATAACTTGTGAACATAAACATAAATAATATAAACGAGAGCAACAGTCGAGCGACACGCGACAGTGGGATACCCTTGGACGTATATTGCCATAAAAAGTATCTAATTGTATAATACTAATCGCAAGCTACAAATTAATCATAACACTGCAGTTCGCTGCCACCTTGCATCAATTTCGACACGTTGTCAATAATTTATCGCCGCAATTTTCCTGGCGTATGAATTTTCCCTAAAATATGAATTATTAAATAATAATCATATGTGCACGTAAGCAAATTATAAATATTATGATTATGTACACAAGCATGTAAATACTTGCATACATTCATATTCATTTACTACGCCACATATTAGTTAAGTATTAGTATATATTTATGCACATGTATTTTCGGTAATTGATATGTGCACGGAAAAGAAGAGTCGAGAAACAGCTCGCACTTCGCGCTCGCATCGTTTGTCCTTTTCTTTCCTACGCAAGTAATTTAGTTCTGACGGCATCGACAACTTCTTTGCTGGTCGAAGAGTTGAAATGGTTTATCTAATAACGTCAGTGTTTATTGTCCGACCGGATTGCAATTTGGAGCATAAGTTCATATAGTATTCATCTATATATAAACTAAAGCAGAACGTTAAGAATTGAGTAAATCACCATTTAAATCAAAATTGGCGGTTTGCGGGTGCGGTAGACGTGGTATTCCAAATTGAAAATAAAGTTGATCTGCGTATGGTATACAGGAATCTTCATGCTAAATTTGGTGTCCCTAGCTTTTGTAATAGCTGAGATCGGCGCGTCGGACAGACAGACGGACATGGCTCAATCGACTCGGCTAGTGATCCTGAGCAAGAGTATACATACTTTATGGGGTCTCCGACGCCTCCTTCTGCCCGTTACATACATTTGCACAAAGTTAGTATACCCTTTTTTGACCATTTTCAATGGTCCAAGGGTATAAAAAAGGAAATGTCATTTTTTATAGCAAAAGGTTTTGAAAGCGGAAGATAGAAAATAATATCATTCAAATACTGGTTAACATTCCTAAAAGTTTACAAATTTAATGCCACCTAATGACAAAAAAAATCCTAAAGAGATCTGTATATAGCCAATCAATGAGCATAAAATATGAAATCAGATGAATTGGATAGTGCATTGGAGAAACCATCAACTTCAAGCCTTTCAGTCAAACATGACTCGATCTATAATTTAAACATACGAGTACGCACCAGATTCTGTGTGCTTTGGGCAGCTCGTAAAGAGTTATGATCGAGCTTATGTTTATTAGTCCAAATAAAAACGAGAGCAACAGTCGGGCAAGTGGGATCCCTTCGACGTTTGTTGCCATAAAATCTAATTGTATGATACTAATCGCAAGCTAATTAAGCAAATTAATCATAACACTGCAGTACGCTGCCACCTCGCATTAATTTCGATACGTTGCCAATAATTTATCGCCGCAATTTAACTCCACAATTTATTAGCGCGCGAAAAACTGCAAAAAGCGGTGGGAGCAGAATATATCGGTGTATTTTTCTAAATTTTAAATTGACCAATATCGATAACTCACAATATATCGAGTTATCAAAATTAATATTTATTTACTTGCATTTTTTATGGCCGTCAGCCGTCAGAGACAGTAAGGGGAATCACATGGAACCCTAGCTTTGGCTGAGGTACGTGCCGTCCTTGCTCCTACTGTCGGAAGTGCGGCTATACTCTCCACGTGAGGGCGGCTGGAAGCAGGCCCCTAGCACGGTCATGTCTCTGCTAGGGGTGCTGACTAATTGTAGTCGGGCGAAGATTGTGATTCTATAAATCACCCCAATCCAAGGCGGAACAGCATACGCCAAGGGATGCATGGCCGGGGGGTAGCCCGGTCGTTAGTATGCGGACTCTGGATACCTGTCGCCCTCCAGTTTCATCTAGACTTCCCACGGCACGCGGGCTATGCCGTGGGCGACCTTCCCTTCCCGCCTACTTGTGGCTCCAAACTATGGATACAAATTTTATAAAAGATAAGTCCGATGCGACTTTGACAGCATCAACCCAGGGCGAGGCTTAACGGCCGACCCCAACAACAGCACTGCAGCCAGTGGGCTGCTGGCTTCCACCCCCAATACCACGGGTCTTGGCCCTGGTACTTTAGGGGACCAGAACAGAACAGAACTCCCTTGGACGATGAGTTCGCCAGTGCTGATTTCTCGACCAATAGCTGCTCAGGCCGGCAGCAGCTCGTCGAGGTGATGTCCTCTGATCAGCCTCGCTGACGACGCTTCCGTGGCCTCGCAGAGGTCAGGTCTCACGGAAGCAGGCTCTCAGATACAGAGGCTGCGACTGGACTCTGAGAACGCCTTTGTGAAAATGAAGACCCGTGAGAAGAGGCTTTTCAAAGCCGCACTCGCAAAGGGTTCGAGCAGAGCAGAAGCTCTGGCTATCGCCACCGCGCCCCCGTGGAAACCAAGGCCAAACGGACGCGCGCTGACGATATCGTCCTCGAACCTCAAGGGTCTTCAAAGAAGCCCAAAAAGACTCATGTGGAGTCCACAAAGCCACCTCTCAGCCAGATGTCGAGCAGCGTGAAACTGGGCTTCACTTCGGCTGACTCAAAAAACCCGCTTTCACCGGAGCAAGTGGCCACGGTGAAAGCTAGCATAGCCAAGGCTCTGCTGTTTCATCCCACATCGGGTGCCAGTCCAGGTTTCGAGGGTTTCATACCTCGAAATGAATGGCTGCTCCTGGTGTGCGAGGATACCCGCACTGCCGACTGGGTCAGGGGAGCCGTTGGACACATCAGGTCCATCAGCTCCCTTGACATTAAACTACTGGAGGAGTCCGAGTTCCCTAAAGCTCACCTCATTAGAGGATACTTCCCCAGTAGTGCTGGACTCACACCCGCCGATATTTTGCGATACCTTGGTATCCAAAACGAGGAGTTGTTCTCGACAAAACAGTGGCGGGTGGTCCAGCATACCCTCAACGGCACTACGACCCACCTCGCGATGTTGGTCGACGAGGAGTCGTATAAGGCTCTGACGGAGTGCAACGGGAAGGTGAAATTCGTCTTTGGACGAGTCAAACTTCTCCTGAAGAACTCCGTCCCCAGAGCTTCTTCCTCCCCGGCCCGTCCCCCATCCCCCTCTCCAACCATTCCCCCCCTTCCAGCGCCTCTCCGGAAGCGTCAAAAGTGGCCCCTACCTATGCGACAGCAGTGGCTGCCGCCCCGGTAGCGTCCACCAGTGCTGCGGCCGCAGTGGCGCTGAAAGCCCACATCCCCAAACCCCCGACCATTCTGGTCTCCGCCCCCAACCCCTCAACGGGCCGCACCAGGCCGGTGGCTGGCAGCGGGCGGCTCCTGGCCCGTGCCAGACCCACAGTCAGCGCAAGGGCACCTCCCGCGACTGGCACCTCCCCCGAGCAGCTCAGCTAGACTGCCGAAGGGCATCCGAGGCAACGACTCTCGGGGGCAAGGCATGTGGCCTTGTCACTAAGGCGCTGAGAGAGGATGCGGAGCGCAACTAGAGTGCTCCAGGCGAACCTGCACCACGCCAGAGGAGCGTCAGCCACCCTGTGCAGGGTCGTCTGTAAAGAGGAGATTGACCTGGCTCTCGTCCAAGAGCCATGGTTAATAGGTGGCCTCGTCCGTGGACTATCATGCGGATCATGTAAGTTATTATATGACCGTATGGGAGGTGTCCCTCGCACTGCTATAATGATCAATAACAGTGTGAGACACTTTCCTTTAACCAACTTCATTCACAGAGACCTGGTGGCAACGGCTATGGAGGTAGCCACTGCTGATGGCGTCCGGGAAGTGGTGATCGCCTCTGCTTACTTCCCGGGCGATGTGGATGACGTACCCCCGCAGAGGTTCAGCGGCTTGTGGAATTCTGCCGCCTTCACAACAAGCCGCTCGTGATTGGCTGTGATGCCAACGCCCATCACACAATCTGGGGGAGCAGCGACGTCAACAAACGTGGTGAGTCTCTCCTTGATTATCTAATGTGTTGTCATTTAGACATAGCGAACGTCGGGTGTAAACCGACGTTTATTAATTCTATTAGGGAAGAGGTATTAGATCTCACCCTAATGTGGGAATGATCTGGCAACGCCGAGTCAGATGGCCTAAGCAACAGTCGACGGACTGGCAACGACGTAGATGTAGAAGAAGAAGAGCGAGGAGTTCTTGAGGAAGACGCGAAGAGAAAAGACGTGACGAGTACAGACGAAAAAGAGCAAGGCTGACGCTCAAACAATTATTAAATAACGACGACACTAAAGAATAAAACGATTAACTACAATTACTATAACTAACTAATTATAAGAAACATACATTGAAGTATTACAAATAAAACCATAAATTTTAATACTTAAAAACCAACGTGTATTTTACACAACAACTGGGACTAAACTTAACCCAAGTCCCACAAATTTGGGGGGCTCAACCTAAAAAACACAATAGTTTAAAGACTCAACGTTAAGAAAAACAATAATTCAAAATCGGTGGTATAAGAATATAAATTGTATAACAAGCGCAAGTTTCAAGAATAATTTCATCATATTGCGTTTGCAACGACGTCAAGAATAACGGTTTAAAGAGAAACGAAAAACACATGTACATTAGGCGTCGCGCGCGAAATAAGAAATAAGAAATAAGAACTAAAAGCAAGAAACGAGAAAAGTGAAAAATGTCGCGACTTGCAGAATACGATGTAATAAAGCAGATGCTAAGGAAAGAAAGAAAAGAGAATGTTGAACTTCTTCATAAATTTGTATTCGAAATAAATGGTGACAGAGAAAATCGAAATCGGCTACGAGAGTTTGAAGGATTTGAATATGACGAAATAAATGAAAAATTTATTAAAAAAATTGATTACATAAACGATAATTTAACAGAAGCAGATCTGGTGTTAATATGTCATTTATTAAACATTCCACATAATAAAAGTAACGTTGCCTTGCATATTTTTTGCAATTTGAAAAAGGAAATTTACTGAGGGACGCCAATTTCAATGCCAACGACGATGAAGATGAAGACGAAAACGAATACGATGATAACGAAGACGATCAAAGTGAAGACTACGAGCACGCACAAAGTAGGCTGGTAGGCTGTGACAATCAGTGCGAAACGGTGGAATTGGAACAAGCGAATATCAGAAACAAAGGAGAACGAGTGAACTCTACAGCAATGGCACAAAATAGTGATGCTGGTATACAAAATAGTTTAGCGACTCCGAGGTTCGCTTTAAACTTTCATGACATTGAAGACTCGATTCGTAAATTCGGTGGTGATGACACACTTTCGATTGAAGTATGGTTAGAAGATTTTGAAGACACTGCACAAGTAATGCAATGGGATGATTTACAAAAATATATTTTTGCCAAACGATCGTTGAAAGGACTGGCACGAATGTTTGTAGCTAGTGAACGCGGTATATCAAGCTGGCACAATTTAAGAAAAGCCTTGTTAAACGAATTTAAAACAACAACAAACAGTGCTCAACTACATAAACTAATGAGTGATCGTAAAATAAAGAAAGGTGAAAGCATTCAAGAATTTTTTTTGATAATGAAAGAACTATCATCTCGCGGTGATATTGACAATAATTCATTAATGGAATATGTGATTGATGGCATAAACGATTTAAGTGTTAATAAATCAATTTTATATGATGCAAATAATCTAAAAGAATTTAAACAAAAACTCAAGTGCTACGAAACAATGCGTAAGAAATATCAGTCGAACCGCCGTTACGATAAAAATAAAATTGACAATGAAAAAGAAAATACAGTAAATAAAAATGATCATGAAATAAAATGTTTTAATTGTGGTGAGAAAGGACACACATCTAATAACTGCGCCGATAAACTAAAAGGAAAAAAGTGTTTCAAGTGCAACAATTTCGGGCACATTTCCAAAGAATGTCAAAGTTCAAAAAACAATTCTAACGTTGCAAATATGAACAAGATAGCTGATGATTCAATGATGTGTAAGACTGTGAAAATTAAAGAAAATGAATTTAAAGCGCTTATTGATACGGGAAGTAAACATAATATAATGACGGTGGAAACTTATAAAAACTTAAATGTTAAACTTGCTAAAACTAACGTATATCTTATTGGATTTGGGAATAAGAATAATAAAGACAGAGTGAAACCTTTTGGTGAATTTGAACAATCTTTTATAATAGACAATGAAGAATTTATCAGTAATTTTTTGGTAGTAAGCACAGAGCTTCTACACATTGATATAATTCTCGCTGAACAGTTTTGCAAACAAGCAGAAATCAAAATAACGCGTAATAGAATAACGATTAAAAAGATTAAAGACGAAAAAGAAGAAGAAAACTTTCTAATGAAAATAGATAGTAGTGAAGAGATTGAACTTAATATCGACGAAAGGGCAAGTCCACAAATAAAAAGTAAAGTCGTTAACCTAATAAACAATTATAAACCGATTAAAACTAAAACAACTCAAATCCAAATGCGCATAACATTAAACGAAGACACGCCGATATTTTCACGACCTCATCGATTGCCCTATTCCGAGAGACGCATTGTGGACAACCAGATTGAAGAATGGCTCAAAGACGATATTATTCAGACATCGGAATCAGAATACAGTAGCCCAGTAGTATTGGTGCGAAAACGCGATGGATCACCACGACTCTGCATAGATTACAGACGCATCAATAAAGTGATTATACGAGACCATTTCCCTTTGCCGCTTATCGAAGATCAGCTGGATCGACTACAAGACGCTAAAATTTTTAGCACAATTGATCTCAAAAACGGATTTTTTCATGTCGACGTAGAAAAGAACAGTCGTAAGTTTACTTCATTTGTAACTCACAATGGTCAGTTTGAGTTCAAGAGAGTTCCGTTTGGTTTATCCAACTCTCCGAGTGTTTTTCAACGACACGTTAATGCAGTATTTAGAGATCTGACAAGTCAAGGTATAGCTTTACCTTATATTGATGATGTCATTATACCAGCGAAAGACAATGACGAAGCGATTAAAAACCTGGAAATAGTTATTCAAAGATGTGCAGAATATGGTCTGATGCTAAACATAAAAAAGAGTCATTTCCTAAAGAGTAAAATAGAATTTCTTGGCTATATAATCGAAAACCAAAAAATAAGTCTTTCCGACGAAAAAACGAAAGCTGTTACTAATTTCATTGAACCACGAAATAATAAAGAATTGTTGAGTTTTCTAGGACTTGTTGGTTATTTTCGAAGATTCATACCAGGATTTGCAAGTATTGCGAAACCTCTTACCGATCTTACAAAGCAAGATGCAAAGTTTCAGATGGATGAAAAAGCTTTATTTGCAATCAACAACTTAAGACATATTATAAAAAAGAAGCCGGTATTAAAGATTTATCACCAACAACACGGGACGGAATTGCACACAGATGCTTCGATGGAAGGATATGGAGCGGTCCTTTTACAAAAATCACCTGACGATGACCTGATGCACCCTGTATATTATATGAGCAAAAAAACGTCCGAAGCTGATAAAAAGCTGTCTAGTTATCGTTTGGATATTCTTGCTGTTGTAGAAGCACTAAACAGATTTCGTGTTTATCTTCTAAGTATTCGTTTCAAACTTATAACAGACTGTAACGCCTTTTCCAAAACGTTGGACAAAAAGAATCTTTTATCTACACGAGTTGCTCGATGGGTTCTTTTGGTACAGGAATTTAATTACGACATTGAACACAGGAGTGGAACACGAATACGAAACGTCGATGCTTTAAGCCGTCACGTCAAAATAAAATATGTGCAAAATCAAGATGACGAATTACGTGCGATTCTGGACATCCTCACAGAGAAGACATCACGCAACGGATATTTAATGAAATTTGGTATTTTGCACTAGGTGGTCAACGACGACGAGCTAATTGTAGTGCTTTTTGGGATGCGAAACGAAATCATAAAGCAAGCGCATTAAAGCGGACATTTTTCCGTTAAAAAAACAAAAGAGCTGTTAACTAAAGACTTTTATATTCTCAGACTTGACGAAAAAATCCAAAAGCATATTAGTCACTGTATACCCTGTATTGTGTCTAATAGGAAACAAGGCAAGAAGGAAGGTGAATTTGATGCAATTCCGAAAGACGAGCAGCCACTTCAGACGTATCATATAGACTTTCTTGGACCTTTGGCAGTATAAGCACATACTTGCGATAATAGATGGATTTAGCAAGTTCTGCTGGTTGTATCCTATAAAGACGACGACAGCGATTGAAGTTACGACGATTCTTAAAACGCAGAGTATGACCTTACGCTTATAATTTCCGACCGAGGAGCTGCTTTTACTTCAGAAGAGTTTAAGCAATACTACGAAGATGAAGGAATCAAACATCACGTAGTTACAACAGGATTACCACTTGCTAACGGACAAGTGGAGAGACTCAATGCGATCATTGTACCTGTTTTAGCTAAGCTTGCTATAGACGACCCCTGTAAATGGTAAAAGTTTGTTGATAAGGTTCAGCAAAATATAGATTCAACATTTTGTCGAAGTACCCAAAAAGACGCCGTTCGAACTCCTTATTGGTACCAAAATGCGGACAAAAGCTGATGTGGATATACAAAAATAATACATGACGAGATGTTCCAGATATTTGATGACAACCGAGAAGAAATCCGACGACAAACAAAACAGCAAATAATCAAAATGCAGAACGAAAATAAACATTCATATAATTTACGACGCAAGACGGCCAACACATACAAGCTAGAAGAGCTAGTTGTGATCAAGCGTACACAACTAGGTGGTGGACTTAAGTTGAAGCCCAAATACCTAGGTCCGTATAAAATCATCAATGTAAAGACGAACAACACCTATGACGTAATTAAAGATGCAGCATTTTGCGATGGACCAAAGAAGACGACGACGTGTACTGAATATATAAGCCTATGCAATTCGAGGCGAATGCAGTGTAGGATGGCCGAGTTGTGGGAATGATCTGGCAACGCCGAGTCAGATGGCCTAAGCAACAGTCGACGGACTGGCAACGACGTAGATGTAGAAGAAGAAGAGCGAGGAGTTCTTGAGGAAGACGCGAAGAGAAAAGACGTGACGAGTAGAGACGAAAAATAGCAAGGCTGACGCTCAAACAATTATTAAATAACGACGACATTAAAGAATAAAACGATTAACTACAATTACTATAAATAACTAATTATAAAGAACATACATTGAAGTATTACAAATAAAACCATAAATTTTAATACTTAAAAACCAACATGTATTTTACACAAAAACTGGGACTAAACTTAACCCAAGTCCCACACTATATAAGCATACTCGATATATAGTTCGCTTATAAATGGCGGGCATATAAATTCATCTTGTAGCATCAGTAAAGTTATAATATCTCCGGCCAAGTCTATATCGCAGAACTCCTTATGTTCTAAAAAACAAATTGGAACTCTACATTTCAACTACTTTGTTTTTCATCAATCTATGTAACTTTGTCAGTAAGATATAATTGCGCCAATCTGCTAAGTGTGCTTAGTCGTACTCTACTCAGTTCGGAAGACAAAGGTGATTATCTTAAAGTTTGGGAAAAGAGTGTGGCTCTTAATATAAATTCATTGCCGTTTCAAGTTCAAGGCCGATCTAACCGTTTAGATCATTTTTGGGCTCTACAAATTATAACAAGAATTAGCTCCAATGCGGGGGAGCTACTTTGGTACATAGAATCTGCCAGGGCAGCGATAAATATATTGGCCAACGGATCAACTAATGGTTGCTTAAAGAAGGTCGTAAGGCAGCGTTTCAACTTTTACTACAAGTTAACTTTGTAGGTTGCGATTGGCGTGATCTCTCCAGTGTCGTCGTCGACCTTGTCAGATTAACATTTGTATTTTCTGGTACCATCTAAATCCTGATAAAATAAAATAGAATGTAGATTCGTTCGTTCCGTAGGGGTGACAAACTTTAACATTTAATGCAAAATAATCTGATCAAATCGAGTATGATACATAAGTAAATCCTGGTGGAGAGTCGTGTATGCGTAAAGGGAATCGTGCTTTTGACCAGACTTGTGCATGAATATCGGTATCAGTTCGTACTTCCGTTCTGATTCAAGATTGCGAATTTTCGGCAACTTCATTGCTCTTTGATTAAATATCTCTTCTTTTATTTCCACATAGCTTGTTTATTTTTATATTTCTTTCCACTAAATTTGTATTATTATTTGAAAAGCCTTCGTATCATTAGATCATTGCTATTTGCTCATTTATAATATAGAGGTACAATATATAATACCGGCTACAGGTCTATATTTACTTTAAGCGAGATCATTTGAATCATAATTTGATGCCATACTAAACACCGGACTATCTCCTCTACCCTGGATACGACGACCGCCCATATTAGTGCGGTAAAAGGGTGTCCCCAGGGAGGGGTTCTATCCCCTTTGCTCTGGTCCCTAGTAGTTGACGAACTACTAATCATACTCGCAGAACAGGGCATGGAAGCGATTGGCTATGCCGACGACCTGGCTCTCGTAGTGAACGGGAACTATGCCAACACCGTGACAGAGCTGATGCAATCAGCTCTGAACACGGTCAGTAGATGGTGCGATGATGTAGGTCTTAGTATCAATCCTCAAAAGGCAATCATTGTTCCCTTCACTAAGCGTTACTCTATTGACATTGGTCAATTACATATTGGCGGCTCTCCTGTGGAACTTTCCAACGAAGTCAAATATCTAGGGGTAACCCTTGATAAGCGACTAAACTGGAACTCCCACCTGCATAACACTCTATCAAAGGCCACTCATGCCATGTGGGCATGTAGAAGGCTTTTCGGTAGAATATGGGGTCTCAAATCCTGCACCATTAGGTGGCTTTTTGAGATGATGGTAAGACCGGTCGTAACCTTCGCTGCTATTGTGTGGTGGCCCAAGGTTACGCAGGTCACTGCCATCAATAAATGCAAATGGCTGCACGCCTTTCCTCGGGGCACTCCCACCTGTCCCACTGCAGCAATGGAATCGATTTTGAATCTGACTCCGCTGCATATCCGTACAAAAGAAGTTGCTGCTATGAGCCTTCTTACATTCAAGCTCCAATCTGGGCTTCTAGCTATCGAATCTGGGCATGCTAGCCTGCTCAAAGATATTCCTGGCTTAGAGATCTGCACTAGATCAGATTCTATGACCAAGGAACTCTTCTTTGGTGCAAAATTTAGAACCCTCATCCCGGACCGCAGGGTTTGGGATGCTGGCAACCCCATCAGAGACCCAAATGGTATACATTGGTACACCGACGGGTCAAAGACTGAACAGGGGGTTGGAGCTGAGATACATGGTCCCAACTCCAGGACCTCGATTGCTATGGGCAACTGGCCCACAGTTTTCCAATCAGAGGTTCACGCCATTGAGTTCTGCTGCCGTCTTATCCTTGAGAAGGGGACTAGAGGAGCGAAAATATACATCTTCTCGGACAGCCAAGCGGCCATACTAGCCCTCTCCTCAAAAAGAGTAGGCTCGCGTATGGTGGCTGACTGCTGGAATTGTCTCCAGAGGCTGTCAATAAGGAATAAAGTCACCCTAATTTGGGTACCTGGGCACTCTGGCTTCCAGGGCAATGAGCTGGCGGACGAACTAGCGAGGGCTGGGTCATCAGCCACCTTGCTCGGCCCGAACCCTTCTGTGGCGTGGGGTGATCTACTATCTCCTCCCTTGTGAAAACCTGGGCTGGAAGATTGACTGAACGCTACTGGTTCTTCCAACCAGGGATGCGGCAGGCTAAAGAGCTTACCAATCCCAAAATTGATCGAAGGACCAAGCTACTCTCCAGGAGAGACCTCTATCTCCTTGTTGGCTACCTAAGTGGCCACCACTTTGTGAACTACCACCTCAAAAAAATGCGTTTGTCCTCGGACGCGGAGTGCAGGCTCTGCAAAGAGGACGATGAAACTACTAAACACATTCTATGTGACTGTCCGGCCTTGGTATGGACAAGGAGGAAACATCTGCACGTGGAAATCGCAACTCCAGAGCAGATTGTCCGTTCCTCGACGAAAGATCTGTTATGCTTCATTAGTGAAGCAGAATAGCTTTTGTCATGACAGGGAGAGCATTCTGGGTACAAAAGATCATATTGGTCGCAGTGCCTCGCGCTTTCCCCGCTGGGAGACTCCCTCTTCTCTAATAATAATAATAATACTTCCATTTTATGTTTTTGTATTTTTTACTGACCCTAACATATGAATATGATTATTATTTAAATCATATGTGCACGGACGCATATTGTGACTATTATTAATATGTACATACACGTGCATGTAAATACTTGCATACATACATATCGATCTACCACGCCACCTATTGGTTGAGTATTAGCATATCTACACAAGTATTTTCGGTAAATACTTGCATACATTCATATCGATGTACCACGCCAGATCTCCTTTTTGTTGTCGCTTAGTATATATTTATGCACATGTATTTTCGGTATTTGACGTGTGCATGGAAAAGAAGAGTCGAGAAACAGCTCGCACTTCGCGCTCGCATCTTTTGTCTTTTTCTTTCCTGCACAAGTAATTTAGTTCTGACGTCATCGACAACTTCTTTGCTGGTCGAAGGGTCCATTTATTTATTTATTTATTTGTTTATTTATTTATTTATTTATATTTATTTATTTATTTATTTATTTATTTATTTATTTATTTATTTATTTATTTATTTATTTAATTATTTATTTATTTATTTATTTTTTTATTTATTTATTTATATTTATTTATTTATTTATTTATTTAGTTATTTATTTATTTATTTATTTATTTACTTATTTATTTATTTATTTAACGTCAACTAAAACAGTCGACTTTAAATTAAAATTAAAATTACGCCTTGCACCCGATACTTCGATTGAAAATGTACAATCATTTATTCAATCAAAGATCTCTTTACTGAACATTGTTGTACAAAAGTTTAAATTTAACTACACGCGAGATATCTCATCTCTTAAAATAAGTATTCCTGCAGACAATTTTCAATCTCTTTGCAGCTGAACCTTCTGGCCGCCCGACCTTATGGTATTGTAAAGGAATATTCTCCAAAACAAAACTTCTCGCGCCTGTTCTTCTTCTAGTGGTACATCAAAAAACCAGTAGAAATATCCCATCTTTATTTCGCTTATCAAAACGTTAGATGCCTAAACTCTAAGCTCTCTAATTTGTTTTTGAATAGTGTATCGTTCGATCATCAAATTTTAATATTTACCGAAACCTGATGTAGAAAACTGCTGAATTTATCCTAATAAGTACACCCCCTTCAGATGTGATCGTTAAGTAAGATTTTCCTTCCGAACTTGTTCCATTAGACCATAGATCTTCCTTAGAATTTTTATGTGTTAAAATGACGATGTGTCAAATTTCAATTTACATTACCTGTTCATATATTCCTCCCTCATCTGATATATCTATATACTTGGACCATCTTTCATCTTTCCAATCAGTTGCTTCCAAACTATCTGATAGAGATTATCTGCTAGTTTTTGGTGATTTCAACTTACCAGAAGTTACTTGGTCATCTCAATCCGATATATTGGTGCCCTCAGTATTTACCTCTTTTTTAAATGGCCTCTCGGCGCTTTCTCTTTATCAAATAAACACTGTTCCTAATTGTAGTGGAAGAATGCATGATTTAATATTCTCTTCCGACATTTTACTAAATAGTATCTCTAGAATGGCCGTCAGCCGTCAGAGGCAGCAAGGGGAACTACATGTAACCCTAGTTTTGGCTGAGGTACGTGCCGTCCTTGCTCCTACTACCGGAAAAGCGGCTATACTCTCCACGCGAGGGCGGTTGGAAGCAGGTCCCTAGCACGGTCATGTCTCTGCTAGGGGTGCTGACTAATTGTAGTCGGGCGAAGATTGTGATTCTATAAATCACCCCAATCCAAGGCGGAACAGCATACGCCAAGGGATGCATGGCCGGGGGCAGCCCGGTCGTTAGTATGCGGACTCTGGATACCTGTCGCCCTGCAGTTTAATCTAGACTTCCTACGGTACGCGGGCTATGCCATGAGCGACCTTCCCTTCCGGAGCAGGTGGCTACGGTGAAAGCTAGCCAAGGCCAAGGCCAAGGCTTTGCTGCTACATCCCACACAGGGTGTCAGTCCGGGTTTCGAGGGTTGCGAAATGAATGGCTGCTCCTGGTGTGCAAGGATAGCCGCACTGCCGACTGGGTCAGGGGAGCCGTTGGACACATCAGGTCCATCAGTTCTCTTGACATAAAACTACTGGAGGAGTCTGAGTTCCCTAAAGCTTACCTCATTAGAGGATACCGCTACCATTTTGGGATATCTTGGAATCCAAAATGAGGACTGCTTCTCGACGAACCAGTGGCGGGTGGTTCAGCATAGGTTCAACGGCACAACGACTCACCTCGCGATGTTGGTCGACGAGGAGTGCAAAGGGAAGGTGAAATTCGTCTTTGGCAGAATTAAACTTCTCCTGAAGAACTCCGTCCCCAGAGACTCCTCCTCTCATGACCGTCCCCCATCCCCTTCTCCAACCATTCCCCCTCCCAACCAGCGCCCCTCCGGAAGCGCCGAAGGTTGCCCCCACCTACGCGACATCAGTGGCTGCGCCCTGGTGGCGTCCACCGGACTGATGGTCCTGATGACCCTGTGCAGGGTCGTCTGTAAAGACGAGATTGACCTGGCTCTCGTTCAAGAGCCATGGTTAATAGGTGGCCTCGTCCGTGGACTATCATGCGGATCATGTAAGTTACTATATGACCGTATGGGAGGTGATAAAACGGTACATACGCTCATTCATTGTTAACAGTTATTCTTATTTTCACTATTTTCTGTTGGAATTCGATGTGCAGAACTTTTTCATGTTGCCTTCTCTCGCGTTTTAATCAGTTTTGTGCAAGCACCTCAAGCAGACGAACGAAATTGAACATTGCTGTATTTGAAAATTAATTGACTCTATTAAAAAACACCATTAGCGCTTGAAACTATTTTTTTTTTGAAAAGAATATAAAGTTTTCTTTAATAATTAATATAATTTGACTATTCGGTAAGCATTATAAGTACTATTTTTTTCAAGAAACTGCTGATGCCATATATGGCTGTATATGCAGCAACGTGTACATATATTTTGATATTTTTTGCGGGAGCCCAAAGTGATACATATCCGGAAGAAGCACCTAATTTGGGAGTAAGCGGAAATATTGTAACAAGACTATCGGCAACCGTACCAAAAGGAAAAAACTTCAAATTATTTTTCGACAATTGGTTCAATAGTCCTAACCTTGAAGTCTACCTTATGAAAAATGGTATATTGGATTTGGGTACGGTAAGGATTAATCGAGTACCTAATGGAACCTAACGGAAAAAGAATAAAAAAAAGGACGTGGAAACATGGTCGAAAAAGTAGCTAATATCGATGGAATTGAGCTTGGCCTCGTCTCTTGGTTTGACAATAAGGTAGTCAACATTCTTTCTACTTATGTGGGAAGCAATCCTGTTTCAACAAAAAAAGCAATACAGTAAGAAAGACAAAAAGTATATAGAAATCGAGTCTCCTAAGGCAGTTGATGTGTACAATTACCATATGGGTGGCGTTGATTTACTTGATTCTTTACTGGGACTTTATAGAATACAATTGCGTTCAAGAAAATGGTATAAAAAAATATTTTTCCACATGATTGATATGTGGTTAATTCGTGGATTTTATACTGTCGTAAGTCAGATCAATATATGCCACTGTTTGACTTTAAGCTTTCTATAACTGAGAACCTGTGCAAGGCAGGAAAAATAAAGAAGCGCGGGCGTCCTGGGATGACTCCAACTGCATCGCCGACTACAGGCAGGGAAGGTACTCCTTCTACCAGCAAGCGAATGAGGCACCAGGATTTTCCCTTAAATTCTGTTCGAGAGGACAAAATTGGACATTTTCCCACTTGGAAAAAGAATAGGCAACTCTGCCAAAACGATTGTTCCTTCCGATCATACACCTTTTGCGAGAAATGCAATGTATTTTTATGTTATAATGAGAAAAGAAACTGTTTTGCCAACTTTCACATGATTGCATAGAAAACCATATATGGTCTTATATGAAAATACGCTAAATGCATAGGAAGCCATATATGGCTTCATTTTTTTTCCCCCAAACTATGGGCCCAAAAAAAAAATTTTTCCAAATATATGTTATTTTCACCTAAATAAAACAATATTTACATAAAAAAAAATTTTTTCTTCAATATTTCTATGCTCATTCAGTAGAGCGTTAACTAACTTCATTCACAGAGACCGGGTGGCAACGGCTATGGAGGTAGCCACTGCTGTTGGCGTTCGGGAAGTAGTGATCGCCTCTGCTTACTTCCTGGGCGTTGTGGATGATGTACTCCCCGAGGTTTAGCGGATTGTGAAATTCTGCCGCCTTCACAACAAGCCGCTTGTGATCGGCTGTGATGCCAACGCCCATCATACAATCTGGGGGATCAGCGACGTCAATAAACGTGGTAAGTCTCTCTTAGATTATTTAATATGTTGTCATCTAGACGTCGGGTGTAAACCCACGTTTATTAACTGTATTAGGGAAGAAGTTTAAGATCTCACCCTAGTCAGCAACTGAATTGCGAGTTCGCTAGTAAACTGGCGGGTCACAGGTTCGACCTTCCTCGCCAAATCGAGATCCGCCAAAACTCCTTCTGTCCCAAAAAAACAAACTAAGAACTCTTCAAAGCCTCTGTGGCTTTGAAAGCAGACTTGTTGATCAGCAATCCAAACTCTATCAGTGAGATAGAACTTGCTGCCAACCTGCTCCAAGATGTGCTTATTACGTTCTTCGAAGTCATCTCAGTTCGGAAGACTCTAATGATCAACCGTAAAGTTCCTTAATGGAACGAAGAGGTGGTTGCACAAAGAAGGAAGGTTAGAAGTCTTTTCAACAAGGCCAGATCTAAGTTGGGACGTCTATAGGGACGCTCTCACAAACTATAACAAGAACATTAGACGCTCAAAACGCGATACGTGGCGCAGCTACTGTGGTAGCATAGAATCGCTGCCAGAGGCAGAGAGACTCCACAAAGTATTAGCCAAAGGGTCGTCTAATGGAATAGGGCTTCTCAAAAGAGCAGATGGCTCTTTCACGCAAGATCGTAGGGAAGCACTTGAACTTTTACTACAAGTTCACTTCCCAGGTTCCGTGGCGAACCCAGATCTCTTCAGTCACGTTGACGCCACCTTGTCACTTGACTTACGTGGAGACAGTCTATCGGAAACCATCTTTGATCCTGAAAAGGTCAAATGGGCTGTAGATTCCTTCGCTCCCTTCAAAGACGATCGGTCTAACCATCATCTCAAATAGCCACCGAATGGTGCAGGATTTGAGACACCAGAAGAGTCTTCTGCATGCCCACATGGCATGAGTAGCCTTTGATAGAGTGTTGTGTAGGTGGGAGTTCCAGTTTAGTCGTTTATCAAGGGTTACCCCTAGATATTTGGCTTCGTTGGAAAGGTCCACAGGAGAGCCGCCAATGTGTAATTGACCAATGTCAATAGAGTATCGCTTAGTGAAGGGAACAATGATTGCCTTTTGTGGATTGATGCTAAGACCTACATCTTCGCACCACCTACTGACCGTGTTCAGAGCTGATTGCATCAACTCTGTCACGGTGTTGGCATAGTTCCCGTTCACTACGAGAGCCAGGTCGTCGGCATAGCCAATCGCTTCCACGCTCTGTTCTGCAATTATAATTATTGTAGTAGTTCGTCGACTACTAGGGGATAGGATTCCTCCCTGGGGACACCCTTTTACCGCACTAATATGGGCGGTCGTCGTGTCCAGGGTAGATGAGATAGTCCGGTGTTTGAGCATGGCGTCAATCCACCGGATTATGGGACGGAAATGTTCCTGCGCTCAAGCGCAGTAGAGATAGACCCGTAGCCGGTATTATCGAAAGCACCCTCTATATCAAGAAAAGAGCACAGAGCAATGTTCTTTGATACGAAGGCCTTTTCGATCTTACTCACTAATTTGTGGAGAGCGACCTCTGTCGATCTACCGGCTATATACGCGAACTGCGTGGGGTGCAGAGGGTTGTTTTTCTACAGAGAGCACCGAATGTGCATGCCTAATTCGATTCCCCTGTTTGGGAATCAATACCACGTTGACTCTCCTCCACCGAAGCAATGGAATCGATTTTGAATCTGACTCCTGCACATCCGCATAAAAAAAGTTGCTGCTGAGCCTTCTTAGAAGCAAGCTTCAATCTGGGCTTCTAGCTACCGAATCAGGGCATGCTAGCTTAATCAAAGATATTCCTGGCTTAGATATCTGCACCAGATCAGATTCTATGACCAAGGAACTCTTCTTTGGTGCAAAATTTAGAACCCTCATCCCGGACCGTAGGCACTGGGATGCTGGCAACCCCATCTATGGGCAACTGGCCCACAGTTTTCCAATCAGAGGTTCACGCCATTGAGTTCTGCTGCTGTCTTATCCTTGAGAAGGGGATTAGAGGAGCGAATATATACATCTTCTCGGACAGCCAAGCGGCCATACTAGCCCTCTCTTCAAAAAGAGTAGGCTCTCGTATGGTGGCTGACTGCTGGAACTGTCTCCAGAGGCTGTCGAAAAAGAATAAAGTTACCCTAATTTGGATGCCTGGACACTCTGGCTTCCAGGGCGACGAGCTGCCGGACGAACTAGCGAGGTCTGGGTCATCAGCCCCCCTGCCCCCCTGTGGCGTGGGGTGGTCAACTATCTTCTCCCTGGTGATAACCTGGGAAGGAAGATTGACCGAACGTTACTGGTTCTGCCAACCAGGAATGCGGCAGGCTAAAGAGCTTACCAATCCCACAGTTGATCGAAGGACCAAGCTACTCTCTAGGTGAGACCTCTACCTCCTTGTTGGCTACCTTAGTGGCCACCACTTGGTGAACAATCACCTTAAAAAAAACCTTTTGTTCCCGGATGCGGAGTGCAGGCTCTGCAAAGAGGACGACGAAACTACCAAACATTTTATGTGACTGTCCGGCCTTAATATCGACAAAGAGGAAACATCTGCACGTGGAAATCGCAAGTCCCGAGCATATTGTCCGTTCTTCGACAAGAGATCTGTTATGCTTCATTAGGGAAGCAGAACAGCTTTTGTCATGATAGGGAGAGCATTCTAGGTCATGGTCGCAGTGCCTCGCGCTTTCTGCGCTGGGAGACTCCATCTTTTATAATAATAATAATAATAATTATAATCTCTAGAAGGAATCCCTTAGTTCTTCCTGAAGATCCCTTTCATCCTACAATGGACCTGGTTCTAACTTTGCCAACTTTTATGCAAACTGCAATTGTTTCCCCTATAGTAAAATCACGTTGTTTCCGTAGGACCGATTTTCAAAAATTGAATTATCTAATTCTGGAACATGATTTCTTTATTCATGTTCTGATCTAAATACGTGCATTTCATTTTTTTATTCATCTTTAGACTCATTTTTTCAACAATATGCTCCTGTTACTTTTCCCATAAAGTCCAAAAGGCCTCCTTGGTTTTCACGTGAGTTAGAATGCTGAAAAACTTGAATTCGCGGTATCTTAAAAAGTTTAAATTAACTTGAAATCCTTCCGATTTTACGCGTTATATTGCTGCAAGAGCAAACTTTATTGCTCTGAATGCAAATTGTTACAAAAAGTATTTGTGTCGCTGCCGTTTGCAGTTTGCTCAGAACCCAAAGCAGTTTTATAACTTTCTCAACTTAAGACTTAAATCAGATTTCCTCCCTCTCTATCTTACGAAAAAAAAGAAGCAACTGATGATCAGGCAGCCGCCGATTTGTTTGCAGACTTTTTTCAATCAACTTATTCAACTGAACCTTATATTCCCCTTTACATCCATACCCTTATACGAGTAGTATACAAAATTTAAACACTCTCTTCTGTCCTTCTATCGACAAAACCTCTTTACTTAATGATATTAAATCGATAAAACCCGTTTTCTATCCTGGCCCTGACGGAGTTCCAGCATGCGTACTTAGATTTTGTGCTGATTTGATTTTGAAACCAATTCATAAGCTACTTGACTTGTCGCTTTCCAATAGTTATTTTCCACCTATTTGGAAAAAATCTTTCTCCATTCCTCTTCACAAAAGTGGTTCTAAACATGATGTGAAGAACTATAGATGTATTTCCAAATTGTCCGCAATTCCTAAGCTTTTAAAAAAAAATTTTACGGGTCAGTTAACTTTTATGTGCAAATCTATAATTTCACCCCATCAACATGGGTTTATAAAAGCAAGATCAACAGCTTCTAATCTTTTAGAATTTCCATCTCATATTAATCTAGGATTTCGGAACAAAATGCAAACTGATGTGGTCTATACTGACTTCAGTAAAGCATTTTACTCCGTAAATCATAACTCTGTTTGACACACAGTGATCCTGCAAAAATCCTTCTTCAAATAGATCTTGATTTGTGTTTTGAATGGTGCAGCCATAATCTGCTGCATCTTAACTGTTTGAAGTGCAAGGTTGTGTCATTTTACAGAGGTAACTATTATGTCATCAATTATAATCTTAACTTAACCCCACTCTTAAGAATATCTGAAGTAGCTGATTTAGATATCCTCTTTGATCATAAATTGAAATTTGATCGTCACATTACACAAATTGTCAATAAGGCATTTCGATTACTCGCTTGTTCGTTCAACTCTTGAATATGGGTCTTGCGTGATTCTGTTCAAATGCAGTTTGCCTTTCGCAGTTTTAATTTTGTTCTGGGTGTAGACTTACCACCATACTCTAGTAGACTACTTCTAATTAACCTACCTTCTTTAACTAACCGTCGTATTATGTTAGGCGTAATGTTTATTGTAAAGTTAATAAAGTACAATATAGATTTCCCTACTCTGCTTAATAAAATTAATTTCTGTATTCCTTCTAGAGTTACATGTAATTTTATGCCACTATACTTGGCCTTTTGTAATACTAACTATAGCTTGCATGATCCCTTCCGAGTTCTCTGTGCTGACTACAACAGACTGTCTAGAGTTTTCAACTCCGAGTCCTCCCTTTACTCTGTTAAACTGTCTATCCTTAATCAATTAATACTACATGCTAACAACTAATATTAATCTACCGATCTGATTGGGTTTTACTGGGTTTTTCCCAATCCTTATTAGCAAATGTTGGATCGGGATTTCTTGTTTTATTATCCCCAGCTAAGGCAAGGACGCAACAAAATGCGCACAATTAAAGTCTGGTGCTGTGGGGTCCGGAGCCATGGTCAGAGGTGCCTGTCAGATAGGCCTAAAGTGCTATGGGGTGGTTCCCAAGAACAAAATTAACCAATAAAAAAGAAGTAGATGGAGCCAACAACTGGGTCAACTCGGACTAGACTCGGACAGCGACCCTCAAGGCAACGACATCAGCGCTGAGATGGAAGAAAGCCTCCTGCGCTCCCCTGTCAAGGGTTCCACCTCCCCCTAGTAGGGAAGGGCCCAAAAAGATACAGGAGGGCTTGAGAGCCAAAGTACAAGGCAGCCTTGAAAATCAAATCACGGCTCGCTGGCAGCAACAAACTCATCCCTGAGGAGAGGAAAAAGCTGGAGTGGGCCGAAGAGAGGATCGAAGAAGGCCGGAAACACTTCGAGGGCAAATTGGCAATGAAGGCCACTTCAAGCCAATATGCCAACAAGGTCGAGAAGTTGCTGCTCTCTAAAAGGCAGCGGTCTGAAGACCATGATAAGGCGGATGTGCAAGCGAGCAAGCGGCCGCGCCAAAAGGTGTATAAAGCCCCAAAAAAGCCACTGCCGAAAAGGGAGACGGTTAGCGATGAGGCGCGTCGGCACCTAGTCGTCGCGCTCATCGACCGCAGTAACCCCCACGGAAAAATGACACCCGAGAAGTGGAAGATGGTAGAGTTGAGGCTGTTGGACGCCCTATTCAAAAGAATGGAGGAGCCAGAGTCTCAGCCTACCACCTTCGATGGAGCGGGGTGGCTCAACGGGGTAAAGATATTGAGCTGTAAGGATGACCTCACCCTGAAGTGGGTCACCGACACTGTGGCCAAGATGGACGCCCCCTGGGAAGGTGCTAAGTTAGAGGTAGTTGACAGAACCTGCATTCCGTCAGTACCAACAGCGAAGGTACTCTTCCCGAGGGTTGTTCCTAAGGAACAGGCGCTCAAACTGCTCCGATGGCAGAATCCGGACGTGCCTACCGATGACTGGACGGTACTACACGTTGGCAAGCTGGAAGGCAACGGCCAACAAATGGTCCTCCAGATCAATAAGGCGGCCGAGGATCTGCTGTACCCGAGGTTCGGGAAGATGGCTGCGGGGAGTAGGTAATGTATACCTACGACTCAAGAAGCGCCACCCGAACGATACCAATGCCAACACGCTGGAGGCCGGCGGGGTGGAAAAGAACCTCGAAGGCTTGACCGACGCGGCCAACAGCCTCGACATCGAGGACGAAACGGAGGAGGATGGTGACCTGACTATAATAGCCAACCCATCCAAGCAGAAGGAATCTGGAAATAGCCATGAAGCTACGGATCCTTCAGCTAAGCCTCCATAAGAGCAAGTTGGCGTCGGCGGAGCTCCTCTTAACCCTGGAGGAGGAGTCCGTCGACGTGGCCCTAGTCCAGGAGCCCTGGATTGCATCGGGCAACAAGATCGCTGTGCTAGGGTCTAGCAACTATTCCATCTTCTACCCGACCAACGTAAGTAAAGCTTCAACTGCAATTCTGGTAAGAAAAGGCATCTACGGTTATCTTATGTCTAATTACAGCACTGACGACATCATGCTCATAGCGCTAGAGGGATGCAGGGACGAACCACTCTAATGGCGTCCTGCTCTCTAGCGCAGGACAGGGAATCCCCGACAGAGGAGACGGAGCGTCTGATACAGGAGGTGAGCCAGAAGAGGCAACCCCTGGTGATTGGCGCCGACGCCAACGCTCATCACACCCTATGGTGCTGCAAGGACGTAAACAATAGAGGTGAGTCGCTTTTAGACTTCATTCTAAAATATAATCTTAAGATCGCTAACAGGGGAGAGGAATCCACCTACGTGGGTCCCACCTCATCAAGCGTAACACATAGATTTAACACTCGCGTCTGGAACAAATACCGAAGTCACGGAGTGGAGGGTTCTCAGCAAACCTTCCTTCTCTGATCACAGGAATATCCAGTTCAAAGTTCAACAAAAAGTCTTTACAAGAATCCCCGGAATACCAACTGGGATATGTATAAGACCAAAGTGACAAAGACACTCCCATCACCAACACCGATCTTATCAACGGCGGACATTGAGAAGTTCGTGAAGACTCTCTGTCACCACCTAACCTCGGCCTTCAACGCAGCGTGCAAAACCTCAATTGTAAGAAGGAAACACGGCCGTCAGCATACGCCAAGGGATGCATGGCCGGGGGTACCCCGGTCGTTAGTATGCGGACTCTGGATACCTGTCGCCCTCCAGTTTCATCTAGACTTCCCACGGCACGCGGGCTATGCCGTGGGCGACCTTCCCTTCCCGCCTACTCGTGGGTTCAAACTATGGATACAAATTTTATAAAAGATAAGTCTGATGCGACTTCGACAGCATCAACACAGGGCGAGGCCTTAACGGCCGACCCCAACAACAGCACTGCAGCCAGTGGGCTGCTGGCTTCCACCCCCAATACCACGGGTCTTGGCCCTGGTACTTTAGGGGACCCGAACAGGCCACGGACTCCCTTGGACGATGAGTTCGCCAGTGCTGATTTCTCGACCAATAGCTGCTCAGGCCGGCAGCAGCTCGTCGAGGTGATGTCCTCTGATCAGCCTCGCTGACGACGCTTCCGTGGGCTCGCACAGGTCAGGTCTCACGGAAGCAGGCTCTCAGATACAGAGGCTGCGACTGGACTCTGAGAACGCCTTAGTGAAAATGAAGACCCGTGAGAAGAGGCTTTTCAAAGCCGCACTCGCAAAGGGTTCGAGCAGAGCAGAAGCTCTGGCTATCGCCACCGCGCCCCCCGTGGAAACCAAGGCTAAACGGACGCGCGCTGACGATACCGTCCTCGAACCTCAAGGGTCTTCAAAGAAGCCCAAAAAGACTCATGTGGAGTCCACAAAGACACCTCTCAGCCAGGTGTCGGCTGACTCAAAAACCCGCTTTCACCGGATCAAGTGGCCACGGTGAAAGCTAGCATTGCCAAGGCTCTGCTGCTTCATCCCACATCGGGTGCCAGTCCGGGTTTCGAGAGTTGCATACCTCGAAATGAATGGCTGCTCATGGTGTGCGAGGATAGCCGCACTGCCGACTGGGTCAGGGGAGCCGTTGGACACATCAGGTCCATCAGCTCCCTTGACATTAAACTACTGGAGGAGTCCGAGTTCCCCAAAGCTCACCCCATTAGAGGATACTTCCCCAGTAGTGCTAGACTCACACCCGCCGATATTTTGCGATACCTTGGTATCCAAAACGAGGAGTTGTTCTCGACAAAACAGTGGCGGGTGGTCCAGCATACCCTCAACGGCACTACGACCCACCTCGCGATGTTGGTCGACGAGGAGTCGTATGACGGAGTGCAACGGGAAGGTGAAATTCGTCTTTGGACGAGTCAAACTTCTCCTGAAGAACTCCGTCCCCAGAGCCTCTTCCTCCCCCGGCCCGTCCCCCATCCCCCTCTCCAACCATTCCCCCTTCCAGCTCCCCTCCGGAAGCGCCGAAGGTGGCCCCTACCTATGCGACAGCAGTGGCTGCCGCCCCGTTAGCGCCCACTAGTGCTGCGGCCGCAGTGGCGCTGGAAGCCCCCATCCCCAAACCCCCGACAATTCTGGTCTCCGCCCCAACCCTCAACGGGCCGCACCAGGCTGGTGGCTGGCAGCGGGCGCCTCCTGGCCCCTGTCAGACCCACAGTCAGCGCTGGGCGCAAACAACCCGCAAGGGCACCTCCCGCGACTGGGATCGCTAGGCGACCTCCCCGAGCAGCTCAGCCAGACTGCCGAAGGGCATCCGAGGCAACGACTCTCGGGGGGCAAGGCATGTGGCCTTGTCACCAAGGCGCTGAGAGAGGATGCGGAGCGCAACTAGAGTGCTCCAGGCGAACCTGCACCACGCCAGAGGAGCGTCAGCCACCCTGTGCAGGGTCGTCTGTAAAGAGGAGATTGACCTGGCTCTCGTCCAAGAGCCATGGTTAATAGGTGGCCTCGTCCGTTATTATATGACCGTATGGGAGGTGCCCCTCGCACTGCTATAACAGTGTGAGACACTTTCCTTTAACCAACTTCATTCACAGAGACCTGGTGGCAACGGCTATGGAGGTAGCCACTGCTGATGGCGTCCGGGGAAGTGGTGATCGCCTCTGCTTACTTCCCGGGCGATGTGGATGACGTACCCCCGCAGTGGTTCAGCGGCTTGTTGGATTCTGCCGCCTCCACAACAAGCCGCTCGTGATTGGCTGTGATGCCAACGCCCATCACACAATCTGGGGGAGCAGCGACGTCAACAAACGTGGTGAGTCTCTCCTTGATTATCTAATGTGTTGTCATTTAGACATAGCGAACGTCGGGTGTAAACCGACGTTTATTAATTCTATTAGGGAGGAGGTATTAGATCTCACCCTAATAAGCAACTCAATTGCGAGTTCGCTTATAAACTGGCGGGTCACAGACGAAGCCACCTTGTCGGACCATCAGCACATCAGGTTCGACCTTCCTGGCCAAGTCGAGATCCGCCAGAACTCCTTTTGTCCTAAAAAGACAAATTGGGAACTCTTCAAAGCCTCTGTGGCTTTGAAAGCAGACATGCTAATCACCAATCCTAACTCTGTCAGTGAGATAGAACTTGCTGCCAACCTGCTCCAAGATGTGCTTATTATGTCCTTCGAAGCCAGCTCAGTTCGGAAGACACTAACGGTCAACCGTAAAGTTCCTTGGTGGAACGAAGAGTTGGTTGCTCAAAAGGAAGGTTAGAAGCCTTTTCAACAAGGCCAGATCTAACCGTATAAGTTGGGACGTCTATAGGGACGCTCTCACAAACTATAATAAGAACATTAGACGCTCCAAACGCGATACGTGGCGCAGCTACTGTGGTAGCATAGAATCTCTGCCAGAGGCAGCGAGACTCCACAAGGTATTAGCCAAAGGATCACTAATGGAATAGGGCTTCTAAAAAGAGCAGATGGCTCTTTCACTCAAGATCGTAGGGAAGCACTTAAACTTTTACTACAAGTTCACTTCCCAGGTTCCGTGGCCAACCCAGATCTCTCCAGTCACGTTGACGCCACCTGGTCACCTGACTCACGTGGAACCAGTTTATCTGGTACCATCTTCGATCCTGAAAAGGTCAAATGGGCTGTAGATTCCTTCGCTCCCTTCAAAGCCCCCAGGGGGTGATCAAATCATTCCAGCCCTTCTCCAAAATAGTCTGGATCATATCCTCGATCCACTGGTCGGCCTTCTTAGAGCCAGTCTCACGTGGGGACACATACCCAACTCTTGGAGGAGAGTCAATGTGGTATTCATCCCCAAACAGCGGAATCGTCCTCTTGACCAGCCTAAGTCCTACCGGCCGATCAGCCTTACCTCCTTTCTGCTCAAGACTGCGGAAAGGCTCCTAGACTTGCACATTCGGTGCTCTCTGCAGGAAAACAACCCTCTGCACCCCACGCAATTCGCGTATATAGCCGGTAGATCGACAGAGGTCGCTCTCCACAAATTAGTGAGTAAGATCGTAAAGGCCTTCGTATCAAAGAACATTGCTCTGTGCTCTTTTCTTGATATAGAGGGTCCTTTCGATAATACCGGCTACGGGTCTATCTCTACTGCGCTTGAGCGCAGGAACATTGCCCGTCCCATAATCCGGTGGATTGACGCCATGCTCAAACACCGGACTATCTCCTCTACCCTGGACACGACGACCGCCCATATTAGTGCGGTAAAAGGGTGTCCCCAAGGAGGGGTTCTATCCCCTTTGCTCTGGTCCCTAGTAGTTGATGAACTACTAATCATATTCGCAGAACAGGGCGTGGAAGCGATTGGCTATGCCGACGACCTGGCTCTCGTAGTGAACGGGAACTATGCCAACACCGTGACAGAGCTGATGCAATCAGCTCTGAACACGGTCAGTAGATGGTGCGATGATGTAGGTCTTAGCATCAATCCTCAAAAGGCAATCATTCTTCCCATCGCTAAGCGTTACTCTATTGACATTGGTCAATTACATATTGGCGGCTCTCCTGTGGAACTCTCCAACGAAGTCAAATATCTAGGGGTAACCCTTGATAAGCGACTAAACTGGAACTCCCACCTGCATAACACTCTATCAAAGGCCACTCATGCCATGTGGGCATGTAGAAGGCTTTTCGGTAGAATATGGGGTCTTAAATCCTGCACCATTAGGTGGCTTTTTGAGATGATGGTAAGACCGATCGTAACCTACGCTGCTATTGTGTGGTGGCCCAAGGTTACGCAGGTCACTGCCATCAATAAATGCACGAAATTGCATAGGCTGCTCTGCCTTTCCTTGACGGGTGCACTCCGCACCTGTCCCACTGCAGCAATGGAATCGATTTTGAATCTGACTCCGCTGCATATCCGTATAAAAGAAGTTGCTGCTATGAGCCTTCTTAGAATCAAGCTCCAATCTGAGCTTCTAGCTACCGAATCTGGGCATGCTAGCCTACTCAAAGATATTCCTGGCTTAGAGATCTGCATTAGATCAGATTCTATGACCAAGGAACTCTTCTTTGGTGCAAAATTTAGAACCCTCATCCCGGACCGCAGGGTTTGGGATGCTGGCAACCCCATCATAGACCCAAATGGTATACATTGGTACACCGACGGGTCAAAGACTGAACAGGGGGTTGGAGCTGAGATACATGGTCCCAACTCCAGGACCTCGATTGCTATGGGCAACTGGCCCACAGTTTTCCAATCAGAGGTTCACGCCATTGAATTCTGCTGCCGTCTTATCCTTGAGAAGGGGACTAGAGGAGCGAAAATATACATCTTCTCGGACAGCCAAGCGGCCATACTAGCCCTCTCATCAAAAGAATAGGCTCGCGTATGGTGGCTGACTGCTGGAATTGTCTCCAGAGGCTGTCAATAAGGAATAAAGTCACCCTAATTTGGGTACCTGGGCACTCTGGCTTCCAGGGCAATGAGCTGGCGGACGAACTAGCGAGGGCTGGGTCATCAGCCACCTTGCTCGGCCCCGAACCCTTCTGTGGCGTGGGGTGGTCTACTATCTCCTCCCTTGTGAAAACCTGGGCTGGAAGATTGACTGAACGCTACTGGTTCTTCCAACCAGGGATGCGGCAGGCTAAAGAGCTTACCAATCCCAAAGTTGATCGAAGGACCAAGCTACTCTCCAGGAGAGACCTCTATCTCCTTGTTGGCTACCTAAGTGGCCACCACTTGGTGAACTACCACCTCAAAAAAATGGACAAGGAGGAAACATCTGCACGTGGAAATCGCAACTCCAGAGCAGATTGTCCGTTCCTCGACGAAAGATCTGTTATGCTTCATTAGTGAAGCAGAATAGCTTTTGTCATGACAGGAAGAGCATTCTGGGTACAAAAGATCATATTGGTCGCAGTGCCTCGCACTTTCTCCGCTGGGAGACTCCTTCTTCTATAATAATAAATATTGTAATAATAAGAAGGAAACACAGGCCACCCTGGTGGAACCCACAATTGAAGGCACAACGCACAGACCAACAAGAAATCTTCAAACTGGCTAAACAAGCAAATGAAGATATTGTATGGGACGAATACAAAACAAGGCTCCGTGACTTTAAGAAAAAGGTCCAGACAACCAAAAGGAAATCGTGGAGATCCTTCTGCTCTGGTATAGAAAAGGTCACGGAAACTGCCAGGAAGCTTCTGTAGAGCCAACCGGCAATACAGAGCCAACTAAGAACCAGCGATGGCCAATGGACGAGTAGCAGCAGGAAAAGGGACTAATGCCCTTCTAAGCGAGCACTTCCCCAGATGCACAGATGTACTCGATCTGCAACAATCATTGCACACGAACCCAGTGTCCGACGCACCTGGGAATATAATCACACCACACAAAATCCAGTGGGCCATAGACTCATTTGAGAGTTACAAATCCCCTGGGCTAGATGGTGTAATACCAACCATGCTACAGAAGACCAAAGAAAAGGTCACTCCATGGCTGGAATCGATATTCAAAGCATGTCTGAGACAGGGATATGTACCGGTACCCTGGAGGACAGCACGTGTTGTGTTCCTGCCAAAAGCAGGAAAATGCAGTCACATGCAGCCGAAAGACTAACAGACCGATAAGTCTCACCTCTTTCCTGCTAAAAACCTTCGAGAAACTTCTGGATCTACACATAAGAGGAGGCATGGACCGACTCGTAGAATCCAACCAACACGCCTACACAAAAGGGAAATCGGTGGAAACAGCGCTACACTCCCTAGTAGCCACCATCGAAAAAGCCCTACACCACAAGGAATTTGCCTTAGGAGCGTTCCTGGATATCTCAGGTGCATTCAACAATGTATCTACAGAAGCGATCATGCGGAGCCTGAGAGCCGCAGAAACCCACGAGGCTGTAAACTCTTGGATAGGTAATCTATTGAGCTGTAGAAGAGTAAAAGCCGAATGGGGAACCACAACCATAACCAAAGCAGCGCACAGAGGCACGCCACAAGGCGGAGTGTTGTAGCCGCTGTTGTGGAATTTAGTGGTAAACGACGTCTTAAGAAAATTTAAACGCAAAGCCCTAAAGATAACCGCCTATGCAGATGACATAGCCATAATTATCGTGGGCAAATGTCCAATGACGATCAGCTCTGTCATGGACAGTACACTCAAAGAAATACTGAAGTGGACGATGGAGGTCGGACTCAGTATTAATGCGGACAAGACGGATCTAATTCTCTTTACCAAGAGATACAAGATACCGCAATGGACTCCGCCATCTATAAACGGTGTCATGCTCGAGCCAAAAAGAGCGTAGAATATCTAGGAATAGTACTGGACAGCAAGCTGAGCTGGAAACCCAATGTCGAGGAAAGGGTTAAGAAAGCCACAAATGCACTTTATGCATCGCAAAAGATGCTAAGTAGCACGTAGGGCTTGTCGCCCAGACTAATGCATTGGATCTTCATCTCAATTGTTCGTCCAATACTACTCTACGGTATCCTAGTATGGTGGAAGGCCACTAAGAAATCCACATACCTCCTAACAATGGAAAGGGTACAAAGACGTGCACTGATGTGCATTACTGGGGTACTGAGATCTACTCCAACAAAGGCCTTAGAAGTGATACTTGGAGTTCTCCCATTGCCATACAGGCCAAACTACTAGCACAAAAGACCGCGCAACGTCTTTGTGCTACGGGAAATATGACCTTCGCAAATTATGGGCACAGCGAAGTTGGAGGAGAGTCATCCAATAGCACGGACTATATGATTCCAATAAACAACTTCTCTAGAACGCCCACTCTAATGGGATATGAAGATTGGAATATCGGCATGGACCAAAACACAATAAAGATATTTACAGACGGATCTAAAATGGAAGCCGGCGTGGGCGCCGCGGTCTACTGTGCAGATCCGCAAGTGTCGTACAAGTTGCCGGACTACTGTAGCATCTTCCAAGCGGAAGTCTTTGCCATAAAGAAGGCTGCAGAACTTGCGACAACACTCAACAAGAACCGGGTCAGCATCTTTGCCGACAGTCAGGCGGCTATCAAATCTATGCAATCCTATGTCATCAGCTCCGAAAGTGTACTGGCAAGCAGAGAAGCATTAGATGCATTAAGCAGCCGCTTGAAGGTGCGCATCTTTTGGGTTCCCAGCCACCAGGGCATCGACGGAAACGAGATGCCAGACAGGCTAGCGAAAGAGGGTGCCGAATCTAGACAACTGACAGTTGAAGACCTGAAGCCACCGCTGCGATCTATAAGCCAAAGCGGTAATAGCAGGAAGAAGGTGGCACAACACAAAAAACTGTAAGATAACTCGCACTATGTGCAACAACCCAAACGCGAAATTAGCCCATTATGTTATTCAGCTCCCGAGAAGAGACTGTTGAACAATGATGGGTATACTCTCACGGGTCATTGCCTGACCGCAACTCACGCTAAGAAGTTGGGCATCACCGACAATGACGAATGCAGGAAATGCTATGTACCAGAAGCAAAAGAAACTCTGGAGCACCTCATCTGCGACTGCCCCGCTCTCATGACCTCGAGAGCGAAGCGCCTTGGACGCCCCCTGCTTGCATCACCCCAAAAACTCCTGGCTTTTGCCAAACTAACCAGCATACTAGATTGGGATAATTAAACTAAAATTAACAGCCTCCATCACTTATCCGGCCGCCCTAAGGATCATACTGATCTATGTAAGACCCTCACTTGGGGGCCTGCAGATATAACCTAACCTAACCTAACCCCAGCCTAAATTTAAAAATTTTTATTTTGAAGTTTAAGAAAGTTTAAATTTTTGATTTATTATCAAATTTAATTTTAAAATCTAAAGCGTAAATTTTTATTTTTTTTATATATATAATTTTAATTTAAAAAATATAATCTAATTTTAATTTTTATTTTGACTGTTTTAGTAGACGTTAAATAAATAAATCATTAAATAAATAAATAAATAAATAAATAAATAAATAAATAAATAAATAAATAAATAAATAAATAAATAAATAAATAAATAAATAAATAAATAAATAAATAAATAAATAAATAAATAAATAAATAAATAAATAAATAAATAAATATATAAATAAATAAATAAAAAATTAAATAAATAAATAAATAAATAAGTAAAAAACAAGAAAAAAAAGAAGCCGCGCAAACCCAGCCGAGACCGATAACACAGAGAGCGTAACTCAGAGTGCGGCCACCGGGAGCAAACCAACCGCCGCAAGAGCGCTCGGCTTTGAACACGCACCCACAGCCGAATCCGACCGATGAGAGCGCGCACGGACAAGAATCTTAGAATCAACGCTCAAATAGCTATATTAAATAGCTTCTAGGATCTCAGAGATCTGCATTAGATCAGATTCTATGACCAAGGAACTCTTCTTTGGTGCAAAATTTAGAACCCTCATCCCGGACCGCAGGGTTTGGGATGCTGGCAACCCCATCATAGACCCAAATGGTATACATTGGTACACCGACGGGTCAAAGACTGAACAGGGGGTTGGAGCTGAGATACATGGTCCCAACTCCAGGACCTCGATTGCTATGGGCAACTGGCCCACAGTTTTCCAATCAGAGGTTCACGCCATTGAATTCTGCTGCCGTCTTATCCTTGAGAAGGGGACTAGAGGAGCGAAAATATACATCTTCTCGGACAGCCAAGCGGCCATACTAGCCCTCTCATCAAAAAGAATAGGCTCGCGTATGGTGGCTGACTGCTGGAATTGTCTCCAGAGGCTGTCAATAAGGAATAAAGTCACCCTAATTTGGGTACCTGGGCACTCTGGCTTCCAGGGCAATGAGCTGGCGGACGAACTAGCGAGGGCTGGGTCATCAGCCACCTTGCTCGGCCCCGAACCCTTCTGTGGCGTGGGGTGGTCTACTATCTCCTCCCTTGTGAAAACCTGGGCTGGAAGATTGACTGAACGCTACTGGTTCTTCCAACCAGGGATGCGGCAGGCTAAAGAGCTTACCAATCCCAAAGTTGATCGAAGGACCAAGCTACTCTCCAGGAGAGACCTCTATCTCCTTGTTGGCTACCTAAGTGGCCACCACTTGGTGAACTACCACCTCAAAAAAATGGACAAGGAGGAAACATCTGCACGTGGAAATCGCAACTCCAGAGCAGATTGTCCGTTCCTCGACGAAAGATCTGTTATGCTTCATTAGTGAAGCAGAATAGCTTTTGTCATGACAGGAAGAGCATTCTGGGTACAAAAGATCATATTGGTCGCAGTGCCTCGCACTTTCTCCGCTGGGAGACTCCTTCTTCTATAATAATAAATATTGTAATAATAAGAAGGAAACACAGGCCACCCTGGTGGAACCCACAATTGAAGGCACAACGCACAGACCAACAAGAAATCTTCAAACTGGCTAAACAAGCAAATGAAGATATTGTATGGGACGAATACAAAACAAGGCTCCGTGACTTTAAGAAAAAGGTCCAGACAACCAAAAGGAAATCGTGGAGATCCTTCTGCTCTGGTATAGAAAAGGTCACGGAAACTGCCAGGAAGCTTCTGTAGAGCCAACCGGCAATACAGAGCCAACTAAGAACCAGCGATGGCCAATGGACGAGTAGCAGCAGGGAAGCGACTAATGCCCTTCTAAGCGAGCACTTCCCCAGATGCACAGATGTACTCGATCTGCAACAATCATTGCACACGAACCCAGTGTCCGACGCACCTGGGAATATAATCACACCACACAAAATCCAGTGGGCCATAGACTCATTTGAGAGTTACAAATCCCCTGGGCTAGATGGTGTAATACCAACCATGCTACAGAAGACCAAAGAAAAGGTCACTCCATGGCTGGAATCGATATTCAAAGCATGTCTGAGACAGGGATATGTACCGGTACCCTGGAGGACAGCACGTGTTGTGTTCCTGCCAAAAGCAGGAAAATGCAGTCACATGCAGCCGAAAGACTACAGACCGATAAGTCTCACCTCTTTCCTGCTAAAAACCTTCGAGAAACTTCTGGATCTACACATAAGAGGAGGCATGGACCGACTCGTAGAATCCAACCAACACGCCTACACAAAAGGGAAATCGGTGGAAACAGCGCTACACTCCCTAGTAGCCACCATCGAAAAAGCCCTACACCACAAGGAATTTGCCTTAGGAGCGTTCCTGGATATCTCAGGTGCATTCAACAATGTATCTACAGAAGCGATCATGCGGAGCCTGAGAGCCGCAGAAACCCACGAGGCTGTAAACTCTTGGATAGGTAATCTATTGAGCTGCAGAAGAGTAAAAGCCGAATGGGGAACCATAACCATAACCAAAGCAGCGCACAGAGGCACTCCACAAGGCGGAGTGTTGTCGCCGCTGTTGTGGAATTTAGTGGTAAACGACGTCTTAAACGGAAAGCCCAAAAGATAACCGCCTATGCAGATGACATAGCCAAATGTCCAATGACGATCAGCTCTGTCATGGACAGTACACTCAAAGAAATACTGAATTGGAGGATGGAGGTCGGACTCAGTATTAATGCGGACAAGTCGGGTCTAATTCTCTTTACCAAGAGATACGAGATACCGCAATGGACTCCGCCATCTATAAACGGTGTCATGCTCGAGCCAAAAAAGAGCGTAGAATATCTAGGAATAGTACTGGACAGCAAGCTGAGCTGGAAACCCAATGTCGAGGAAAGGGTTAAGAAAGCCACAAATGCACTTTATGCATCGCAAAAGATGCTAAGTAGCACGTAGGGCTTGTCTCCCAGACTAATGCACTGGATCTTCATCTCAATTGTTCGTCCAATACTACTCTACGGTATCCTAGTATGGTGGAAGGCCACTAAGAAATCCACATACCTCCTAACAATGGAAAGGGTACAAAGACGTGCACTGATGTGCATTACTGGGGCACTGAGATCTACTCCAACAAAGGCCTTGGAAGTGATACTTGGAGTTCTCCCATTGCCATACAGGCCAAACTACTAGCACAAAAGACCGCGCAACGTCTTTGTGCTACGGGAAATATGGCCTTCGCAAATTATGGGCACAGCGAAGTTGGAGGAGAGTCATCCAATAGCACGGACTATATGATTCCAATAAACAACTTCTCTAGAACGCCCACTCTAATGGGATATGAAGATTGGAATATCGGCATGGACCAAAACACAATAAAGATATTTACAGACGGATCTAAAATGGAAGCCGGCGTGGGCGCCGCGGTCTACTGTGCAGATCCGCCAAAGTGTCGTACAAGTTGCCGGACTACTGTAGCATCTTCCAAGCGGAAGTCTTTGCCATAAAGAAGGCTGCAGAACTTGCGACAACACTCAACAAGAACCGGGTCAGCATCTTTGCCGACAGTCAGGCGGCTATCAAATCTATGCAATCCTATGTCATCAGCTCCGAAAGTGTACTGGCAAGCAGAGAAGCATTAGATGCATTAAGCAGCCGCTTGAAGGTGCGCATCTTTTGGGTTCCCAGCCACCAGGGCATCGACGGAAACGAGATGCCAGACAGGCTAGCGAAAGAGGGTGCCGAATCTAGACAACTGACAGTTGAAGACCTGAAGCCACCGCTGCGATCTATAAGCCAAAGCGGTAATAGCAGGAAGAAGGTGGCACAACACAAAAAACTGTAAGATAACTCGCACTATGTGCAACAACCCAAACGCGAAATTAGCCCATTATGTTATTCAGCTCCCGAGAAGAGACTGTTGAACAATGATGGGTATACTCACGGGTCATTGCCTGACCGCAACTCACGCTAAGAAGTTGGGCATCACCGACAATGACGAATGCAGGAAATGCTATGTACCAGAAGCAAAAGAAACTCTGGAGCACCTCATCTGCGACTGCCCCGCTCTCATGACCTCGAGAGCGAAGCGCCTTGGACGCCCCCTGCTTGCATCACCCCAAAAACTCCTGGCTTTTGCCAAACTAACCAGCATACTAGATTGGGATAATTAAACTAAAATTAACAGCCTCCATCACTTATCCGGCCGCCCTAAGGATCATACTGATCTATGTAAGACCCTCACTTGGGGGCCTGCAGATATAACCTAACCTAACCTAACCCCAGCCTAAATTTAAAAATTTTTATTTTGAAGTTTAAGAAAGTTTAAATTTTTGATTTATTATCAAATTTAATTTTAAAATCTAAAGCGTAAATTTTTATTTTTTTTTTATATATAATTTTAATTTAAAAAATATAATCTAATTTTAATTTTTATTTTGACTGTTTTAGTAGACGTTAAATAAATAAATCATTAAATAAATAAATAAATAAATAAATAAATAAATAAATAAATAAATAAATAAATAAATAAATAAATAAATAAATAAATAAATAAATAAATAAATAAATAAATAAATAAATAAATAAATAAATAAATAAATAAATAAATAAATAAATAAATAAATAAATATATAAATAAATAAATAAAAAATTAAATAAATAAATAAATAAATAAGTAAAAAACAAGAAAAAAAAAGAGCGCGCGCAAACCCAGCCGAGACCGATAACACAGAGAGCGTAACTCAGAGTGCGGCCACCGGTAGCCGAAACCAACCGCCGCAAGAGCGCTCGGCTTTGAACACGCACCCACAGCCGAATCCGACCGATGAGAGCGCGCACGGACAAGAAGATAGGAGAGGGGAGCCGGCAACAAGTGCATAGTTCGTTGGCACGCGCCAAAAAAAGGAGGCTGGGCAACTGCATTGAGAACTCGAAAAAGTACAGTCGATGTGCAGCCTTATCTAAGTGCAGGAATAGGAGCAGAAGAAGATAAAGTCGCCACCAATATGTATACGTGAGAAAACCTCAAGTGCGCTGGTTAACAAACTAGCTGCAATTATCGGAGAAAACAAGTTCCATGTTATACCTCTTACTAAGGGCAACATACAAGAAACGAAAGTGCAGACTCAGGATGAGTATAGCCACAGATCAGTGACCAAGTACCAGGACGAAGCTGGGAAGAGTTACTATACCTACCAGCTGAAAAGTGCCAAAGGATTGCAGGTTGTCATTAAAGGAATAGAGTCATCAGTGACCTCATCCGAAATTATCGCGGCACTGAAGGAGAAGAACTTCAACGCCAAAACGGTGATCAACATTCTCCACAGGAACAAAGAGCCGCAGCCATTCTTTAAAGTCGAACTGGAGCCATCGAGTCAGAAAAACAACAAAAATTAAGTACATCCTATATATAAGCTACAGTACTTACTGCACCGAAGAATAATCCTTGAACAGCCACACAAGTGTAGGCAACCTGTGCAGTGCACCAACTGCCAAGAATATGGCCACACTAAAGCGTACTGCACCCTAAAATCCATCTGCGTCGTTTGTAGCGTAGTCCACAGTACTGTAAACTGTCCTAAGAATAAAAACGACAGTTCAATTAAGTTATGCAGCAACTGTGGCGAAAAACACACAGCCAACTGGCGAGCATGCATTGTTTACAAGGAACTCAAGAGTCGCCTAAACAAACGAGTGGATTCAGCTCGAGATCGTATCACACCAACAATTCACAAAGTAATGGAACCGACTACAACTAACATCCCTTCGTCTGCCAGCCACCGAACAATGCCAAATTCTTCCTTTGCAAGTGTACTAAAATCAGGGATCCAAGCAACAACATCAGTCACTTCCAGCGTCCAGCATAAAATTAATCAAATAAACACAAATAAACACACAGAACATGCAACAGCAGCCAATTGGCGTTGAAGCGATTATGCTTTCGATGCAGCAAAGCATGAAAGACTACATGACCTTCATGCAAGCAACTATGCAAGAGCTTATGAGGAACCAAAACATCCTTATTCAAATGCTCGTTTCTTCTAAAACAGGATAATGATTCCCTTAATAATAGCTACCTGGAACGCTAATGGCGTTTCGCGGCACAAGCTAGAACTTGCTCAGTTCTTAGCCGAAACATTGACGTTATGCTACTCTCAGAGACTCACCTTACCGAAAAGTACAACTTCCAAATACCAGGATATAAATTTTACTTTACGAATCACCCGGATGGCAAGGCCCACGGCGGCACTGGCATACTAATACGAAAGAAGACTGCTTACAATGTACCTCTATAAACCTCCAATGCCATAACGGTGCTCTCACTCTGGCTGCTGTCTATTGCCCACCTCGCTTCACAATCTCTGAAGAAAAATTCCCAACACTTTTTGACTCGTTTGGTGAAAGGTTTGTTGCAGCTGGCGATTGGAATGCCAAACACATGTACTGGGGATCTCGGATAGCGAACCCTAAAGGAAAACAGCTGTACAACGCAATCATCAAACCGCAACGCAAACTTAACTATGTTTCCCCGGGAGCACCTACATACTGGCCAGCAGATCCCATGAAGCTTCCAGATTTGATTGACTTTGCCATCACAAAAAGGATATCCCAATCAATGATTACAGCTGAGGCACTTCCAGAACTCTCATCTGATCACTGTCCGGTGCTCTTTCATCTTTTGTACCAGCTACAACACATCGAGCGACCGTATAGGCTTACAAGCAATAGGACCAACTGGGCGAGGTACAAAAAATATGTTTGTTCTCATACCGGCTTTTCTAGCCCCCCTGGAAACCGAGCAAGACATTGATCAGTTTGCTAGTGATATAGAAACAATACTAGTTGCAGCAGCAAAAGCGTCAACTTCACAAGACAACTATGTATGCAGTATAAAGTTTAACATGACAAGTAGAGATACTGAACTGCTTGTGCATGAATAACGACGACTTTGAAGGAGTGGCAGGAGCACAGATCACCTAGCGCAAAGAGTAGATTAAAAGCAGCTTCTCGCAGACTTACTAAAGCGCTTAAAAAGAAGAAGCGGACGCACAACTACATCGAGAATCTCACGCCCACATGCACAAAGTACTCGTTGTGGAAAGACCGCAGGAACCAGGCACCAACAGAAACGGTTGTACCTCTCCGTAACTCTACCGGAAACTGGTCTCGCAGTGACACGGACAGAGCAAGAGTCTTCGCTGATCATCTCAAAAAGTATTTCAACCAAATCCAGCCACTAACTAATTTACTCTCCCGCCTTTAACTACATCTGAATTAGCACCACAAGATCCTGTAGAATTTCGGCCAAGCGAGATAACGAAAGTCATTAAAGAGCAACTGAAGACTGGAGAATCGCCTGGCTACGACTTTATAACCCCGAAAATGATCATCGAACTCCCAATGTGTGTAGTTCTACGAATCTGCTTGCTCTTCAACGCAATTACTTAAATTGGATACTTCCCTCAAAAGTGGATGAAATCAGTTATAGTTATGATCCCTAAGCCTGCGAAAGACAAAACACAGCCATCATCATACAGGCCAATAAGCTTACTTACTTGTCTCTTATTTGAAAAACTGCTGCTGCTACGCATCCGTCCCCACCTCAAAACACACAACACACTCCCATCGCACCAATTTGGTTTTCGGGCAAAACATGGAGCCATTGAACAGGTTAACCGCATCACAACAGAAATTCGCACTGGTAAGTGTTTTCGCGGTTAGATGCAGTTCAAGCACTTCAAGCGATTGTACACCCTATACACGGCGGACATCCAACAAACTACCAGCTAACGATATCCACATTCGCTGATGACACTGCAATACTAGGTCGATCCAGATGCCCAGTAAAAGCTACCATGCAACTAGCACGCCATCTAACTTGTGTAGAACATTGGGTTGCACATTGGCGAATACGAGTAAACGAAGAAAAGTGCAAACAGGTAACGTTTACCCTAAACAAACAAAGCTGCCCGCCCTTGGTAGTAAACCACAAGCGCATCCCACAAGCCGATAACGTAACATACTTAGGTATTCATCTGGACAAGTGGCTCATCTGGCGGAAACACATAGAGGCCAAGACCACGCACCTCAGACTAAAAGCAAGGGATCTACACTGGCTTATAAACGTTCGCTCTCCCCTAAGCTTGGAGTACAAAGTCCTCTTATATAACTCCATTTAAAACCCATATGGACCTATGGCTCCGAGCTATGGGGCAACTCATCCAGAAGCAACATCGACATAGTACAGCGAGCACAGTCTAGGATTCTGAGAATCAATACTGGAGCTGCATGGTATCTTCGGAAGGAGAATATACACAGAGACTTACAAATAAAACTTGTCATTGAGACAATAGCAGAGAAAAAAGTAAAATTCAATGAAAAACTAGCATCACATTACTTTCAAATAATATCGTGATGGTTGGACGTGTTCGCTCCCTGTATTTTTTAAAATTTCTGTTTAATTGATTTGCTTATGTGCTTTTATTAATAGTGCGGTATCTTACTAGTGCTAACCCTATGAGAAAAAACTTAAAGTAGCATACTAATCATGCCTTATTAGTGAATTCGCTAACAAAAATTTTAATTCTTTTCACTTGCGCGTCTTGGCGTCAAGTTTTTTGTTTTGTTTTTACTAGTATTCTCACACTTTCCTGCTCTCCCGCTCACGAAAGTAAATTTTGCTCTCTGAGTAAGTTGTGTAGTGCTTTTGTTGTAGACGTAACAGCTGTTGTTGTTTTGTTTACCTCGAGTGCTCGCTTTATTTGTTTTTTTATTTTCGTTCTCGCTTGCTTGCCTGTTTTCGGCGCTGTAACTGTTTCTTGCTCACTCAAGAAATTTGTCTTAGTATTCTATTGGTCTCTTCGTTGTCCCCTACTATATGAAGGCATATTTATTTTATTATCATGGTATCATGCTCTGCAGCAAATTGCAAATGCTCTTCAGATGCTAATGCGGACTACATTGGTTGCTGGCTCTGTGACAATTTTAGTCACTTAAAATGCTGTGGCCTAACTGTGCCGGTTAGAGATGCCATCAACGCCAATGTATCCCTTAAATGGTCGTGTGAAGCGTGCCGTGTGGGTAAATTCGATCTACGGAAAATCCACAATAAAACCAAACTCGGGTTTTATCGGATACGCACAGCTTTCTCTAATCTCCAATCTGAATTTTTGGAGATGGAGACCCAATTCAACGCCTTTACGGCTCTTAGTAAGCCACCTGCTCCTCTTAATATTTCTTTATATTCAGTTACTACGAATCTAAAGTTCACCAATCTACCTTCTTCCAAGGCTTCTTCTTCTGATCTTCTAAGCCTAATTTCCCCTATACCGTCTTGCTCTTCTAGTTGCACAAAAAAAAAGATACTAGCAGCAATGTTACCGCACCGAAACCTCTTGCTGCCCCTCTTGTGCCTACTCCCATTACGAGCAATGATAACAAAGTAAAGGGTAATGTTCCCGCAATCATGCCTGCTAGTCAGGCACCGACTATAAAACCTCTGATAAAACCTCTCGCTTGGCTCCAGACACTACCATAGAAGATGTACAATCGTACATTCTCGAAAGGATGCCTGTAAATGATTTGATTGTTAAAAAATTCAACTTCAAATTAAAGCGCGACATTTATTCTTTCAAAATTATTCTCCCTGCAGAACAGTTTAAAGACGTTTGCGCAGCTTCTCTTTCTGGCCGCCCGACCTTATTGTTAAGGAGTTCACTCCAAAACAAAAAAGCCGAACGACCGTCACTCTTCCCACATTGGCCGTTACATCGCTAAGTGGACCTACAAAAAGTGCAAAGTCCTCAAAAAACTGAAGTTCACTTCTCTTCATGCCTTTGAAAATGCTAGGGGACACACAAATATTCTCTCTTCCTTAATTCTTTCCTATCAAAATGTTAGAGGCCTCTGTAGTAAAATCTCTAGTCTTTATCTTCATAGTCTTGCCTTTTCTTCCCAAATTATTGCCTTTACCGAAACCTGGTTAAAACCAGAGATTCTATGCTCTGAAGTCTTTCCAGATAGGTATACAACATACAGGTGATCGACCTGACCGACGGGGTGGTGGAGTACTGATTGCAGTAGACTCCTCCATTATGTCGGACCTCTTACAGCCGGAGTTTCAATTCGACTTTGAATTAATCTGTGTAAAACTACACTTTCCCGGTTTTTTCTTGTATATAACCTGCTCCTATATTCCCGCCGTCATCGGAATTATCAGTCTACTTGTAACATTTGTCTGCAATTAAGACTATTTTTAATCTGTTATCAGACAGAGATCATTTCATAGTCCTGGGTGACTTTAATATCCCGGAATGTAATTGGGCATCCATTGTCGCAGGTTAATCATGTCAAAAACACTTTAAACAGATCGCTTGATCTATGTTTCGTCTCAGGGCGCAACCTCTTTCCCTACCTGAAGATCTTTATCATCCCACTTTCGAAGTGAATCTCGACTTAGGTATTAGCTTTGTGGATAAAAGTGTAAAGCCGTGCAATCGCGTGAGTTACCACATGCACCCTTCCCCCGATCAGCATTGTACCCCCTCCTAAGCCGAAGCGGGGGAACAACAGCTTAGGTACAAAGTAACTCAAGTGCATACTCGGCATACTAACATTTATATTTTATTAGCTTATAAGAAACCCAAACTTATATATATATAAAGTACATTGCCCCACTTGTACAAATAAACAAGAAAGGGACAAATGCCGACTGGGCATTTCGCAACATTGTAATTATAAACAGGAAAGGGACAAATGCCGACTGGGCATTTTTTGTAACATTGTAGTTCTAAGAATCATTGTAGTTCTAAGAATCAAAAGCCCATGTACCCATGAAGTATGTTTGAAGAGAAGAATAAATTCATTCCGATTGTATCAACAGTAAAGAGCAGACGTGTTTAATTGAATATCTACTCCAAATATATACAAAACCCCAAAAGTGAAAACAAATAAAAGAATCACCTTCAAGGTTGTGAAGAAAATCGAGGACCCCTGTTCCGCAAACTCCCTCCAACACTCAGTTTTGGATCTGTCGTGGAACCATAACTGGCGCAGCCGGACCTAAAGAACTATGCAGTGGACTCCCGCATATTGGTTATTCATGTAAGACAGCAACGGTAGTAGTGAAAAATAAAATATTAACTAATAAAAATTATAATGCAAAGTGACACAAGCAATCTCAGTACGAAAATCACAATGCAGTGTCAGCAAAATCCGCTGGTCGCACTTGACGGCTGCAGCCACGTATCAGATTGCATATATTCAAGCAAGCGAGTACGTGGCAGCATAAGTCCACAGTGAGTAGCGTTCGGTTTTGTGATGTATGCATGCGATGTACATACGAATACCCAGATTCATAAAAAGCAAAAAGGCTTACGCAATAAGGCGACACGATAAGGTGTTCTGGTGTATATCAAGAGATAAAGCAATAAGGCTTACAAAAAGAATGTGTATAAAATATATCAAAAAAAAAAAAACCAAGCAATAAGGCTTCCGCAAATAAGTGCGAGATATATTAAGAAGAAAGAAATAAGGCTTAATCTGAGGAGGCACCACCTGAATGATGTGGACGGGAAATAGTTCAATTACCATAACATTCAGAGTTGCAGGGCGCAAAGCTGTATGTTGTTTTCGAATGTACCCGAATTCATTGTTTAAAGGGACGCAAGCTGATGATTAAGCCCACTTAAAGTAATATGAGAATTAACAAAGTCGAAACAAAAACAAATAAACTACCGATTGCACAAGATTTATAACTTTACACATGGACATCAAAACTAAAAAATCCTTCATTACAGGAAGTTTTAGAAGACACCATTACAGCAACACACACCACAACACAACGCATCAAGACACACAAATAAAATAAGTTAATTAAGAATAACATTAATACACACACACACACACTATAAATTAAGAGAACAACACACATTAGAACCTAAGATATCAACACACATTAAAAATTAAGATAACTACACACAAACACACATCGTTATAGAATAGTAATCAAATCACATGAATTATATAGGAAGAGACGAGTAAATAGAAATTCACAGGACATAATTGAAATACTATAATAGGCCCGATAGAATTTACAGTCGTATAGAGAGAGTTCATGCCGAATATCAAAAGATTGTTTCCGAACACCAGAAGTAGAAGTAGAGCTGAAAGAGAAGAATTAGCATCAACTAAAAACTTTTGAGAAACTTCTGGATCTACACATAAGAGGAGGCATGGACCGACTCGTAGAATCCAACCAACACGCCTACACAAAAGGGAAATCGGTGGAAACAGCGCTACACTCCCTAGTAGCCACCATCGAAAAAGCCCTACACCACAAGGAATTTGCCTTAGGAGCGTTCCTGGATATCTCAGGTGCATTCAACAATGTATCTACAGAAGCGATCATGCGGAGCCTGAGAGCCGCAGAAACCCCCGAGGCTGTAAACTCTTGGATAGGTAATCTATTGAGCTGTAGAAGAGTAAAAGCCGAATGGGGAACCACAACCATAACCAAAGCAGCGCACAGAGGCACGCCACAAGGCGGAGTGTTGTAGCCGCTGTTGTGGAATTTAGTGGTAAACGACGTCTTAAGAAAATTTAAACGGAAAGCCCTAAAGATAACCGCCTATGCAGATGACATAGCCATAATTATTGTGGGCAAATGTCCAATGACGATCAGCTCTGTCATGGACAGTACACTCAAAGAAATACTGAAGTGGACGATGGAGGTCGGACTCAGTATTAATGCGGACAAGACGGATCTAATTCTCTTTACCAAGAGATACAAGATACCGCAATGGACTCCGCCATCTATAAACGGTGTCATGCTCGAGCCAAAAAAGAGCGTAGAATATCTAGGAATAGTACTGGACAGCAAGCTGAGCTGGAAACCCAATGTCGAGGAAAGGGTTAAGAAAGCCACAAATGCACTTTATGCATCGCAAAAGATGCTAAGTAGCACGTAGGGATTGTCGCCCAGACTAATGCATTGGATCTTCATCTCAATTGTTCGTCCAATACTACTCTACGGTATCCTAGTATGGTGGAAGGCCACTAAGAAATCCACATACCTCCTAACAATGGAAAGGGTACAAAGACGTGCACTGATGTGCATTACTGGGGTACTGAGATCTACTCCAACAAAGGCCTTAGAAGTGATACTTGGAGTTCTCCCATTGCCATACAGGCCAAACTACTAGCACAAAAGACCGCGCAACTTCTTTGTGCTACGGGAAATATGACCTTCGCAAATTATGGGCACAGCGAAGTTGGAGGAGAGTCATCCAATAGCACGGACTATATGATTCCAATAAACAACTTCTCTAGAACGCCCACTCTAATAGGATATGAAGATTGGAATATCGGCATGGACCAAAACACAATAAAGATATTTACAGACGGATCTAAAATGGAAGCCGGCGTGGGCGCCGCGGTCTACTGTGCAGATCCGCAAGTGTCGTACAAGTTGCCGGACTACTGTAGCATCTTCCAAGCGGAAGTCTTTGCCATAAAGAAGGCTGCAGAACTTGCGACAACACTCAACAAGAACCGGGTCAGCATCTTTGCCGACAGTCAGGCGGCTATCAAATCTATGCAATCCTATGTCATCAGCTCCGAAAGGGTACTGGCAAGCAGAGAAGCATTAGATGCATTAAGCAGCCGCTTGAAGGTGCGCATCTTTTGGGTTCCCAGCCACCAGGGCATCGACGGAAATGAGATGCCAGACAGGCTAGCGAAAGAGGGTGCCGAATCTAGACAACTGACAGTTGAAGACCTGAAGCCACCGCTGCGATCTATAAGCCAAAGCGGTAATAGCAGGAAGAAGGTGGCACAACACAAAAAACTGTAAGATAACTCGCACTATGTGCAACAACCCAAACGCGAAATTAGCCCATTATGTTATTCAGCTCCCGAGAAGAGACTGTTGAACAATGATGGGTATACTCACGGGTCATTGCCTGACCGCAACTCACGCTAAGAAGTTGGGCATCACCGACAATGACGAATGCAGGAAATGCTATGAACCAGAAGCAAAAGAAACTCTGGAGCACCTCATCTGCGACTGCCCCGCTCTCATGACCTCGAGAGCGAAGCGCATTGGACGCCCCCTGCTTGCATCACCCCAAAAACTCCTGGCTTTTGCCAAACTAACCAGCATACTAGATTGGGATAATTAAACTAAAATTAACAGCCTCCATCACTTATCCGGCCGCACTAAGGATCATACTGATCTATGTAAGACCCTCACTTGGGGGCCTGCAGATATAACCTAACCTAACCTATCCCCAGCCTAAATTTAAAAATTTTTATTTTGAAGTTTAAGAAAGTTTAAATTTTTGATTTATTATCAAATTTAATTTTAAAATCTAAAGCGTAAATTTTTATTTTTTTTTATATTTATAATTTTAATTTAAAAATATAATCTAATTTTAGTTTTTATTTTGACTGTTTTAGTAGACGTTAAATAAATAAATCATTAAATAAATAAATAAATAAATAAATAAATAAATAAATAAATAAATAAATAAATAAATAAATAAATAAATAAATAAATAAATAAATAAATAAATAAATAAATAAATAAATAAATAAATAAATAAATAAATAAATAAATAAATAAATAAATAAATAAATAAATAAATATATAAATAAATAAATAATAATTAAATAAATAAATAAATAAATAAGTAAAAAACAAGAAAAAAAAAAGAGCGCGCGCAAACCCAGCCGAGACCGATAACACAGAGAGCGTAACTCAGAGTGCGGCCACCGGTAGCCGAAACCAACCGCCGCAAGAGCGCTCGGCTTTGAACACGCACCCACAGCCGAATCCGACCGATGAGAGCGCGCACGGACAAGAAGATAGGAGAGGGGAGCCGGCAACAAGTGCATAGTTCGTTGGCACGCGCCAAAAAGGAGGCTGGGCAACTGCATTGAGAACTCGAAAAAGTACAGTCGATGTGCAGCCTTATCTAGGTCAAGAACGCGAAATTCACTTGAGAAAAAGTGCAAGTGTCCAGCAACGACAACAACGGCCAGCCCAGTGGGAAATTTGACACGTGAAGCGCAGCAGCGAAGAGCAGGAATAGGAGCAGAAGAAGATAAAGTCGCCACCAATATGTATACGTGAGAAAACCTCAAGTGCGCTGGTTAACAAACTAGCTGCAATTATCGGAGAAAACAAGTTCCATGTTATACCTCTTACTAAGGGCAACATACAAGAAACGAAAGTGCAGACTCAGGATGAGTATAGCCACAGATCAGTGACCAAGTACCAGGACAAAGCTGGGAAGAGTTACTATACCTACCAGCTGTGACCATCAGTGACCTCATCCGAAATTATCGCGGCACTGAAGGAGAAGAACTTCAACGCCAAAACGGTGATCAACATTCTCCACAGGAACAAAGAGCCGCAGCCATTCTTTAAAGTCGAACTGGAGCCATCGAGTCAGAAAAACAACAAAAATTAAGTACATCCTATATATAAGCTACAGTACTTACTGCACCGAAGAATAATCCTTGAACAGCCACACAAGTGTAGGCAACCTGTGCAGTGCACCAACTGCCAAGAATATGGCCACACTAAAGCGTACTGCACCCTAAAATCCATCTGCGTCGTTTGTAGCGTAGTCCACAGTACTGTAAACTGTCCTAAGAATAAAAACGACAGTTCAATTAAGTTATGCAGCAACTGTGGCGAAAAACACACAGCCAACTGGCGAGCATGCATTGTTTACAAGGAACTCAAGAGTCGCCTAAACAAACGAGTGGATTCAGCTCGAGATCGTATCACACCAACAATTCACAAAGTAATGGAACCGACTACAACTAACATCCCTTCGTCTGCCAGCCACCGAACAATGCCAAATTCTTCCTTTGCAAGTGTACTAAAATCAGGGATCCAAGCAACAACATCAGTCACTTCCAGCGTCCAGCATAAAATTAATCAAATAAACACAAATAAACACACAGAACATGCAACAGCAGCCAATTGGCGTTGAAGCGATTATGCTTTCGATGCAGCAAAGCATGAAAGACTACATGACCTTCATGCAAGCAACTATGCAAGAGCTTATGAGGAACCAAAACATCCTTATTCAAATGCTCGTTTCTTCTAAAACAGGATAATGATTCCCTTAATAATAGCTACCTGGAACGCTAATGGCGTTTCGCGGCACAAGCTAGAACTTGCTCAGTTCTTAGCCGAAACATTGACGTTATGCTACTCTCAGAGACTCACCTTACCGAAAAGTACAACTTCCAAATACCAGGATATAAATTTTACTTTACGAATCACCCGGATGGCAAGGCCCACGGAGGCACTGGCATACTAATACGAAAGAAGACTGCTTACAATGTACCTCTATAAACCTCTCATCTGATCACTGTAGTTGCAGCAGCAAAAGCGTCAACTTCACAAGACAACTATGTATGCAGTATAAAGTTTAACATGACAAGTAGAGATACTGAACTGCTTGTGCATGAATAACGACGACTTTGAAGGGAGTGGCAGGAGCACAGATCACCTAGCGCAAAGAGTAGATTAAAAGCAGCTTCTCGCAGACTTACTAAAGCGCTTAAAAAAGAAGAAGCGGACGCACAACTACATCGAGAATCTCACGCCCACATGCACAAAGTACTCGTTGTGGAAAGACCGCAGGAACCTACAGGCACCAACAGAAACGGTTGTACCTCTCCGTAACTCTACCGGAAACTGGTCTCGCAGTGACACGGACAGAGCAAGAGTCTTCGCTGATCATCTCAAAAAGTATTTCAACCAAATCCTGCCACTAACTAATTTACTCTCCCGCCTTTAACTACATCTGAATTAGCACCACAAGATCCTGTAGAATTTCGGCCAAGCGAGATAACGAAAGTCATTAAAGAGCAACTGAAGACTGGAGAATCGCCTGGCTACGACTTTATAACCCCGAAAATGATCATCGAACTCCCAATGTGTGTAGTTCTACGAATCTGCTTGCTCTTCAACGCAATTACTTAAATTGGATACTTCCCTCAAAAGTGGATGAAATCAGTTATAGTTATGATCCCTAAGCCTGGGAAAGACAAAACACAGCCATCATCATACAGGCCAATAAGCTTACTTACTTGTCTCTTATTTGAAAAACTGCTGCTGCTACGCATCCGTCCCCACCTCAAAACACACAACACACTCCCATCGCACCAATTTGGTTTTCGGGCAAAACATGGAGCCATTGAACAGGTTAACCGCATCACAACAGAAATTCGCACTGCCTTTGAAGATCGTGAATATTGCACAGCTCTATTCTTAGACGTTGCACAAGCTTTCGATAGAGTATGGCTGGATGGACTTACGTTTAAAATAATCAAACTGCTGCCTCAAAACATACATAAGCTTCTAAAGTCTTACCTATATAAAAGAGTGTTCGCGGTTAGATGCAGTTCAAGCACTTCAAGCGATTGTACTATAGAAGCCGGAGTGCCTCAAGGAAGTGTTCTGGGCCCAATTCTATACACCCTATACACGGCGGACATCCAACAAACTACCAGCTAACGATATCCACATTCGCTGATGACACTGCAATACTAGGTCGATCCAGATGCCCAGTAAAAGCTACCATGCAACTAGCACGCCATCTAACTTGTGTAGAACATTGGGTTGCACATTGGCGAATACGAGTAAACGAAGAAAAGTGCAAACAGGTAACATTTACCCTAAACAAACAAAGCTGCCCGCCCTTGGTAGTAAACCACAAGCGCATCCCACAAGCCGATAACGTAACATACTTAGGTATTCATCTGGACAAGTGGCTCATCTGGCGGAAACACATAGAGGCCAAGACCACGCACCTCAGACTAAAAGCAAGGGATCTACACTGGCTTATAAACGTTCGCTCTCCCCTAAGCTTGGAGTACAAAGTCCTCTTATATAACTCCATTTAAAACCCATATGGACATATGGCTCCGAGCTATGGGGCAACTCATCCAGAAGCAACATCGACATAGTACAGCGAGCACAGTCTAGGATTCTGAGAATCAATACTGGAGCTGCATGGTATCTTCGGAAGGAGAATATACACAGAGACTTACAAATAAAACTTGTCATTGAGACAATAGCAGAGAAAAAAGTAAAATTCAATGAAAAACTAGCATCACATTACTTTCTAATAATATCGTGATGGTTGGACGTGTTTCGCTCCCTGTATTTTTAAAATTTCTGTTTAATTGATTTGCTTATGTGCTTTTATTAATAGTGCGGTATCTTACTAGTGCTAACCCTATGAGAAAAAACTTAAAGTAGCATACTAATCATGCCTTATTAGTGAATTCGCTAACAAAAATTTTAATTCTTTTCACTTGCGCGTCTTGGCGTCAAGTTTTTTGTTTTTGTTTTTACTAGTATTCTCACACTTTCCTGCTCTCCCGCTCACGAAAGTAAATTTTGCTCTCTGAGTAAGTTGTGTAGTGCTTTTGTTGTAGACGTAACAGCTGTTGTTGTTTTGTTTACCTCGAGTGCTCGCTTTATTTGTTTTTTTATTTTCGTTCTCGCTTGGTTGCCTGTTTTCGGCGCTGTAACTGTTTCTTGCTCACTCAAGAAATTTGTCTTAGTATTCTATTGGTTTCTTCGTTGTCCCCTACTATATGAAGGCATATTTATTTTATTATCATGGTATCATGCTCTGCAGCAAATTGCAAATGCTCTTCAGATGCTAATGCGGACTACATTGGTTGCTGGCTCTGTGACAATTTTAGTCACTTAAAATGCTGTGGCCTAACTGTGCCGGTTAGAGATGCCATCAACGCCAATGTATCCCTTAAATGGTCGTGTGAAGCGTGCCGTGTGGGTAAATTCGATCTACGGAAAATCCACAATAAAACCAAACTCGGGTTTTATCGGATACGCACAGCTTTCTCTAATCTCCAATCTGAATTTTTGGAGATGGAGACCCAATTCAACGCCTTTACGGCTCTTAGTAAGCCACCTGCTCCTCTTAATATTTCTTTATATTCAGTTACTACGAATCTAAAGTTCACCAATCTACCTTCTTCCAAGGCTTCTTCTTCTGATCTTCTAAGCCTAATTTCCCCTATACCGTCTTGCTCTTCTAGTTGCACAAAAAAAAAAGATACTAGCAGCAATGTTACCGCACCGAAACCTCTTGCTGCCCCTCTTGTGCCTACTCCCATTACGAGCAATGATAACAAAGTAAAGGGTAATGTTCCCGCAATCATGCCTGCTAGTCAGGCACCGACTATAAAACCTCTGATAAAACCTCTCGCTTGGCTCCAGACACTACCATAGAAGATGTACAATCGTACATTCTCGAAAGGATGCCTGTAAATGATTTGATTGTTAAAAATTCAACTTCAAATTAAAGCGCGACATTTATTCTTTCAAAATTATTCTCCCTGCAGAACAGTTTAAAGACGTTTGCGCAGCTTCTTTCTGGCCGCCCGACCTTATTGTTAAGGAGTTCACTCCAAAACAAAAAAGCCGAACGACCGTCACTCTTCCCACATTGGCCGTTATATCGCTAAGTGGACCTACAAAAAGTGCAAAGTCCTCAAAAAACTGAAGTTCACTTCTCTTCATGCCTTTGAAAATGCTAGGGGACACACAAATATTCTCTCTTCCTTAATTCTTTCCTATCAAAATGTTAGAGGCCTCTGTAGTAAAATCTCTAGTCTTTATCTTCATAGTCTTGCCTTTTCTTCCCAAATTATTGCCTTTACCGAAACCTGGTTAAAACCAGAGATTCTATGCTCTGAAGTCTTTCCAGATAGGTATACAACATACAGGTGATCGACCTGACCGACGGGGTGGTGGAGTACTGATTGCAGTAGACTCCTCCATTATGTCGGACCTCTTACAGCCGGAGTTTCAATTCGACTTTGAATTAATCTGTGTAAAACTACACTTTCCCGGTTTTTTCTTGTATATAACCTGCTCCTATATTCCGCCGTCATCGGAATTATCAGTCTACTTGTAACATTTGTCTGCAATTAAGACTATTTTTAATCTGTTATCAGACAGAGATCATTTCATAGTCCTGGGTGACTTTAATATCCCGGAATGTAATTGGGCATCCATTGCGGAGGGAAACTTCCCTTCTGCCCTCCCGGCAACATGATCTGTTTGACGGTTTGTTTGAAATGTCTTTGTCGCAGGTTAATCATGTCAAAAACACTTTAAACAGATCGCTTGATCTATGTTTCGTCTCAGGGCGCAACCTCTTTCCCTACCTGAAGATCCTTATCATCCCACTTTCGAAGTGAATCTCGACTTGGGTATTAGCTTTGTGGATAAAAGTGTAAAGCCGTGCAATCGCGTGAGTTACCACATGCTCCCTTCCCCGATCAGCATTGTACCCCTCCTAAGCCGAAGCGGGGGAACAACAGCTTAGGTACAAAGTAACTCAAGTGCATACTCGGCATACTAACATTTATATTTTATTAGCTTATAAGAAACCCAAACTTATATATATATAAAGTACATTGCCCCACTTGTACAAATAAACTAGAAAGGGACAAATGCCGACTGGGCATTTCGCAACATTGTAATTATAAACAGGAAAGGGACAAATGCCGACTGGGCATTTTTTGTAACATTGTAGTTCTAAGAATCATTGTAGTTCTAAGAATCAAAAGCCCATGTACCCATGAAGTATGTTTGAAGAGAAGAATAAATTCAACAGTAAAGAGCAGACGTGTTTAATTGAATATCTACTCCAAATATATACAAAACCCCAAAAGTGAAAACAAATAAAAGAATCACCTTCAAGGTTGTGAAGAAAATCGAGGACCCCTGTTCCGCAAACTCCCTCCAACACTCAGTTTTGGATCTGTCGTGGAACCATAACTGGCGCAGCCGGACCTAAAGAACTATGCAGTGGACTCCCGCATATTGGTTATTCATGTAAGACAGCAACGGTAGTAGTGAAAAATAAAATATTAACTAATAAAAATTATAATGCAAAGTGACACAAGCAATCTCAGTACGAAAATCACAATACAGTGTCAGCAAAATCCGCTGGTCGCACTTGACGGCCGCAGCCACGTATCAGATTGCATATATTCAAGCAAGCGAGTACGTGGCAGCATAAGTCCACAGTGAGTAGCGTTCGGTTTTGTGATGTATGCATGCGATGTACATACGAATACCCAGATTCATAAAAAGCAAAAAGGCATACGCAATAAGGCGACACGATAAGGTGTTCTGGTGTATATCAAGAGATAAAGCAATAAGGCTTACAAAAAGAATGTGTATAAAATATATCAAAAAAAAAAAAAACAAGCAATAAGGCTTCCGCAAATAAGTGCGAGATATATTAAGAAGAAAGAAATAAGGCTTAATCTGAGGAGGCACCACCTGAATGATGTGGACGGGAAATAGTTCAATTACCATAACATTCAGAGTTGCAGGGCGCAAAGCTGTATGTTGTTTTCGAATGTACCCGAATTCATTGTTTAAAGGGACGCAAGCTGATGATTAAGCCCACTTAAAGTAATATGAGAATTAACAAAGTCGAAACAAAAACAAATAAACTACCGATTGCACAAGATTTATAACTTTACACATGGACATCAAAACTAAAAAATCCTTCATTACAGGAAGTTTTAGAAGACACCATTACAGCACACACCACAACACAACGCATCAAGACACACAAATAAAATAAGTTAATTAAGAATAACATTAATACACACACACACACACTATAAATTAAGAGAACAACACACATTAGAACCTAAGATATCAACACACATTAAAAATTAAGATAACTACACACAAACACACATCGTTATAGAATAGTAATCAAATCACATGAATTATATAGGAAGAGACGAGTAAATAGAAATTCACAGAACATAATTGAAATACTATAATAGGCCCGATAGAATTTACAGTCGTATAGAGAGAGTTCATGTCGAATATCAAAAGATTGTTTCCGAACACCAGAAGTAGAAGGTGAGCTGAAGGAGAAGAATTAGCATCAAGGTCTTTAGAATCCATCGAAGAAGATTTTATCTTAGGTAGTGGAACAGTCCCGACAATAATGACTTCCAACGCTCCGCCAACATCGGCACTCCAAACGCCGCCACCAACGGTGAACACCAGCCCCAACGACATATTTAACACCTTACGGATGCCAGACGCAATTAGATTTCTGCCGATCTATGACGGGAATTTTAAGACCCTTAACGACTTCATTACGAACGTCGAAGAAATTCTGATGATGATCAGGGGAGCAGGTCAAACTCCTTATGGTCATCTATTAATGAGAACTATAAGAAACAAGATAGAAGGGCGAGCAAACGAAGTCTTAATTGCAGAAGGAATCCCTCTTAATTGGGACACTATTAGAGACACACTTCGCGCTAACTTTACGGACAAAAGAGAGGAATCTTCCTTATTACAGGAAATTCATCTAATTAAGATGAAAGATCTTTCTTTAACTAGACTATACGAACAGATATCGGAAGTTAAACTGGCATTGTTTAATGTCATGGAGACTAAAGAAAGGGAACAATCAGTAGTGAAAGCAAAAAAAGAATCATACACAAAGTTAAGTCTAGACGCATTTATAACGGGAGTAAGGGGACCGCTAGGTGCCTTTATAAGGGCCCTAAGACCCAGAACACTGACCGAAGCCTATGAAGAGGCACTAAAAGAAAGGGAATTATATTTCCAGGAGAGAAAAAGAAAACAATTTGGTCAGAAAGAATCAGGACAGGAGAAAAGGAAATAACACAGATCAGGGTCAAGTAATTCAAGCATCGACCAGCAAAAACGGAAATAGAAACTTTAACAACCGTTTTGGATCCAATCAGACTCCATAACAGTATAGCTCCAACAATAGTACTAGGACAAACAATTATAACAGAAACAACCAATCAAATACACGGGCAATAATGGCCAAACCAGAAAGACCAGACTATACGAGCGGACAGACACAAATGAGACCCAACCGTTCGGGGCAATCATATAACATCAACGGACAAAGTAAAAACGATGAGCAGACACAGGACACCCAACAAAATTTTCAAGAATTAGCCTCGGAAGACAGACGGGATATATAGATAGACACAAACATGGTTCGACTCTTCCATATGTGACAATAGACTCACCGTTTGGAAGAGAACTAAAATTTTTACTAGACACAGGGGCTACCCATTCATTCTTAGACCCCATATTTACCACGAGCACTAATAGAATTAGATTAAAGACAGGTTTTAAAATCAAAACAGTTCTGAACGAACACACATTAAAGGAAAAAGCAGAGTTCAAAGGCTTTAAAGAATTTAAGACAAATATAACATTTACATTTCTGTTGTTCAAATTTCATGACTACTTTGATGGGTTAATAGGCATAGATTTGTTGTCACAACTCAAAGCAAATATCGACTTGAAAAATCTGGTGTTACGCACCGAGTCCGCTCAAATACCAATTATATTAAAACAGAATAGGACAACGCAAGTTTATCTGCTAGAGCCACAAGCAAAAACAGTGGTAGCTCTCCCGGTTAACATAAAAGAAGGGGAATTTAGTTGTAAAGAAGTCGAAATACGCGAAAATGTGGTAGTGACAGAAGGATTATATAAAGCAAAGGATAATGTTAGTTACATGGAAGTAGTCAACTATTCAAACAAAGAACAGAAGATTTACTTAGATTCACCATTGACAGTAGAAGAATGGAAAAACGAAGAATTTGTAGAAGTTAATGTGACTACATTAATAACGGACGAACAAACAAATAATAAGATAGATTTCAACCAATTACGCATTGAACATTTAAATAAGGAAGAGGAAGTTGAATTGAAAAAACTACTTTGCCAATTCCCAACGATTTTTCACAAAGAAACGGACAGACTATCATTTTCAAACCAAATTAAACATTTTATCCCCACGACAGACGAAATCCCAATTTATTCAAGACCATTTAAATACGCCCAATGCGAGAAAATAGAAATTGGTAAACAGATTCAGAAACTTTTAGAACAGGATATTATTCGTAATAGCCATTCCCCTTGGAGTGCACCAGTGTGGTTGGTCCCCAAGAAGATGGACGTTTCGGGTCAACCCAAATGGAGAATGGTAGTAGATTTCAGGAAACTTAACGACAAAACGGTAAAAGATAAATATCCTATGCCGGCCATTAACGACGTGCTGGATAAAATAGGCCGGGCCAAATATTTCTCAGCACTCGATCTAGCAAGTGGCTATCACCAAATTGAAATGGCCAAGCAAGATAGGGCAAAGACCGCCTTCACAGCAGTAGGTGGCCACTATGAGTTTACAAGAATGCCGTTCGGATTAACAAATGCCCCAGTTGCCTAGTTTATCTTGACGACATCGTCATATTTTCAGCATCCCTTCAACAGCACATAGGGCACCTAAAGTCGGTATTCAACAAACTGGCACAGGCAAATTTAAAATTACAGACAGACAAATCAGAATTGCTTAAAAAGGAAATCGAGTACCTCGGACATGTTGTAACAGCGGACGGAGTTAAGCCAAACCCCAAAAAACTAGAGACTATAAAAAAATTCCCCATACCACAAACAAAGAAAGAAATAAAGTCGTTTCTAGGACTCTTAGGGTATTATAGAAAGTTTATTAGGGATTTCGCCAGAATTACGAAACCACTAACTAAACAATTAAAAGGGAAACAAAAAACCATAAAGATAGATAGCGAGTATAAAGACACATTTGAGAGTTGCAAAATGCTTTTGTGTAATGACCCGATACTACAGTATCCAGATTTTTCCAAACAGTTTATTTTGACCACTGACGATAGTAACGTCGCAATAGGCGCAGTATTGTCACAAGGTACATTAGGAAAAGATAAACCAGTATCTTTTGCTAGTCGGACGCTTTCAGATACAGAATTAAACTATTCTACAGTAGAAAAAGAAATGTTGGCTATTATTTGGGCCACAAAATATTATAGACCTTACCTATACGGACAAAAATTCAAAATAGTTACAGATCACAAACCACTTACGTGGTTGATGAGTTTTAAAGAACCAAACTCAAAGCTAGTTCGTTGGAAATTACAACTTTTAGAATATGATTTTGAGGTGATCTATAAAAAAGGATCCCAAAACATAGTCGCAGACGCACTAAGCCGAGTGCAAATAGAAGTTAATTATAATGACAATATATCGGTAATAGCATCAGCAGGGGACACGATACATTCGAGTTTCGAAAATCTTGATGAAAACTTGTTTATCTCGGAAAAACCCTTAAATGATTACAACATACAACTTATATTTGAAACCGGCTTAAACTCAAAAGCCGTGGCAACCACCCCCTTTAGAAACAAAATCAGACGAATAATTTATGAACCTGACTTTACGGACGACACAGTAAATAGACTATTAAAGAACTACCTTAGACCAAATAAAACTTGCGCAATTTTTGCACCAGACCCCATTTTTAAGAAAATTTAAAAATCGTACTCTAAATATTTCGCACATAGCAAAGTTTATAAAGCGATAAGATGCATAACATACCTCGAAGACATTAACGACACAGACGAACAAGAAAAGAAAATTATAGAACAGCATGAAAATTCCAATCACAGAGGCATAGATGAGGTAAACGCCCAATTGAAAAGAAAATACTATTTCCCAAATATGAAACAAATAATTATAAAGACCATCAATAACTGTGACATTTGTAAAATACTAAAGTATGACCGATCGCCACCCAAAATTAAATATCTAGAGACAGAAACCCCCTCAACTCCTATGCAAATTATACACACGGACTTATATACAATCAACGGAAACTATGTAATGACTATAATTGACAAATTCTCGAAATTCGCTGCGGCTTATACGATCCCCACTAGAAACAGTATAAACATTGTAAAATCAATGCAACAGTTCATACAATATTTCGGTATTCCAAGCAAGATAGTTTGCGACCAAGGAGCCGAATATAATTCGAACTTGTTCAAAGATTTTTGCAAACAATACGGAATCCAATTGCACATGACATCGTTCCAACAGTCATCTAGCAATGCACCAGTAGAAAGGTTACATTCAACTTTAACAGAAATTTATAGAATTATCGTAGAAAAGAAAAAGGCAGAAAATTTACAAATAGAACATGACAATATTTTGACTGAAACGTTAATTACCTACAATAATGCTATTCATTCAGCAACAAAACTCACACCTTTCGAATTATTCTCAGGCAGAACCCACTCCTTTCATAAGAATATCGACTTTAACGACCAACATGACTACCTCAAGCAATTAAACGACTTTAGAGAAAAACTTTACCCGGATATAGCAAAGCAAATGAGCTTGATTAAAAGTCAAAATATAGAAAAATTAAACAAAGATAGAGAAGACCCACAACAATTGGAAATAGGAGAAACAATATTTAGAAAAGAAAACAGAAGGAATAAGTTAACTCAAAGATTTACTAAACACAAAGTACTAGAAGATAGAGGACAAACATTAACCTCAAACAAAAAACAGAAGTTACATAAGTCAAAATTAAGAAAAGGCACAAAAAAAGTAACTATACAAATTGATTATAAAACAATAACATTAAAAATACCCCATGAAAATATTTACAGGTTTGCCCTAGCAGAGGGTCAATTCGTTAACGTTCAGTACTTGGAACCAGGAACTCCGATGGTGAGACTAGAGACTAGGAATATAGCATTATAGCTCATATTATCTGTATTGAAGATTATAAAAAGAATATAGAACAGTTGCAAAGTGCATTGCAGGAAATGAAAACAGTAGAGTTTTCGGGAGAAGCTATTAAAACATTAGAGGAAAAACTTAACCAGGTTAAAGAAAAATTAATATTTTAACTCCAAGAAAGAGACAAAAACGAGGAGCAATTAATGGATTAGGAAATATAATTAAAACAATAACAGGAAATATGGATGCAGAAGATTCTAATAGGATAAAAGACGAGTTTCAAAATATACATATTGGCTTAGGCAAATTAGCATCAGAAATTAATAACGAAAATGAAGTTATAGTAAGATTCCAAAACATAACTAAACACATAAACCAAGAACAAATAGTAATAAGCAGTTTTATTAAGAATTTTAAAAACGAAATTTTTAAACACTTAACACAAGAACATAATGAAATTCATGCCCTACAATATACAAACAGATTAGGCTATAACATTGATATATTATATAATCACATTTCAAACATATTAGAAAGCATATTGTTAACTAAATTAAGAATAATACCTAAATTTATATTGTCAACCGAAGAAACAGATAAAATTATGGACATATTTACAGAACAAAATGTTAAAGTAGAATCCCAAGAACATCTATACAGATTATTAGAAATGGATACATTTATTAACAAAACAAATGTTATTTTTTATATAAAAGTACCTATGTTCGAACTTGAAAATTATAAACTCGCTCACACTATCCCAATACCCTTAAATAAGATAAAATATCTGCAAATTCCAAATTATATTTTATTTAACAAAGATGTCCTAAAGTCTGTAAAAGAAAAATGCGACAAAGTTCACGAACAATATATTTGTAAATCTAAAGTAGAAGATACCCCCAATGGAGACGAAAGGTGCCTTCGATCAATCGCCAACGCGGATTTGGCGGTCTGTGACGCAGTTGAAGTCGACGACAAGGAACGTATCTTGGAACCTGAAAAAGGAACAATTTTGGTATTAAATGGAATTCGAACACAAATACATTCAAATTGCTTGAGGCCATTCCAAGTATCGGGAAATGCCATCATTACCTACAAAGCCTGCAACCTGACTATTAATGGATTTACCTACGGGAATGCAGAGATAAAGATCGACGACTCAATAAAGCTTGTTATTCCCCTGTACAACAGGGTGGAAATCAATAACACAAGAGAAGATCTAAACCTCCCAAAGCTGCACTTGGAAAACGCAAATAACCGGAATAAGTTGGTTTATATCCAAAACATGACGCGAACCCACTTCGCAGCTATTTACATCGTTCTGGCCATACTAGCAGGAACCATCTTAACGATAGTGATGGTAAGGCGGAGAGCGGCTATATTCACTCCATCACCGACTCCAGCACAGTTCGTTCATTGTAGTTCTAAGAATCAAAAGCCCATGTACCCATGAAGTATGTTTGAAGAGAAGAATAAATTCATTCCGATTGTATCAACAGTAAAGAGCAGACGTGTTTAATTGAATATCTACTCCAAATATATACAAAACCCCAAAAGTGAAAACAAATAAAAGAGAATCACCTTCAAGGTTGTGAAGAAAATCGAGGACCCCTGTTCCGCAAACTCCCTCCAACACTCAGTTTTGGATCTCTCGTGGAACCATAACTCGTGCGCTGCTTTAAGAAAGCAGACTTTGAATACTTAAATTATTTAATTTCATATTGTGATTGGTCTGACTTTTATCTATCAACTGATATGTCAGTGGCTATTAATATATTTTATAAAACCCTTAACTCTGCTTTTGATATCTGTGTTCCGTTTTTCTATCCGACAAGCTCAAGAAGGCCTCCTTGGTTTACAAAAGTGTTGTCTCACTTAAAAAACTTAAAGAGTAGCTTATTTAAGAAATATAGTACAAGCTGAAAAACTCACTGCTTGTCTTTTCCCGCTACCTAACTGCTCGGGCAAATTTTACCGTGCTTAACGCGAAGTGTTATAAAAACTATTTGACAAAATGTAGGATTCAGTTCTTTCAGAATCCTAAACAGTTTATAACATGAACCGTAGGTCAGCGGGCTTTCCTTCTAAACTTATGTTCGATAACGCTGAGGCGGACACAGATCAGGCCATTGCCGATATATTTGCAAAGTTTTTTCAAACAACTTATTCTTCTTCTACGCCAAACATTCACTCCTATCCATATAGCGTACCAAGCTCGAATGGCATCTTCACACCTTTACTGAATGAAAGTTCCCTTATTAGGGATCTTCGATTGGTTAAACCAGTCTTCTCACCAGGTCCCGATGGAATCCCCGTCTGTGTACTTCGATACTGTGCCAACTCCTTATGTAAGCCATTGCTCGAACTATTTTCGCTGTCCTTAGTAACTGCCTCGTTTCCATCCATATGGAAGGAATCCTTTATCATTCCTTTACATAAAATGGGCAGCAAGTCTGATCCAAGCAATTATAGAGGTATCTCTAAATTGTCGGCTATACCGAAATTCTTCGAGAATGTTATTACTCCTCACTTGCAGCATTTTAGTAGATCCGTTATATCCCCTTTTCAACACGGATTTGTGAAGCGTCGTTCTACCAGACAAATTTGCTTGAGCTGACATCCTTTATGGTAAAAGGATTTCAGGAAAATCTTCAAACTGATGTCATTTATACTGATTTCAGTAAGGCATTTGACTCAGTAAACCATTCCTTTCTTGCACATAAACTAAATCTTCTCGGTTTCTCACCAAAACTTCTTAGTTGGATTGTGAGCTATTTGGGTGACAGAACCCGACGAGTCCTCTTTAAAAATACTCGTTCATATCCCGTTTATGCCACATCTGGTGTTCATTAGGGAAGCCACTTAGGTCCCCTGCTTTTTACACTTTTCATCAATGACCTCCCAACGGTCATACTTTTTTTTTTTTTAGACATATCTTCTTATTTATTAAATCTTCTCAGCTTATGAGACTAACAAAAAGTTTACAAATCTTAATATAATTTAGAATACAATTTTATAATTTGAATTGTTGTTCACGGTCATACTTAACTCACGTACTCTCTTGTACGTGGATGATGTCAAGCTCTGTTTTCAATTTAGAGACGACTCCTGTCATTCTCGCCTTCAATCTGACCTAGATTGTTTCTTTTCTTGGTGTCTTGGTGTCTTGGTGTCTTGCAAATCTCCTTAATCTCAACAGCTCAAAATGCAAGCTGATGACATTCTCACGTGCCTGCCCAAAGTACGTATCATACTCTCTTTGTGGTTGTACCTTGGAAAGAATTTCCCTGGTTGATGGTCTAGGTGTTTGTTTGGACCGAAAACTCAAGTTTTCCGAACATATATCATCAATGGTTAATAAAGCTATGGGTGTACTCGGCTTTATTAAGAGATGGTCCAAGGAGTTTGACGATCCTTACCTAACTAAGACTCTCTTCACTTCGCTTGTTCGTCCAATTCTCGAGTGCGGATCATGTGTCTGGAACCCTCAGCACACAGTTCATAGAGACCGCATTGAATCCGTACAGAAAAACTTCTTAATGTTTGCCTTGCGAGGCTTTAACTGGGATGTAAATTCAAGACTTCCTTCCTATCCTAGTAGACTTTTGTTACTTAATCTGCCTTCTCTAGCCAATCGTAGAACCATGCTTGGTGCTATATTTATTAACAACCTTATCCAAGGTGACATAGATAGTAGCGACTTACTTAGTAGACTACACTTTTCTGTCCCTGGTAAAATCACCCGTAATTACCTTCCTCTAAAACTTCCCAATTGTAGCTTGAACTATGCCCTGCATGAGCCATTCAGGGTATTATGTTTGGACTATAATAAACTATTCTTCAATGTAGCTAACAATAACAACTTGATATCAAGCTTAAAATTACAACTCCTCGCCCACTTATCTAGAATTTAGTTTAATATATACTTGTCTTCTTTCTATTCATAGTAGTACTTTCAACATACTGCATGCTTTAACACTCTACTCATAATTTTATTTGCATTTGGTTACTAACACTAACTCTCCTGATCTGATTGGGTTTTTTCTGGGTTTTCCCCAATCCTCTGCAACAAATGTTGGATCGGCTTTTCTTTATCCCAGTTTGCACGTTTGCACATTTGCACAATTTTTAAATAATTTTTTTTCTTTTCTTTATTTTTAAGGTTTTACCTTTAATTTAAAATTACTTTTAGTTTAAACTTTATATTTAAATAATTTAAATCTAATATCAATTGTTTCTTTACTTTTAAAAAGTCGAGTGATCATAGTTCGACTATAAACTAAACTAAATAAATAAATAAACATTCAAATCATCTTGCATGAAAACTTATTCGAGTATGCAGCCAAAGCCGACTGCACCGGAACGACCAACCAGCCCAGCGTTAAATTTGTTAGGCCACATAGCACGAATCATTTCATAAAATGATATTTAGTTAGTTAAGAATAAGATTTGAAAACTTATTGTTAGTCTCTTAAGTAAAAGGGAAGATTCAAAAAATAAGCAAAACATGGAAAAATAAAAAAAAAAAAGCGCAGCAGCAACAGCGGGAACTACACGTGAAGCGCGACAACAGCAGCAACAACGACAACAACGAGTCCAGTAGGAGAGTTTCAAGGATACAAGGCTACCAAACAAGGATCAAGGGGCAACAACTACGGGCAGGGGCCAAGAACAACGATCAAGGACACACAGTTTGCAAGGATACCAAACAACGATCAAGGGGCGACGACCACAGGCAAGGACCAAGGACAACGATCAAGGACACACAGTTTTCAAGGATACAAGGATACCAAACAAGGATTAAGGGGCAACAACTACGGGCAGGGACCAAGGACAACGATCAAGGACAAACAGTTTTCAAGGATACAAGAATCTCAAACAAGGATCAAGGGGCAAGCACTACGGGCAGGGACCAAGGACAACGATCAAGGACACACAGTTTGCAAGGATACCAAACAATGATCAAGGGACGATGACTATAAGAAAGGATCAGGGACTACGACTACGGATGTAAAACTACAAGGATAACAAGCAACTAGGATAACCCGGATCAAGGGGCACGACTGCCCCTTGCACGACAGCGAAGACCAAAAACTACTAAATCGGTGGGAACCTTACGCCTCAGTGGAGGAGCTCCCGAAATCACCCAACACGCGAAAGCCTGTCACGGCCAACAATGAATCGGTCACAGCAAGCAGCGAACCGGAGTCCATGGGCCAGCACGATCGGTTCGAAGGATCCACCTTCGTTCGAAGGTGGGGTATCATCTTCGACGGCACCACGGACCCGCTCCGATTCATTGAACGGTATGACGTGCAGACACTCCGGGATCTGACGGTTCTCACTACGAATTACGAGGTGACCCGGGAGCGGCAGCGAAGCCGGAGACACTGGAGTCCCTACACGGAGAACACGCAACGCTATTCCTTCGGGACACATGAGCCGGTTGAGGTTACACCACTCGGCAACGCTCGCGTTAAAACTGCGGAGTCTGCGGATACTTTGCCCGGGAATGTCGGCGACAACGTGTGTTGTTCTGCTGGTCCTGCGGGAAAAGAGGTGTGCGGACCATCGAGTGCTGCAGAATTCCACCAGCGGCAAACGGGCAGGTGCCCTCACTGATTCCAGGCGCAGTGGGGGTGCCGACAAGCGACCTGAAGTAGACGCAATCCTACAGCTCCGCGATGGCCGTATTAGCGCAAGAGTCATCATCGAGGGCTACCTAGTATTGGCCACCATCGACACGGGAGCAACCAGGAGTTTCATCGGGGAACGCCTGGCGAAAGTGATTCGAAACACCGCAAACCAGTGCGAGGTGAAGACAACGGTCACACTAGCCGACGGTTCCCGATGAGAGCTTACACAGGGAGTCTGGGCGGACGTTCAGTTGGGCACATCATGCACCCAGGTCCAACTGCTCGTGCTACCTGTCGTTTCGGACGACGTCCTCTTGGGCCTAGACTTCTTGGCAGCCACCGGCGCAGTGTTGACATGCAGAGGAGCACGCCTACAGCTGGGATCATCACTTCCCATCTCCAGCAGTCCGTTACCCAGTAATAACAGGGTGGTCCAGGCACAATGCAGTGAAACCGAGATCAAGGACTGTTAATAATAAAGTGGATTTCTTTATTTTAGTTTTAATGTTTATTTATTTAATTTAGTTTGTGCTTCGTGCACTTCCATTCCGTTGTACATATTTTGAGCAAGAGAAGTAATTATGTTAATTTAACATTACGTTAAGTATTTGATAACAGCCGATTTAATCTTATGCTAATTAACATTACATATCGAGGCATACACATTTATTCCAACACGCCTCTTAAATTTGTTGTCTTCGTTTTATCTTACATTACTTTAACTTTACAGCATTTCTATTTCTTATAAATTTTTGTTTGTCTAACGCTTTGGTTAACATGTCTGCTATATTAAGTCTAGATTCAATCTTTACAATGTCTATAATACCTTTTTCATAATTTTCGTTTACATAGTGATACTGCACTTCAATGTGCTTCGAATTTTTTGTAAAATTACCAAATTTAGCAATCGCTACTGCGCCTGAATTATCTTCATAAATCTTTATCGCTTTTTCGTTATTAATATTAAATATTTCACATAGCATGTTTTTGACAAATAATATTTCTGTTACTGCTTCCGACAGGGCAATGTACTCTGCAAACGTTGAGCATTTTGTTACAGTGTGTTGTTTGTGAGTTTTCCAATATATTATATTTCCATACATTCTTATTATAAATCCCGTTGTGGATTTTCTATCAACATTATCTCCTGCATAATCTGAGTCTACCATACAATCTAGTATTTCATTATTTTTATTCTCTTCAAAAGTTAAATTCAAATCTCTTGTCTTATATAAATATTTTAATACTCTTAACGCGTATTTATAGTGTGTTGAATTATAACAACTTTGATATCTGCTTAGATAATTTACGGAATATGATATATCTGGTCTTGTACCTGCGCTTATATATAATAATTCACCTATCAAGTTTCTGTATTTAATTTTTTCATCACATTCAGTTGCTTGATCTAATTTTAAGTTTGTTTCCATTGGAGTTTCGTACAGTTTAGCATTTTCGAGATCATACTTCATTGCTAGTGATTCAATATATCTTTTTGATTTAACGTCATTTTCTTACTTTCAGTACTATAATTAATTTCTATTCCAATATAACTGCCGATTTTTCCTAAATCTTTCATTGTAAATTTGTTCATTAAACTGTCTTTTATTTCTGTTATTTTTGTTTTGTTCTTACTGCATATCAGGATGTCATCTACGAATACTAAGATATATACTTCATCTTTATCCGCTCTTTTTACATGTAAACAATAATCGTAATTGCTTCTCTTAAAATTTAATTTGTCGAGATATTTATGTAAACATTCGTACCATGCTCTTGGGCTTTCTCTCAATCCATATAATGCCTTAATCAATTTATAAACTTTGTTTTCTCCTGTTTCGTAACCCTTCGGTTCATTTACATAAACTTCTGATTTTACATAGCCATTTAAAAAGGCTGTTTCGACATCCATCTGATTTATAAACAGACCATTTTTACAACAATATGATAGTAATACTTTTAATGTTTGCATTTTTCCTACTGGTGAATATACGTTTTCTAGTCGTTCTCTTTGTTGGAAACCTCTTACTACTAGTCTAGCTTTGTAAGTCCCATCACTTTTCTTTTTGTACACCCATTTAACATCTATAATCTTTTTGTTTATCGGTTTTTCTACAATTTGCCACGTATTATTTTTATTTAAGCATTGCATTTCTGTGTTCATTGCTTTGAGCCATTCTATTTTTTCATTGCTATTCATCGCCTCTTCATAAGTGTTTGGTACAATTGCATTTACATAATTGATATAAATAAAATGAGTTACTGGGTTACCGTATAGATTTACTGGGCGTTTCTTTCTATTTGATGTTCTCTGCACTGCTAAATGTTCTTTGTTCTCCTCACTCTCGCTTTCATCGCTAGTTTTTGAATTAACTTCGTCCATGTCATTTAGTTCGTGTGTCTTAGCGTTATCTTCATAATCTTCTTCATTTTCATTTATTTGACTTTCATTATCATTCTGTTTGTTTTTCTCTAGGCAAATTAATTTTGTTTTCTCTTCTACAACTTGAACATGTCTTGCGTTTATTACTCTATTGTTTAGTAAAACTCTATATCCGTTTGTATTATATCCGACTAAAACTCCTAATTCCGATTTGTTATCCCATTTGCTCTTTCTGCGTACTTCCGGAACTCTAACAAAAACTCTACTTCCGTATATTTTTAAATTTTCTACATTTGGTTTTATGCCGAAAAATATTTCGTATGGGCTTTTATTAACTGCAGTGTTTGCGATTGTTCGATTTTTTAAATAAGCTACTGTGTTCATAACTTCTGGCCAATATCGCCTATGAATGTTTGCCTCTCTCATCAAGCACCTACCAATATCCATTGCCGATCTATTGTATCTTTCTGCTACGCCGTTTAATTCATGTACATACGGTGGACATGTAGTTAACTGAATTCCCTTATATTTTACAAAGTTTGATATTTCTCTATTCATATATTCTTTACCGTTATCGCATTGTATTTGTTTTACTTTCTTACTGAACTGATTCTCAACATAATTTACATATTCTTTTAAGCAGCTCGCAGTTTCAGATTTATTTCTAATACAATAAATTCTCGCGCATTTACTAAAGTCGTCAACAAATGTCAAAAATATTTTTCCCCACAATAACCTGTTGTGCTGTGTGGTCCGTTTAAGTCTGTATGTATTAACTCTAATGTTTCTTTAGTTTTCTTTCTATTGTTCTCGAATGGTTCGTTTGACATTTTACTTTGTATACAATTCGCGCATTTCATTTCGGTATTCTCGATTTTATCAGGCAGACCATCTAGCATTTTACTCTTAATAATTCTATTCAAATATTGAAAATTTACGTGGCCTAGTGCCCTGTGCCATTTTTCCTTTTCAGTTAATTTTGTTACATTTGTGTATATTTCATTTGTTTTATTTTTTAGCATGAAGCTTTTTACGTTATATAAACTATCAATTTTATTTGCAACTGTCAACAATTCTCTTTTTTCGTTGTAGATTTTTGTATCATTATTTCTGGCTACGACTGTACATTTATTTTCAGTTATCTTTGATATGCTCAGCAAATTTTGTTTTATGCCTTTTACAAAATATACGTTTTTAATATTGATCAAATTTTCATTGTTGTATGTTCTAAAATATGTTTCTACATTTCCAATCTTTGTCGCTTGCAATTGTTTGCCATCGGCTACTTTAACATCAATCGGATTTTTTAAATTTACAAAGTTCTTAAAAAGTCTACAATCGTTTATGATGTGATCAGTGCATCCACTATCTAATAACCAGTTTACTGTAGTTTCGTTACTACTTTCGCTGTTATTACATTTTATTATTTTTTCGTTTCTTATCATTCTAATTGTCCATGACTGTACGCCGTCGCTGTTTTCTTGTTGTCTTCCTTGGTTCCCGTCTCCTGAGTAATGTCCACGTCCAATTCCACGTCCTCGACCACTTCCATGACGTTGACCTCTGCCTCGACCGCCTCTTTGATTCGTATTCTGATATCGCCGCCTGTTGTCTTGTTGTTGTTGTCTGTTTTCGCCTCTCGCATTTTGCTCAGCATGCCAGCAGTCCCTCTGGATATGACCTGTTTTGCCACACACATAGCATTCTTTTTAGTTTTGGTGTTAAATGTGCTTACGTTATTTTGTCTGTCCCCTGGACCTCTGTTATAGCTTTTTTCTTTCACTTTTGATTTTACGTACTCTACCGTTCGTTGAGCTTCCGGAATCACGTCTAAGAAGTCTCCAATGTAACTGTAGCTTGTTGGTAGCGCTTTTAACAGATACCGCATTTTTTCGTTTTCGTCTATGGTGCCTCCAGCGTTTTTAAATTTATTCACTGCTTTCTCGAATTCAATAAAAAATTCTTCCACTGTTTCATAGTCTTTTAGTTTGATTTCGTCGATTTTTCCTCTGCACAGTATTTGCAGGGCTGTTGATTTTACCGAATACATTTCGTTTAGCTTGTTCATAATTTGTAATGTCGTTTGGCACTCACTAACATATTCTAACTGTTTGTCTGATATTGTACTGATTAAAATTGTTTTTGCTTTCAAGTCTGTTTTCATCCATGTTGTTACATTATCTTCCGTTGTTCTTGTTCGCACTGCTGGTTCTTTGCACTCTTTGTATTCTAGTATTGTCATTAATCTGAACTTCCAGCTTCCAAAATTTACCCCATCGAATATGGGCATAACAATGTCTTCAATTTTTGCGTTTGCACTCATTTTTCCCGCTTCACTATTAATCTGTTTGTACACTTCTTTTATGTCTCTTTCTGTTTCGTTCATTTTTTGCTCATTTTTATATAGGGTCACACTTTTCTACTTCCATGTAATTTTCTCAAAGCGTGCACGTGGATTTTGAATTTTAATCTGCTGCCATCAAATCCATTTAATTTATGTTTTTAATGTTTTTCCGTTTATTTGTTTAATATTTGCCAATAGTCTTGTTTGCGTATTCGTATTTTTTAATAGTTCGCACTTTTAATATTGTTTTTCTCTTTTCTATGTCTTATACACTTGTTCCTTTTGTCGCTTCACTTGAACACCATTTATTTTTCTCGAACTTGGATTTAGTTAAGAGACTTTGGATTTTCAACCTTGCTCTGCTACCATGTTAATAATAAAGTGGATTTCTTTATTTTAGTTTTAATGTTTATTTATTTAATTTAGTTTGTGCTTCGTGCACTTCCATTCCGTTGTACATATTTTGAGCAAGAGAAGTAATTATGTTAATTTAACATTACGTTAAGTATTTGATAACAGCCGATTTAATCTTATGCTAATTAACATTACATATCGAGGCATACACATTTATTCCAACAAGGACAACAAAACCCGAGCGCAGGACGAGAAAACCGAGGATAAAGTTTTTGGACCAGGCAAGAAGGCCCGAAAGCAAAGCAAGAAAGCCCGAAGCAAACTAAAACAAAAAAGCAAAGCCAAGGAAATACCAGCAGAGAACCTCGCTCAGGCAGGATACGAGCTCTTCAAAGTGCTGGGACCAAAGAACAAGAATGCTATTAGACGAATTTCATTCCGGGCAACATTACATGAAGGACTGCAAGAAAGCGCACCCGCCCCGGCGCAACCACAATCAGAACTAGCGCAGAGGGAGCTGAACCCGGATCAACGAGTGCCAAACCCATAACGGAGGGTGGCACGGTACCAGAGTACCAGGACATGGAACCAGAAGTCAGGGAATTTCTCGAAAGCGAGCTCGAGAAATTCAAAGGCATAAAGGGGGTGTCCACCATCACGGAGCACGCAATCGTCATGAAGGACGACAGAACAATCAAGCAGAGATATTACCACAAAAATCCGACAATGTTGAAAATAATTAACTCACAAATTGATGAGCGTCTGCGGGACGGTCAAATCGAACCCTCCAAGAGCACCCACAGCGCCTCAATTGTCCTTGCGGATGTGCTTCGATTTCCGCCAATTAAACGCCCGATCGGAAGTGCGCCGTTGCCTGGGAATCGCCTCTTGGTACCGACGATTCGTACCCAACTTAGCCACGGCGGTACTCCCAATGTCGCAGTTACTCCGGGAAGGTCACAGCTGGGAGTGGAACACGGAGCAACAGGAGGCCTTCGAGAGACTAAAAAGTCTCCTGACGGAAGCGCCCGTACTGGCGTGACCCGACTTTAGCCGCAAATTCGCACTGCATTCAGACGCTAGCGATTACGGCTTAAGAGGAGTCCTCAAGCAGGATACGGAGGAAGCAGAACGGGTGATAGCGTACGCCAGCCGTATGCTCATCGCGGCGGAAGAAAATTACTCAGCGACCGAGAATGAATGCCTCGCCATCGTCTGGGCAATTAGGAAGTTCCGATGTTATCACTCAAATGGCTTAACACCATGGAAATCCGACTGGCCGTATCGCTCGATGGGCACTACCGCAAGGGAAAACAATACATCGTAGCAGACGCTCTCTCGCGGCAACCCCTGGAAATCTTGTGCCAGGCCCGGGAAGGAACAGACGAGTGCCCATGGCTCCAACGGCGACGTTAGCAAGTACAGGAAGAACCGGACAAGTACCCCACATAGGATTTAAATCCGATGAGGAGGAGCATGTACCCTGGAAACTGGATCCGACAGCGCTGGACACTTTTTTTTTTTTTTCCAGCTTATATCAGTATTTATTGGATCTGCTCTTATAATGAGACTAACAATAATTATTCAAATCTTATTATATAATTTAAATTAATTACAATATGAAATATTTGTATTAGTTAGAGACGGCCCTAGTATTTCTTTGCTAGGCGGGAGAATCGTTGCGCTTCAGTCGGCTCTGACTGCAGACTCGCGTAAGCGACTTCGCGAGGGGATTTTCGTGTGCGGCGAGCTTTGCTTGATGCTTTCTGTTCCTCATCTGGATTTCCTCGCTAACAAGATTTATGTGGAGGTCTCTATGTATGTTTTCGCTGCGTAGGTACCATGGTGCCCCAGTGATAGTTCGCAGAATCGTTGACTGAGCTCGCTGAATAATTTCAACGTTGGTTTTTTAAGCTTTTCCCCAGAGTTCACAGCCGTATGTCCAGATGGGTTTCAGGACGGTATTGTAGAGGAGTACTTTGTACTCTAAACTAAGGGGAGAGTTGCAATTAATAAGCCAGTGAAGATTAGCTGCTTTAAATTTCATATGAGTCCTTTTAGATTATATATGTCGCCGCCAGGTGAGGCGTCTATCTAGGTGCACGCCGAGATATTTTACTACGTCTGCTTGTGGGATGCATGTATTGTTCAGTGTACAAGGGGGGCAGGTTTGTCTGTTCAGTGTGAAGGTTACATGTCTGCTTTTAGTCTCGTTTATTTTAATACGCCAGTCCGCAAACCATCTTTCCACAATTTTTAGATGACAAGCAAGTTGTGCCGTTGCCTTTTCTGGGCATCTAGATCGGCTAAGTATTGCGGTATCATCAGCAAACGTAGACGTTGTGAGCTGATAGTTCGTGGGTATGTCTGCTGTGTATAGGATGTAGAGAACGGGGCCCAGAACGCTACCTTGGGGGACTCCTGCATTGATAACGCGGTCGTGTGAGGTCGAACTGTTACACCTGATTGAGAATACTCTTTTGAAGAGATAAGATTCAAACACTATGTGTGTTCTGGGGAAGCAGTTTTCTTATCTTGTACATTAGTACTTCCAGCCAGACTCGGTCAAATGCTTGTGCAACATCTAAAAATATAGCTGTGCAGCATTCCCGGTGCTCAAAAGCAGTACGAATTTCGTTTGTGATGCGATTGACCTGTTCGATCGTACCATGATTTTTGCGAAAGCCAAATTGATGCGATGGTATTGTATTTTGCCTTTTTAAAAGAGAGTCAGTTGTTTTAAAAATGCTTTTTCGAACAGTTTCAAGAGACATGTTAGGAGACTGATTAATCTGTAGGATGATGGTTGCGTTTTGTCTTTGCCTGGTTTGGGAATCATCACTATGACCGCCTTTTTCCACCTTTGGGGATAGTATCAAAGTTTCGTGATAGCGTTGAAGAGATGGCATAAAGGCAGAACCGCACACGGTGGGAGTTTTATGATCATTTTTGGTGTGACCAAGTCATGTCCAAACGATTTTTTGTGCTTAAGATCTTTTATGACAGAAACTGTCCCACTTTCGCTAAATGTTATTGGATTTATTGGTGGCAAGTTTTTAGTAACTGCTGGTAGGACAAATGAGTTACTAGCAGAATTTGGCTGGAATACTTTCTGAAGGTGATCGGCAAACGCATTAGCTTTCTTCTCTTTCTTCGTCGCTGCGTATCCAGCTTCCCGAAGGGCCTCGCAGTGGTATGACTGTTTCAGCCGGTGCCTGAATATTTTTGTATGCTTTCCACAAAGGGTTCTTTTTGCTGGTGGGCGATAGTTGTTGTATGTAAAGATGCTGGGCGTTTGCTTCATCAAGCTGAAGTGCACTGGTAAGTCTGCGTGTTGCTATTTTTAGATGTTCTTTAGCCTTTGGAGAGCCTTTGATTCTGCCACTCTCTTCTTAGTCTTCGTTTTTCTAGTACTAGTTGTTCGATTTCCCGATTCGTCTTTGTGTGATTTATCAATGTGTGAGTGTCTGGAGGGGTAGAGGCCTTGGCTGCAGCAACAAGTGTTGCATCTGTCGATTCGGTCAGGCGATCAACATACTCATCGGTATTTACTGTTTGAGTTGGATCCATGTGAGTACAAACATATTTTACGTACTTTGCCCAGTTGGTCCTGTTGCCTGTCAGCCTGTAGGGTCGCTCGGTTATATGTGGTCGATGCCTAAGAGTAAGTAGAACTGAAGAGTGATCAGATGATAGTTCTGCAAGTGATTCGGCCGTAATATTATTTCTTTGGATCTTTCTTGTTATTGCAAAGTCAATAAGATCCGGGAGCTTGTTTGGATCTGCTGGCCAGTATGTAGGCCTACCCGGACTCACATAATCGAGTTTATTTCGCGGCTTAATGAGCGCGTTGTATAGTTGCTTGCCCTTTGGAGTCAAAAGGCGTGGTCCCGTATGCTTGGCATTGTAGTCGCCGGCCGCTATGAATCGCTCACCGAGGGTGTTGAAAAATTCAAGAATTGGTCCTCAGAAACTACAAAACGAGGTGGGCAGTAGACTGCGGCCAGAGTGACGGGGCCGCTGGTGGATGGCATGTTAATGGAAGTGGATTGCAAGTAGTCCATTTAAGTTCTATTATGAAGGTGGTGTTTGATGCGACTTCTGATAAGTATACCAGTGCCGCCGTGGGCTTTGAAGTCCGGATGGTTTGTGGCGTAGAACATGTATCCTGGAATATGGAAGTTGTGCTTATCCGTTAGATGTGTCTCGGAGAGGAGCATGACGTCGATATTTTTTTCGGATAAGAACTGGGCAAGTTCGAGTTTATGCCGTGAAACGCCATTGGCGTTCCACATAGATATTTGTAGTGGAGACATTATATAGATTTGGATGACACTAGAAGCTGTATCAGCATATTTTGGTTTCGCATAAGCTCTTGCATTGTGGTTTGCATGAATGTCATAAATTCTTTTAAAGTTTGTTGGAGTGATATCATCATCGTTTCAATGCCAGTGGATATATGCTGCGTTTGTTCGTTTAACTTAGTTACTTCCTGTTCTTGCCGCGTAGTAGTCGTCTTTTGTGTTAACGGATTCACAGTTTTAAGTCCCGATTTTAAGGCACTAGCAAAGGAAACGCTAGGGTTGGTACGATGTGTGGGAGGGGGGTGCAGTGTAAGACGAGCCCGATTGTGGCGGAGTGCCACTCATGTGGGTGGTCTGAGCACGTATTGATTGTCCACGTTTGTTAAGAAGGTTCTTTAGGTCCTTGTATACTACGCAGCCACGCCAATTCGCTGTGTGACTCTCACCGCAGTTGCTGCACATTTTCGCGCTTCTACGATTTCAGTGGTCGAAACAGTTGCCTCAATCCCTTTGAGAACAACCTGTAGGCCCCTTGCGCTCTTTAATTGGTATGTATAATATTTTTTCCTGCATCATCCAAGAACTTGGTTAGTAGACGATGTGTAGCCTCGGTTTCAGTTTGAACCTTTGTTTCGTGTATGTTCCCTTTTCTTATGGGGACTTCCGAAAAATGAGTCTTCTCCTATGAGTGTGGCAATTTTGTTCACTAATGCAGTTGAGCTTTTTCGCGAATGTACGAGGGTCGTTTGATAAGTCCGTGACTTTTTGAATAAAATATATTTTTTTCGTCAAAGTAGCGTTTTATTTCTCAACATAATCTCCTTTTAGCTCTATACATTTAGTCCAGCGTTTTTCCAATTTTTTTATTCCTTCCAAATAATAGGTTTTCTCAAGGCCCTCAAAATAGTCGTTTGTTTCTGTGATGACCTCTTCATTTGACCCGAATCTCTTACCGCCGAGCCATTTCTTCATGTTTGGAAACAAAAAATAGTCACAGGGGGCTAAATCTGGAGAATATGCTGGATGGGGTAGCAGTTCGTAGCCCAATTTATGAAATTTTGCCATGCTGACTACACACGTGTGCACCCGTGCATTGTCCTGATGGAACAGCACTTTTTTTCGCCAAATGCGGTCGTTTCTGCTTCAAATCAATATCGAATCTGTCCAAAAGCTCTGAATAATATTCGCCGGTGATCATTTTACCCTTTTCAAGGTAATCGATGTGAATGATACCTTGTGCATCCCAAAAAACTGTGGCCATGACCTTGTTGGCCGACAGACCCACCTTGGCCTTCTTTGGTGCACGTTCACCCGGAGAAACCCACTGTCTTGATTGTTCTTTGGTCTCTGGTGTGGTGTGGTGGATCCATGTTTCGTCTACGGTAACGAAACGGCGCAAAAATTCGTTTGGATTGCGGTTGAACATCGCCAAACACTCCTTTGAAATGGTCACACGGTTGCGCTTATGGTCGTGTGTGAGCAATCGCGGCACCCATCGCGCGGAAAGCTTTTTCATGTCCAAATATTCATGTAAAATGTGATGTACCCGTTCAGTTGAGATGCCTACAGCCTCAGCTACCTCACGCACTTTCATTCTCCGATCATCCAATATCATTCCATGGATTTTGTCGACGATTTCTGGCATGACGACCTCTTTTGGGCAACCTGAACGTTCGGCATCACTTGTACTGGTACGACCACAACGGAACTCAGTAAACCATTTCTTAACCATTGAAATTGATGGTGCAGAGTCCCCATAATATTTATCAAGTCTTTCCTTGGTTTCGGTGATGGATTTTTTTACGCAAAAAATAATGCTTAATTAGCACACGAAATTCACTTTTTCCATTTTCGTTAAAATTCACGAGATCGTCTGCTTTCAATGCCTATAAAACGCAAACTAAGAAACGCAGCTTTCTCAAAATTTTACAGTCAGCTGTTAATCGATAACTGCTGACAGGAGCAGTGTTGTATTTAGAGCAGGTGCGCGGCAAATACAAAAAGTCACGGACTTATCAAACGACCCTCGTATATTGGAGGAGGCTTGACCTTCTTAGATGACTTTGCCGGTTGTTCTCTTTCATCAGTAGAAATTGCCAGCAGCTCAAATTTGTTGGTATTGTTGTTGTTGTTGCTAGTATTTACGCTTGCAATTTTTGATTTATTTTCGGTTTGTTGATTTTTGTAATTTTGTGGGCTGAGTTTTCTTTTTATTGTTATGTAGCGATCTATTCCCGTCTGTATGGGCGACCCGGCGTTTTTGTTTACGTTTTGGATTGCTAACAGCGCAGCAGAACCGTTAGTTTTTTGTTTTGTTTTGATCGCTGGCCCAGTGAGAGCAAGTGCTTGCGTCGACGAAATTGCGCGAGCTGACGATACCGTAGCAGTTGTTGTTGTGATTGAAGTTGCAGTGGTTGTTGTTGTCACCGTACTATTTACCGTAGGTAAGCGCAAAGAGAATTCGCAAGTGTTTGGAGCTTGCGGGTTTTGTGACGACACTAGTAGTGAGGGAGAGCAAGAACGCGCTCTTTCTTGAGTTGTTGGCAGAGGTAAAATCGTCGGGTTTGGGGTGATTGACCGCTCGCTGTCTACAGAAGTCGCGGAGACGTAAGAGAAATACGCGTTGTTTCGTTGCAGTGAGAGCCGTCGATCGTCTTGCTCGCGTTGTCGCTGAGCGTGAGTGTCGTTCTGACTCATAGTTGTTATTTTTGATCTTTTGTTTGAAGATGTAAAACTATTGTACTTGATTACACTATTTCAAACACAGAATGTGTAATCGAGCGATGGTGCATCGCACAGAGCGTCTCTTTCGCTTTCGGTTTTATTTTCTTATTTTAGTAAATATTCACTTCACTCGAATTAATTGATTTTTTTGTGCGGAGCTCGATAAAAACACGTCTTACCCCGACAGAAGTTAATCGGTACTCCAAGATGGGTGTCGGTGGTTGTTCCTCGGGCAGGGTGCTCGCGGTGGCGAGTCCTGTGATGGGCGGGGTTGACTCTTCCTGCCCGTTGGTAACGCCTCCTTTATCCTCCCTCTTCCGGAACGGGTGCCACCGGACTACCTCGTCGTTCTTGGGTCCTAGCATGTCCTCCATCAGTTCTGTGTGTCTCGGGTCGTCCTGGTTCTGGTGGTTGGCTGTCACACTTGGTCCCTCTGTGTTTTGCTCCGGGTATTTGATGGCGGTCGCGCGGTTGCCGGCTGCATCTCCTTGCTCTGTGTCCTGATTCCTGTGTGAGATGCCAGCCGCGCGGTTGCCGGCTGCATCTCCTTGCTCTGTGTCCTGATTCCTGTGTGAGATGCCAGCCGCACGGTTGCCGGCTGCATCTCCTTGCTGGTTCCTGTGTTCTGAGTCCTGGTTTTCATGTGATATGTCGGCCGCGCGGTTGCCGGCTGCATCTCCCTGTTCTACGTGCTGGTTCCTGTGTTCTGAGTCCTGGTTTTCATGTGAGATGTCGGCCGCGCGGTTGCCGGCTGCATCTCCTTGTTCTACGTGCTGGTCCTTGTGCGTGTCCTGATTCCTGTGTTCCGGGTCCTGGCTCTTTATTGGTGTGGCGGTTCGGGTTCCCAGGTGCAATGTTACTCCCCCGCAGGTTAGAGTCGTGTTGATGGCCCCAAGGAAATCCAGTCCCAGCAACACGTCGTCCAATACAACGGGTAATATTAACATCTGCACCTGGGTGCAAGATGTTCCCAGTTGTATGTCCGCCCATGTTGCTCGCGTGAGTTCCTTACGGGTGCCATCTGCTAAGGCGACCACTGTCTTCACCTGGCATTGGTTCTCTGGGTTCTCGATCTTCTGTGCCAGACGTTCTCCAATGAAGCTCCTTGTTGCTCCTATGTCGACGGTTGCCCACACCACGTATCCGTCCGCCGTGGACTCGCAATAATCTTGCTACTTCCGGATGGTTGTGGTCGCTGCCCCCGCTGCATCTGGTTTCAGTGGGGGCGGTTGTCCGTTTCCCGACGTTTGGGTCGGGCAACAGTCCACGGTGCGTACTCCCCGCTTGCCGCATGTCCAGCAGAAGAAGATTCTCTGCCCCCGACATTCCCGAATGAAATGTCCTATTTCCCCGCAGTTCCGGCAGGCCTCTCGGGCGTTGATTTTCACCTGTTCCTCTGAAGTCGTCGGGGCCGGTGGTACGTTGAGGTTGGGGTGCGACGCCCCGTTCCCTGGTGTCCATGATGCCCCTCGTTGAGCGCCGTTCCGTGCATTACCTGTCCCCCTCGTCCGCTGTTGGTACGAACTCCACAGTTGTTGCTGTTGTTCCCGCTCCCTGGTGACTTCGTAGTTTATTACCAGGGCCGTCAATTCCCGGAGTGTCTGGAAGTCGTGCCGCCTTACGAAGAGTTGGTATTGGGGTTGCAGGTTTTCGTAAACCCTCTGCAGTTCCTGGGCCTCCATGTATCCGGCTCTGCGCATCATCAGGCGAATGTCGACCATATATGTTTTGTATGGTTCCCCCGCCTTTTGATAGCGCAGTCGGATCTCGTCCTCCAGTCGCTGGAAGTAGCGAGGCGGCAGGAAAAAATCGAGGAATTCCTTCCGGAAAACGGTCCACGTCTCTCCTTGCAGTCCGCTTGTCCGGAACCAATCCTCGGCGGTACCCGTTAACAACTCTGGAAGGGCCTGTGGAATGTCTCGGGTGTCGATCCTGTACGTCGTTGCTCGTTCCTCCAATCTTTCGATGAAACGCAGGGGGTCTGATTTGCCGTCGAAGGTGATTCCCCATCTGCGCATGCGGTCCGCTGTGTGGGCCAGTGTCATGCTGTCGTGTCGCTCGGATCCTTCCGAGCATCCTGGTTCCTGTCGCTCGGTTGCTCGGAGTGCTGTGGGTACGGGCACGGGGATGGTCAGACTCGGCACTATTGGTTTTGTCTCCTCGGGCGGCCTGATGCTTATCTTCGGCCGATCCTCCATCGTGAGTGGCCTTGCTGGTGAACTCCCGACCGTCCTGTCAGTGGGACGTCTCCTGTCCGGACTCACGGCACTGCCACCCTCTAGGGTGGCCAACCGCTCCAAGGTGGCCGATGAGTGGTCCTTCCTGTGTATGAAGGTGGTCATGCGGGACCGCAATTCCTCCACGGTGCCTCCTCGGTCCAAGTTGAACTCGTCAGCCAGTGCCTCCAGTTCCGGCTTCCTCCGGAAAGAGATCCAGCGGACGCCCACCATCGTTGGTTCTGGTCGCTTTTTTATTCGGCTTGAAGAGTTCCCGTGTTTCTTCGGTGTCACGGTTGGGTATTTACGCTGGCTCGAGGATGTCCTTATTCGCGACTCGGCGGGGATTAACCTGGTTCCAGGATGTTTTGTTGTACGCGGCGGGGTTTTCACTTGACCCTTTTTTCTTTTGGGATTCTCTTGGAGATCTCCTTTTCTTTTGTTCTTTAAATTTTTATTGTCCTTGTTTTCTTTTGCTTGGTCCCGAAGTGTCTTCTTGAGCTGCTGCTGCTTGACTGCCTTTTGCCAGCCAGCAGCCCGCCTTATATACAGAATGATCGGGCTTCGGGCGACCCGATCGGAAAACACGATAGCCCTCGGCTCGCTCACCCCCCGATGGCGACTTCGGCAGGTCCTCTTCTCTCTCCCGTCGAGTTACCTCGGGCGAGAGGTGCGGTGCTAGGCGTCTCCCTACGGGCCTCGTGTCTGCGAAAGTGCGCGCCCCTTTTAACTTATTTGCCTTGTCTGTTGTTAACCCCTGAATACCCTTGTTTCCTGTATATATGTATACTCCCTCGAACGTGTATTCGCTGGTGTCTGTCACGTGCCTTCCCCTTTTCCCCTTTTAATTAACATTTTTTTTATTGCCCTTGATACACTTAACTTTTTTTCATAAAAAATATGCGAGAACTTGAAAAAACAGAATCGAGACAAAAATAGAAACAAAACATACAAGAAAATAAAACCAGCCGCGTGTCTGCCGTTAGGCCACGTGTTTTGTCTCAACGCCCTCTCCCCCGGCTCCTAAGTCGGTCTCGTGGTTCTTTAGGCCACAGCCTCTCCTAGTTTCGTCTTTTTCGTCTCAGGGTCCCTGCTCGGGCGCCACCTGTAAGGTAGCGTCTGAAGGCTGGGGTGCGCTCAGTCGCGCCAGGGCCACTTTACAGGAACAATTTGTAAAATTTGCTGAGACCCGAGCCGAAACCAAGAGAGTGACCTTCTGAGGTTTTGGAGTCATCGCAGAGACGAACACGTGGTGTCCCGCTGGACGCCTGTCCGCCTTCGCGCACGCCCACACTGTGTGGCGACGCCTGACTAGTGGCCGCCCGCGAGATTGGGTTTATCTCGGAACCAGGTATTTACCTCGTGTTCCGGGATTCACCGACTCGCGGCTGTTCTCGAGGTTCCACTGTATGTGCTGGGTATTTACCGGCTTGCGCCTCCTTCGCCATCGCACACGCGCGCTCTGCCTGTTGCCGTCAGACCAGTGGCCACCATCCGTGACTCGGCTAATCTCGGAACCGTGTATTTACCTCGTTTTCCGGGATTCACCGGCTCGCGGTTGTTCTCGAGGCTCCACTGTATGTGCTGCGGCTTGCACATCAGTGGAGCCCTGGAACAGCTTGGGCCACGTGGTCTCGAGCCCCCTTTACCCTCGCACACACGCTCTGCCTATCGACGTCAGACCAGTGGCCACCATCCGTGACTCGGTTAATCTCGGAACCGGGTATTTACCTCGTGTTCTGGGATTCACCGGCTCGCGGTTGTTCTCGAGGCTCCACTGTATGTGCTGGGTATTTACCGGCTTGCACATCAGTGGAGCCCTGGAACAGCTTGGGCCACGTGGTCTCGCGCCCCCTTTGCCCTCGCACACGCTCTGCCTATCAACGTCAGACCAGTGGCCACCATCCGTGACTCGGTTAATCTCGGAACCGGGTATTTACCTCGTGTTCCGGGATTCACCGGCTCGCGGTTGTTCTCGAGGCTCCACTGTATGTGCTGGGTATTTACCGGCTTGCACATCAGTGGAGCCCTGGAACAGCTTGGGCCACGTGGTCTCGCGTTCGCCGCCTGCGCCGACACATTCACACACTTACACACTCACACATTCACGCGCCCTTTTGTTCCCTTTGGCAGACATGCGCACTTTCATTTGTAAACATCGTCTTTATTTTATTAACTTAGCCTAAAAAACTAACTAATACCTATGCCTACCCTTGCCCTACCTAAACACCGTCTCCTCTGCCCGGGAACCCGGGCCCTGCCTAAAATCAACCATGTGGCGGCTCGCTCAACTTGGTCCGCGCGTCTGTTGATATTATCCTCCTCCTTGTCCTCTTCCCTTCTGCTCTGGGTGTCGTCCTTTTGTTGTCCTTCTGTGGTCGTCCTTGGCAAAGGATCCGTCGTCCTCGTAGGTGTTCTTTCTTTTTCACTCGCTACACACGCGTCCTTTCTTATATATTTCGGCTTGACCCACTTTTGCTTCCGCACGGTCTAAGTTCTCCACTTCGAGTGTCAAAATTAGCGCGTGCCGCAATTAATTTCCCCCTCCATGTGCCGGCGTTAATCCCAGCTGCGCAGTCGCCAAGCTTAAGCTATCCACGCATTCTGCCGCGCTCTCTCGGCTGCTGTGACTGCAGCGCTCTCTCGGCTGCTGTGACTGCAGCGCTCTCTCGGCTGCGGTGACTGCAGCGCTCTCTCGGCTGCGGTGACTGCAGCGCTCTCTCGTTTGGCTGCGCTCGCTCTGTCGTTCGGCTGCGCTTGCTCTGTCGTTCCGCTCGCTCTACTGCGGCGCTCGCTCTGTCGTTCGGCTGCGCTTGCTCTGTCGTCCGGCGCTCGCTCTGCTGCGGCGCTCGCTCTGTCGTTTGGCTGTGTTCGCTCTGTCGTTCGACGCTCGCTCTGCTTCGGCGCTCGCTCTGTCGTTTGGCTGGTGTTCGCTCTGTCGTTCGCCGCTCGCTCTGCTGCGGCACTCGCTCTGTCGTTTGGCTGCGCTCGCCTTTTCCCATTGCCTGACTGTACTTGCTCTCTCCGTTGTTTTTTCGGCTGCACCTGTTGTTTTCCCGTTACTTTCGAGCTGCGCTCGCTCTGTCCGTTGTTTTGGCTGCGTCTTCTTCCGTTATTCGGCTGCGCCTGTTGTTTTTCCCGTTGTTTTCGAGCTGCAAGAGAGCAAGCGCTCTCTCTGCTGGTGTTCGACGTCCGCGTGGTGAGCGAGCATATACCCTGTAACCACTTATACCTACTCTTAGGGTAGTCTGACTGGACTAAAACGCCGGGTTTTCTTGGTTTTTAACTAAAAATTGTCCTTCATTGGAAAATAAACTTAAACCTATTTAGTACTTATATCTAAAGAAAAGAAATATTTACATAAAATAAAAGAAAAATAACAAAAAATGTGGGGACTCTGATTTGAGTCCTCACAAGATCATTAAGTAAAAAGGTTTTGTCGATAGAAGGACAGAAGAGAGTGTTAAAATTTTGTATACTGTAAGGGTATGGATGTAAAGGGGAACTATAAGGTTCAGTTGAATAAGTTAATTAAAAAAAGTCTACAAACAAATCGGCGGCTGCCTGATCATCAGTTGCTTCCTTATTTTCGTATGAGTTGACAAAGTTATAAAATTGCTTTCGATCCTGAGCAAACTGCAAACGGCAGCGACGCAAATACTTTTTGTTAAAATTTGCATTCAGAGCAATATTGTTTGCTCTTGCAGCAATATAACGTGTAAAATCAGAAGGATTGCGAGCTAATTTAAACTTTTTAAAATACCGCGATTTCAAATTTTTCAGCCTTACTAACTCGCGTGAAAACCAAGGAGGCCTATTGGACTTTACGGGAAAAGTAACAGGAACACATTGATCAAAAAATGAGTTTATAGATGAATAAAAAAATGAAATGCATGTATTAAGATCAGAACATGAATGTTCATGTTCCAAAATTAAAGAATTCAATTTTTGTAAATCGGTCCTACGAAAACAACGTGATTTTATTATAGGGGAAACTGTTGCATTTTGCATAGAAGTTGGCAGAGTTAAAACCAGGTCCAATGTAGGATGATGGGGATCTCCAGGAAGAGGTAAGGGATTCATTCTAGAGATAGTATTTAGTAAAATGTAGGAAGAGAAAATTAAATCAAACATTCTACCATTACAATTAGGAACAGTGTTTATTTGATAAAGAGAGGCCATTTAAAAAAGAGTTAAATACAGAGTGCACCAATATATCGGATCGAGATGACCAAGTAACTTCTGGTAAGCTGAAATCACCAAAAACCAGCAGATAATCTCTATCAGATAGTTTGGAGGCAACAGATTGGATGGATGAAAGATGGTCCAGGTAGACAGATTTAACAGATAAGGGAGGAATATATGAACGGGTAATGTAAATTGAGCAGTTTTCTACATCAGGTTTTAACCAGGTTTCGGTAAATATTAGAATTTGATGATCGAACGATACACTATTCAAAAACAAATTAGAGAGCTTAAAATTTAGGCCTCTAACGTTTTGATAAGCGAAGTAGAGATGGGATATTTCTACTGGTTTTTTGATGTTCCACTAGAAGAAGAAGAGGCCGCGAGAAGTTGAAGGAAGCGGTACCTCAGTTCGACTTTTTAGATTTGGAGAATACTCTTGTACAATTAAGTCAGGCGGCCAGAAGGTTCCGCTGCAAACAGATTGAAAATTGTCTGCAGGTAAACTTATTTTCAAGGATGAGATATCTCGCGTGTAGTTAAATTTAAACTTTTCTACAACAATGTTCGGTACAGAAATTTTCGATTGAATATATGATTTTACATCATCAATCGAAGTATTGGGTACAAGGTTTGAAACGAAAACCTGTTTCTTGGGCTTAACCGCGACTAGCGATTTTATGTTTGAAACAAAACCGTTTGAGTATTGACGGCAGTGTTATCAAAAGAATTTTGAAGATTCTTTTTGGATAAAGGCGCGACTGGAGAGGTGACGATCAAAAGTGGTGGATCGCATAAAACAGCCGGGACGGCTGGAGGAATGTTAGGAGACGTAGAACGGGTTGAGTAGGCCATAACTGGAGATGTTATACCTAAAGGAGTTGCCGGTGGAAGTACGGAAGGCTCATCGGAACATTCGAAACAAGTTAATTGAGTTTCCATATCTGAAAATTCAGATTGGAGATTTGAAAATGCTGCATGCAGAATTTAGTCAGGGTCAGACTGCTTGGAAATTAAACGGATTGGGTGCATTCCTTTTAAGCACTTTACTTTGCTTTATCGGCTACAGTTTCACCATCATCTTCACAAGGCCCAAAACTTACATCTCCTAATGTTATAGTTTGTGGTGTGTGTATCCTTGTCAGCGCACTCTTTATGAAGCTACGCATCTACATAAATGCTCTAAATGAGGTCAGATTCTGGAAACTTCCATAGAAAACATTACTAATGGACATCGTTTGTCCTTGTCCATTTCCCGGATGAATCTCACCCATCAGTGGGATGTTCGCAGTCCGAAGACCGTTTAAGACCAACGATCTCTACTCTGACTCGACTCCTTTTCGATGTGCACGATTGCTACCAAAGATCCGGATGAAATAATAAAGGAATCCATGGAGATACATCATCTGATTTGCGGAGCTGCTGCCACCTCCAACAAGTACTTGACCTATCAGCTGCTAACGATCATTTATTTATTTTTTATTTATTTATTTAACGTCGACTTAAAATTAAAATTAAAATTAGATTATATTTTTTAAATTAAAATTTGAAATATAAAAAAGAATAAAATAAAAGTTTCCGATTTAGATTTTAAAATTAAATTTTGAAATATAGTAAATCAAAAATTTAAAATTAATTAAAAATATTGATTAAAAATAGATATTTTTAAATTTAGGCTGGGGATAACAAAACAAGAATTCCCGTTCCAACATTTGCTTCAAAGGATTGGGGAAAACCCAGTAAAACACAATCAGATCGGTAGATTGATATTAGTTGTTAGCATGTAGTATTAATTGATTAAGGGTAGACAGTTTAACAGAGTAAAGGGAGGACTCGGAGTTGAAAACTCTAGACAGTGTGTTGTAGTCAGCACAGAGAACTCTGAAAGGGTCATGCAAGCTGTAGTTAGTATTACAAAAGGCCAAGGATAGTGGCATAAAATTACTAGTAACTCTAGAAGGAATACAGAAATTAATTTGAGTAAGCAGAGTGGGGGAATCTATATTGTACTTTATTAGCTTTACAATAAACATAACGCCCAACATAATACGACGGTTAGTTAAAGAAGGTAGGTTAATTAGAAGTAGTCTACTAGAACATGGTGGTAAGTCTACACCCGGAACCCAATTAAAACTGCGCAAGGCAAAGAGTAGAAACTGCTTTTGAACAGACTCAATTCTATCTTGGTAAATATGGTATTGCGGCGACCACACGCAAGACCCATATTCAAGAGTTGGACGAACAAGAGAAGTGTAAAGCAACTTTGTCGTGTAAGGATCCTCGAATTCTTTGGCCCATCTTTTGATAAACCCGAGTAGTCGAAATGCCTTATTGACAATTGGTGTAATGTGACGATCAAATTTCAATTTATGATCAAAGAGGATACCTAAATCAGCTACTTCAGAATTCTTAAGAGTGGGGTTAAGTTAAGATTGTAATTGATGACATGATAGTTACATCTGAAAAATGACATAACTTTGCACTTCAAACAGTTAAGATGCAGCAGATTATGGCTGCACCATTTAAAAAACAAATCAAGATCTGGTTGAAGAAGGTTATTTTCAGGATCACTGTGTGCAAAAAGAGTTTCACATCATCAGCATAAATAAGAATGTTAGAGTGAAGGAATATTGAAGCGAGATCGTTAATAAAAAGGTTAAATAGCAATGGTCCAAGGTGGCTGGCCTGAGGAACACCAGAAGTAACTAAGATCGGCTTAGAAAGACGGTCTTTAAAAAGAACTCGTTGAGACCTGTTAGTTAAATAATCAGATATCCACAAGATGAGCTTTTGAGGAAAACTAATCAAATTTAGCTTATGAATTAAGAGATCATAATTTACGGAGTCAAATACTTTACTGAAGTCAGTATAGACCACATCAGTTTGCATTTTGTTCCGAAATCCTAAATTAATGTGAGATGAAAATTCTAAAAGATTAGTAGCTGTTGATCTTGCCTTTATAAACCCATGTTGATGGGGTGAAATTATAGATTTACACATAAAAGTTAACTGAGCCGTAAAATTTTTTTCAAAAATCCTAGGAATTGCGGACAATTTGGAAATGCACCTATAGTTCTTCACGTCATGATTAGAACCACTTTTGTGAAGAAGAATGGAAAAAGAGTTTTTCCAAATAGGTGGGAAATAACTATTGGATAGTGACAAGTCAAATAGCTTATGAATTGGATTCAAAATCGAATCAGCACAAAACCTAAGTACGCATGCTGGAACTCCGTCAGGGCCAGGAGAGAAAACGGGTTTTATCGATTTAAGATTAAGTAAAGAGGTTTTATCGATAGAAGGACAGAAGAGAGTGTTAAAATGTTGTATACTGTAAGGGTATGGATGTAAAGGGGAACTATAAGGTTCAGTTGAATAAGTTGATTGAAAAAGTCTACAAACAAATCGGCGGTTATAAAATTGCTTTGGATCCTGAGCAAACTGCAAACGGCAGCGACGCAAATACTTTTTTTAAAAATTTGCATTCAGAGCAATATTGTTTGCTCTTGCAGCAATATACGAGGGTCGTTTGATAAGTCCGTGACTTTTTGAATAAAATATATTTTTTTCGTCAAAGAAGCGTTTTATTTCTCAACATAATCTCCTTTTAGCTCTATACATTTAGTCCAGCGTTTTTCCAATTTTTTATTCCTTCCAAATAATAGGTTTTCTCAAGGCCCTCAAAATAGTCGTTTGTTTCTGTGATGACCTCTTCATTTGACCCGAATCTCTTACCGCCGAGTCATTTCTTCATGTTTGGAAACAAAAAATAGTCACAGGGGGCTAAATCTGGAGAATATGCTGGATGGGGTAGCAGTTCGTAGCCCAATTTATGAAATTTTGCCATGCTGACTACACACGTGTGCACCCGTGCATTGTCCTGATGGAACAGCACTTTTTTTTGCCAAATGCGGTCGTTTCTGCTTCAAATCAATATCGAATCTGTCCAAAAGCTCTGAATAATATTCGCCGGTGATCGTTTTACCCTTTTCAAGGTAATCGATGTGAATGATACCTTGTGCATCCCAAAAAACTGTGGCCATGACCTTGTTGGCCGACAGACCCACCTTGGCCTTCTTTGGTGCACGTTCACCCGGAGAAACCCACTGTCTTGATTGTTCTTTGGTCTCTGGTGTGGTGTGGTGGATCCATGTTTCGTCTACGGTAACGAAACGGCGCAAAAATTCGTTTGGATTGCGGTTGAACATCGCCAAACACTCCTTTGAAATGGTCACACGGTTGCGCTTATGGTCGTGTGTGAGCAATCGCGGCACCCATCGCGCGGAAAGCTTTTTCATGTCCAAATATTCATGTAAATGTGATGTACCCGTTCAGTTGAGATGCCTACAGCCTCAGCTACCTCACGCACTTTCATTCTCCGATCATCCAATATCATTCCATGGATTTTGTCGACGATTTCTGGCATGACGACCTCTTTTGGGCGACCTGAACGTTCGGCATCACTTGTACTGGTACGACCACAACGGAACTCAGTAAACCATTTCTTAACCATTGAAATTGATGGTGCAGAGTCCCCATAATATTTATCAAGTCTTTCCTTGGTTTCGGTGATGGATTTTTTACGCAAAAAATAATGCTTAATTAGCACACGAAATTCACTTTTTTCATTTTCGTTAAAATTCACGAGATCGTCTGCTTTCAATGCCTATAAAACGCAAACTAAGAAACGCAGCTTTCTCAAAATTTTACAGTCAGCTGTTAATCGATAACTGCTGACAGGAGCAGTGTTGTATTTAGAGCAGGTGCGCGGCAAATACAAAAAGTCACGGACTTATCAAACGACCCTCGTAACGTGTAAAATCAGAAGGATTGCGAGCTAATTTAAACTTTTTAAAATACCGCGATTTCAAATTTTTCAGCCTTACTAACTCATGTGAAAACCAAGGAGGCCTATTGGTCTTTATGGGAAAAGTAACGGGAACACATTGATCAAAAAATTTGTTCATAGATGAATAAAAAAAATGAAATGCATGTATTAAGATCAGAGCATGAATAAAGAAATGACCAATCATGTTCCAAAATTAAAGAATTCAATTTTTGTAAATCGGTCCTACGAAAACAACGTGATTTTATTATAGGGGAAACAGTTGCATTTTGCATAGAAGTTGGCAGAATTAAAACCAGGTCCAATGTAGGATGATAGGGATCTTCAGGAAGAAGTAAGGGATTCATTCTAGAGATAGTATTTAGTAAAATGTAGGAAGAGAAAATTAAATAAAGCATTCTACCACTACAATTAGGAACAGTGTTTATTTGATAAAGAGATAGCTCCGAGAGGCCAATTAAAAAAGAGTTAAATACAGAGGGCACTAATATATCGGATTGAGATGACCAAGTAACTTCTGGTAAGTTGAAATCACCAAAAAAATAGCAGATAATCTCTATCAGATAGTTTGGAGGCAACAGATTGGATAGATGAAAGATGGTCCAGGTAGACAGATTTAACAGAAGAGGGAGGAATATACGAGCAGGTAATGTAAATTGAAATTTGACACATCGTCATTTTAACACATAAAAATTCTAAGGAAGAACCATGGTCTAATGGAACAAGTTCGGAAGGAAGATCTGACCTTACAGCTATAAGAACACCACCTCCAATTCGTGATAAACGGTCACATCTGAAGGAGGTGTACTTATTAGGAAAAATTGAGCAGTTATCTACATCAGGTTTTAACCAGGTTTCGGTAAATATTAAAATTTGATGATCGAACGATTGAATAGTGATTCAAAAACAAATTAGAGAGCTTAGAATTTGGGCCTCTTACGTTTTGATAAGCAAAGTAAAGATGGGATAATTCTTGTCTTTGATGTTGGAGACATAGCTTGGTAAAGCGAGAGAGCAAATTCAAAACCGTCGAATTTGCTACTTTCTTCTCTTGCCAAATAATTCTCTATTTGATTGCAATCATTTCGATCGTTGAGGGTAGCAATAGGGCAATCAAGAAGAACAACAAAATTTGGTAGAATTGTGCACTCGCTGCTCAACTAAACAAAGGGCGGCAAAGTGGGCGAGAAGCTGCAACATTTATCCATGCAACTGATGCAACTAAAAATCAGTTTTACCGCAGCAGGTCTATTCAATTTTGTTCGCACGCTCTACTTTACGGTGAGTCCATAGAAGGAGAATATGACATTAGTTTCCTTTTAATGTTTAAATATTTTAATAATACTTATGAACTTGATTCATCAGATCAGCGAAGCAACAACCACTTATCTCATTATCCTGCTGCAATTCACATCAAGTAGTCCCCCTACTGGTACCTCTTTTGAGTGTTGTGAGGCTTTGCATAACACCACAAATCACACGATTCCTGATTCGTAGCTCACGAATCACACGGTTCCTGATTTGTAGCTCTACGTCCCAATGTGTGCAGCATATACTATTTAGTGTTTCCCTTAGCCGATGTTGGTTTTGCATTCCAATATTATTGTATGTCAACAGTGTAGTGTACATCCCTGGTCTTTTGTTAATATGTATATCGATATTTGTTTTGGTTAAGTCTCTAGTGACTAGCTGAGCCCTCTATCAACAAACTACCGAACAGTTAATATCGATCAAAGAAAAAGTTGAGCTTTACCATATCTAAGCCCTTGGTCCATCTCTTTTCTCGTCTGACGCCAAGCCATCGTGACCTGCCTCTACACACTTCAAAGTGAGAAAATTTATATTCTTAACTTTTTGAGGCCATCATACACGGTTTTAGTACCGAGTAAGTACTTTGATAGCAGCAGATACTTATTGTTGGCCAAATCGTAATCATTTCCTTGTTTTCTTTAGGCACTTGTTTGAATAGCCCTACGGAGCACCCTAGCGGCATTCTGACTATTTTAACGCAGCCACTGGCTCAAGACAGCACGTGCTTGAGTCGGTCTAGGCGCCCTGCGACATCAATCGGATAAATTTTGTAATACTGACATATTAGTTAGTTATATGCACCTCTGCACGAGGTGTGCACACGCGCCACACATACACATAACCATCCCCCTTAGCGGAATATTTTTTTTTTTTTTTGTTTACTTTGCTTTTGTTTATTGGATCTTCTTGTATAAGAACTAACAATAAGTTTAAAAATCTTAACTATAACATGTTTTTTCTGAACAGTTGAATTATTTTTCCAACTGTTCTATGATTAGACGGCCCTAAAAATTTCTTCGCTGGGTTGGTAGGTCCTTTCGCCGGAGACGGGAGCGACTGCTGAGCTGGGTTTGACCTCTCGCTAGGTGGTTGGGGTGCGAGAAAAGCTTGCTATGGTATTTTTCTTTAAGTTCCTTTGGATGTTTTCATTCCGAACGTACCACGGTGCCCCAGTGATGGTTCTCAGAATCTTTGATTGTGCTCGCTGTATGATGTCAATATTGCTGTTGCTGGCATTGCCCCATAACTGTGAGCCATAGGTCCAGATAGGTTTCAATACAGAATTGTAGAGTAAGACCTTGTGATCTAGGCTGAGCGGAGAACCAGAGTTGATGAGCCAGTGTAAGTTGTTGGCTTTGAGTTTAAGTTGAGTTTTTTTGGCTTCAATGTGCCTGCGCCATGTGAGTCTTCTGTCAAGGTGTACTCCTAGGTACGCTACCTCGTCTGCTTTCGGGAGTGGTATGTTGTTCAACAAGAGTGGTGGGCAATCTTGTCTGTTTAGCGTAAACGTCACGTGTTTGCATTTTTGCTCGTTTACTTTTATTCGCCAGTCAGAGAGCCACTTCTCAATGTCGATGAGGTGCAATGCCAGCTGTGCTGTTAGCACAGCCTTGAACGGCTAAGGATAGCTGTATCGTCGGCAAATGTGGATACCGTTAAGACTGTATAGATGAGGTATAAGGTAGGCCCAAGAACGCTGCTTTGGGGGACACCAGCCTCAATTTTATGATCAGTGGAAGTGGCAGTGTTGCACCGCACTGCAAACTTTCTGCCATAGAGGTAAGACTTTAGAAGTTTGTGTGTGCTTTCGGGTAGGGCTGTTTTAACTTTAAACATTAGGCCGTCAAGCCAGACTCTGTCGAATGCTTGGGATACGTCTAGGAATACTGCTGTACAGTATTCGCGATTTTCAAATGCAGTTCTTATTTCCGTTGTTATACGATTCACCTGTTCAATGGTTCCGTGGCTTTCGCGAAATCCAAATTGATGGTCTGGGATTATGTTGTGGGTTCTCAGATGTAGATTAAGTCGGATCAGCAGGCATTTTTCGAATAGTTTCGAAATACATGAGAGTAGGCTTATTGGTCTGTAAGATGAAGGGACTGTGTGGTCCTTACCAGGCTTTGGAATCATTATGATAATCGATCTCTTCCATCGTTGTGGAAAATATCCAAGTTTGGTGATGGCATTAAAGAGCTGGGTTATGTAGCGAACTGCAGAGTGTGGCAGCTCGATGATCATTTCCGGTGTTATAAGGTCGCAGCCGGGGGATTTTTTCGGGCTGAGATTGTCTTTGATTATTTTAGTTACTTCTTTTGGACGAAACACAATTGGCGTGTGCTGTTGGTGGCAGTTTACGGGTGAGGACGGTAGCGCGAATGTGTTAGTAGCCTGGTTTGGCGTGAATACATTTTGTAGGTGAGCGGCAAATGCGGTGGCTCTGTCTCTATCACTACGGGCCCAGCCGCCTGAGGAATTCCTTATCGGAAAAACGGTTTCAGTCGGTGGGTGTAGAGTTGAGTGGGCTCTCCACAGTGACTTATGTTTTGTGCCTGTTGGTGAGAGTTGCTCGATGTATCGGCGCTGATCGTCTTCCTTCTGTTGTTTCAGAGCGTTGGCCAGTTTCCGTGTGGCTACTTTTAGCTTTTGTTTTGCAGTCGGTGATCTGGAAGATTGCCATTCTCTGCGTAAGCGTCGTTTTACATGGACAAGTTGTTCTATTTGTACATTGGTCTTATTCGAATTAATTGTAATGTTGGTGGTTTTGGGTGTTGCAGTAAGAGCTGCTGCAGTAAGGATGGATTGCAATGTACACGTGCAGCTCTCTATATCAGATTCAGTATTGAGTTTTGGGTTTAGCTCAATGTGTGAACTTATATATTTTTTATACCTGAGCCAGTTTGTTTTATGTGAAGTTAATCTGTATGGTGGTTTCACGTTTTCTGCGTACCGGCGGAGGTGAATTAGTACAGGCGAGTGAGATCAGATGACAGATCTGGCAGACATTCAGCTTTAACCAAACTGCGGGGAATATTTTTCGTAACTGCGAAATCGATCAGGTCAGGCAGCTTATTGAGGTATGATGGCCAGTATGTAGGACTCCCAGGAGAAATATGGTCAAGTTTACTATTGGCTTTTATTATAGTCTTATAAAGCTGTTTTCCTTTTGGATTCACAAGTCGCGATCCCCAGTGAGTATGTTTGGCGTTGTAGTCGCCTGCTGCAATGAAGTGTGGCCCTAGTGCTTGGAAGAAGTCCAGGAATTGATCTTCCAATACTGTGAAACGGGGGGCAGTATACGGCCGCTAGTGTGAGGTAAGTGTTGTCCTCCAGCTGTATGTTGATAGATGTGGCCTGAAGATGATTTTCAGCAAACTCTTTGTAGAAGTGGTGCTTCATTCGGTTCCTTATGAGTATGGCGGTCCCACCGTGTGCTTTTCCGTCGGGATGATTTGTACCATAGAAGTGGTAGTCTCTCATTTGAAAATTGTATTTGTTTGTGAGATGAGTTTCCGAAAGAAGCATAACGTCGATATGCTTCTCATGTAGGAATTGAGCTAGCTCAAGTTTGCGCTGTGAAACGTCATTGGCGTTCCACGTAGCTATGCGTAAGGAAGCCATTATTTATTTGATTGTTGGGATACAAGCATTTGTATCAAAAGGTTTTGGTTACGCATCATGTCTTGAACTGTGGTACGCATAAATGTCAAAAACTCCATCAAGCTCTGTTGTAAGACTTGCATCATACGAGTAGCTTCAGTTTTTGTTGCTCAGGTGGCGTATAGTTTTGGTGTGTTTCCAATTTTGTGTGCACTTCATGTGGGTGTTGGGAATTTTTGTTTGGAGGCATCATACCTGATTTTAGAACGTTAGCAAACGTTGTCTTGTTATTGCTGGTTGGCCAGGGAGCGGAACTTGCTGCTTTTGAGAAAAAGACTTCAGGATTTGTTTCTGATGGTATCTGCGAAGATAATCCTTGGTGTGCCCGCGCCGTATTCATTCTTTTGTGAAGACGGCTTTTTAGCTCTTTGTATATTGGACAGCCTCTGTAGTTTGCTGTGTGATTACCCCCACAGTTATTGCACTTTTTCTCGCTTGCCTTTTCTTTATCAGTTGGACAGTGAGTGGAGTCGTGGAGATCTCCACAGACTACGCACACCGGGCGGAGTGTGCAATACGACCTCGTGTGGCCGTATTCTTGGCAGTTTGTACATTGAACAGGAGCGTTACGTTTATGCGGCTCTTCTACTGTAATCCTACGGTGCAGAACGAGCTGGAGTTTGTAAATTGGGTGAACCTCGTTTTTTTTAAGATGCTTGTTTTCTGGTACAAGCTCAATCTTGAAGAGTGGTTGCGGCTGCCTGTTTCTGTTTTTGATGTTGAACACGCTTTTGGCGCAAAATCCCTTTTCCTTTAGCGCCTCAGTTATCTCTTCGGGCGTAACATCAGACTCAATGCCCTTGAGTACTACTTGTAGGCCCTTGCTGCTTTTAAGCTGGAAGGTGTAGAAGCCAGTTTTTTGTGCGGTAAGATAGTTTGTGACTTTTCTGTAGTTGTCCTCCGTTTTCGTTTGAAGTTTGATTTCGTTGATAGTACCTCTTACGAGAGGAATTATATGAAAGCTATCTTTTCCAATAAGGCCAATCAAAGTATTTACCAGACCGCTTGTGCTCTTCTCGCGGATGTATATTGGAGGAGGCTTTGTTTTCTTCGGTTCGATATCAACGGATCCCAACGGCACGTCCTCAGCGGTATCTGCCAGCAAAGCGAATCTGTTGGTGTTTGCGGGGGCTACTTTGTTGCTCAGGGTAGAGTTGTCGCGTGTATTTTTCGGCTTGTTTTCTGAATCTGAATTTTTCGGGCTAAGCTTTCGCTTACCCAGCTTTTTTGTTTACGTTTTCGTTTTGTTTTGCTCGTAGTGCAGCAGTACCGTTTGTTTCTTGCGGTTTTGCATTTGCTGACTCAGTGAGAGCGTGAGCGGGTGCAGCCGACGACGAGATAGAGCGGGCTGTCGGTATTGCTCCAGCTGTTGTTGTTGGAGGTAGCGGGGCTTGTGTCGGAGCTAAAAGAGCGGGAGAGCAAGAGCGCGCTCTTACTTGATTTGTTGGTAGAACAAGGTTCCCTGGGCTATGGGTTGTTGACCGCTCGATGTCTGCGTTTGGAATTGTCGGGGAGACGTAGGAAAAGTACGCGTTGTTCCGTTGAATTGAGAGCCGGCGTTCGTCTTGCTCACGCTGACGCTGAGCGCGAGTGTCATTCCGACTCATAGTTTTATTATTTAAGATAAAGAATCACTATATATATTTTAGCGATCTTGCATCGCATAGAGCGTCTCTTTCGCTTTCGGATTATGTATATAGTTTATATTATTAGTCGTTCACTTCACTCAAAACAACCGATTTTGTGTGGAGCTCGATAAAAACACGTCTTCACACATCGACGAATTCAATTACAACACACATACACATAACCATCCCCCTTAGCGGAATATAAATTGGTTTTTTTCTGCAAGTACACACAAGCGTACATTGTTGGCCGGCCGAAATGCCACTCATCTTAAATCCATCGTCTTTAACGACATCGACACCTTTGACAACTTAGAAAAAAAAGGAAAAATTAAAAATTAAAAATTAAAAGTAATATGAGTGCTTAAAGAGTAAAAATTAAATTTAATATGAGTACTAAAAAGAATTAAATTTACATATGAATACTTAAAAGGATCTTACCAAGGATCTTGTCGGGGTAAGTGGAAGAAAATTTTATTGCACACGATATGATTTAGTAAATTAATTAATCAATTCACTGGCCCAAATTTTAATGACATATATCTATAAAAAAAAAAAAAAAAAAAAAAAACTGAATGCTGAAATCGTAACACTAAAAGAAAAGTAAAACCAATGAAGAGAACGTGCACTATTATAAATTTATTACCCTATTTTTAAAACTTTATATTTGGAAATGAGAAAAAAAAATTTTGGAAATTTCATATCTGAATTGAATTGAAAGAAAGAAAAATAATTGGTTGCAACACTATTGCACTACCCCCTCATAGCATTTTTTCTTAAGTGTAAATACTAATTACCAGTACATTTCTTGAACTGTACGAGGGTCGTTTGATAAGTCCGTGACTTTTTGAATAAAATATATTTTTTCGTCAAAGAAGCGTTTTATTTCTCAACATAATCTCCTTTTTAGCTCTATACATTTAGTCCAGCGTTTTTCCAATTTTTTTATTCCTTCCAAATAATAGGTTTTCTCAAGGCCCTCAAAATAGTCGTTTGTTTCTGTGATGACCACTTCATTTGACCCGAATCTCTTACCGCCGAGCCATTTCTTCATGTTTGGAAACAAAAAATAGTCACAGGGGGCTAAATCTGGAGAATATGCTGGATGGGGTAGCAGTTCGTAGCCCAATTTATGAAATTTTGCCATGCTGACTACACACGTGTGCACCCGTGCATTGTCCTGATGGAACAGCACTTTTTTTTCGCCAAATGCGGTCGTTTCTGCTTCAAATCAATATCGAATCTGTCCAAAAGCTCTGAATAATATTCGCCGGTGATCGTTTTACCCTTTTCGAGGTAATCGATGTGAATGATACCTTGTGCATCCCAAAAACTGTGGCCATGACCTTGTTGGCCGACAGACCCACCTTGGCCTTCTTTGGTGCACGTTCACCCGGAGAAACCCACTGTCTTGATTGTTCTTTGGTCTCTGGTGTGGTGTGGTGGATCCATGTTTCGTCTACGGTAACGAAACGGCGCAAAAATTCGTTTGGATTGCGGTTGAACATCGCCAAACACTCCTTTGAAATGGTCACACGGTTGCGCTTATGGTCGTGTGTGAGCAATCGCGGCACCCAACGCGCGGAAAGCTTTTTCATGTCCAAATATTCATGTAAAATGTGATGTACCCGTTCATTTGAGATGCCTACAGCCTCAGCTACCTCACGCACTTTCATTCTCCGATCATCCAATATCATTCCATGGATTTTGTCGACGATTTCTGGCATGACGACCTCTTTTGGGCGACCTGAACGTTCGGCATCACTTGTACTGGTACGACCACAACGGAACTCAGTAAACCATTTCTTAACCATTGAAATTGATGGTGCAGAGTCCCCATAATATTTATCAAGTCTTTCCTTGGTTTCGGTGATGGATTTTTTACGCAAAAAATAATGCTTAATTAGCACACGAAATTCACTTTTTCCATTTTCGTTAAAATTCACGAGATCGTCTGCTTTCAATGCCTATAAAACGCAAACTAAGAAACGCAGCTTTCTCAAATTTTACAGTCAGCTGTTAATCGATAACTGCTGACAGGAGCAGTGTTGTATTTAGAGCAGGTGCGCGGCAAATACAAAAAGTCACGGACTTATCAAACGACCCTCGTATTATAAAAAGCGGCCCTAAAAAAAAAAAAAGAAATTACTGCTGGGTTGGCAAGTCGTTTCGACGTAGGCGTGATCGGCTGCTTAGCCTTGTTAGACTCCTCGCGAGCTGGTTAGGATGCGTTGATAGCTTGTTAAGGTACTTTTCCTTTTTTTCCGCAATTCCGTCTTTTACAGGTGGCATGTTTAGATCTTTGTGAATGTTGGCGTTTCGAACATACCACGGTGCCCCGGTGATGGTTCTCAATATCTTCGTCTGGGCTCTCTGAACGATATCGATGTTGCTGTTGCTGGCATTTCCCCATAGCTGGCAGCCGTAAGTTCAGATTGGTTTTAGCACTGAGTTGTAGAGCAGCACCTTGGAGTCCAAACTGAGTGGTGAGCGGGAGTTGATAAGCCAATGAAGGCTGTTGGCCTTCAGTTTTAAGTGAGTTCTCTTGGCTTCGATGTGCCGGCGCCAAGTTAGTCTTCTATCGAGGTGTACACCCAGATACGTCACTTCGTTTGCTGTAGGAAGTGCGACGTTGTTCAGCGTGAGCGGTGTACAATCTTGCCTGTTAAGGGTGAAAGTTACTTGCTTGCATTTTTGTTCGTTTATCTTTATACGCTAGTCGGACAACCACTTTTCAACGTCGACCAGGTATATGGCTAGCTGAGATGATGCTTTGATTGGGCATCTGGAGCGGCTGAGAATAGCTGTGTCATCCGCAAATGTTGAAACTGTCAGGTTGCTGCTTGTAGGGATGTCTGCTGTGAATAGGACGTATAGTGTTGGGCCTAGTCCGCTGCCTTGTGGGACACCGGCTTCAATACTGTGTTCGTCGGATATCGCAGTGTTGCACCTCACTACAAACTTCCTGTTGTAGAGGTACGACTCTAGCAGTTTATGAGTGTTGTTTGGAAGCGTTGTTTTGATTTTGTACATCAGACCGTCCAGCCAAACTCTGTCGAATGCCTGCGAAACATCTAGAAATATCGCAGAGCAGTATTCCCTTTTTTCAAATGCGTTACGTATTTCTGATGTTATGCGGTTAACTTGCTCAATAGTTCCGTGTTTTTCACGAAAACCAAATTGGTGTGCTGGTATTGTGTTGTGCGTGTTCAGGAATGGAGTAATAGTCAGAGACAGTAGGCATTTTTCGAACAGTTTCGATAAGCAGGATAGAAGGCTTATGGGTTTGTACGACGATGGAACAGTGTGATCTTTTCCCGGCTTTGGTATCATTATTATTATTGACTTTTTCCATCTTCCTGGAAAGTAGCCAAGTTTGTTGATGGCATTGAAGAACAGGGTAATGCTGCATACGGCACAGTAAGGCAGCTCAATAATCATCTTAGGGGTAATTAGGTCGCACCCTGCAATTTTTTTGGGTTCAGATGTTCTTTGATGATTTTTGAGATTTCGTTTGAGCGAAACACAACTGGAGCATGATGAAGCTGGGAGTCGTCTGTTGCGGGCGGAATTTCGAACGTGTTTGTTGGAGAATTCGGTTGGAAGACTTTTTGTAGATGAGTGGCAAATGTGCTGGCTCTATTTTTGTCGCTACGGGCCCAGCCACCTGTGTGGTTTCTAATAGGGACCACTGGTACTGTGGGTGAGCCAAGAGTTGGGTGAGCTTTCCACAGTGAGTTTTTTGTACTGGATGTTGATAATTTTTCAATATAAGTACGTTGGGCAAGCTCTTCTTCTTGCTTTCAAGCTTTTGTAAGTTTGCGTGTGGCGTCTTTTAACTTTTGTTTTGCCGACGGTGATCTGGAGGACTGCCATTCTCGCCGTAGGCGCCGTTTTTCGAGAACAAGTTGTTCGATTTGCAGGTTGGTCTTTTTGTGATTTGTAATTTTGCTTACTGTTTGCGCCGTTGAGCAGCGAGCTGCAGCAACGATGATTGACTCCAGTGAGTTAACAAAACTGTCAGCTTCAGCTTCAAGAGGTGGGTTAAGCTCAATGTGTGAGCTTATGTATTTTTTGTATTTGAGCCAGTTGGTTTTTCCTGAAGTCAACTTATAAGAGTGGTTTGCTGGTTCTGGGTGTCGGAGCAGATTTATTAGGAGGGGCGAGTGGTCAGATGATAGGTCTGAGAGGCACTCGGCGCTTATCAAATTACGGGGAATGTTTTTGGTGACTGCGAAATCAATTAGATCAGGTAGTTTTTTGGGGTCAGTAGGCCAGTATGTAGGTGTGCCAGGAGAAACGTGGTCGAGCTTGTTCTTTGCTTTTGTAATGGCGTTGTAGAGCTGTTTTCCTTTTGGATTCACGAGTCGAGACCCCCAGTGTGTGTGCTTGGCATTATAGTCCCCAGCTGCTATAAAATGTTCTCCAAGTGAGTTGAAGAATTCCATAAATTGGTCTTCAGATAAAGTGAAACGAGGTGGGCAGTAAACAGCGGCTAAAGTAAGCTGGTTACCATTATCCAAATGAATATTAATGATGTTGCTTGTAGATAGTTTTTGGCAGTCTCAATATGACAGTGGTGCTTGATACGGCTTCTTATCGAAATTCCGGTCCCGCCGTGGGCCTTACCATCAGGGTGATTGGTTCCGTAGAAAATATATCCTCTTATGTTGAAGTTATATTTGTTTGTGAGGTGTGTTTCCGAAAGTAGCATTACGTCGATGTGCTTTTCGAGTATGAATTGAGCTAGCTCAAGTTTGTGCTATGAAACACCGTTGGCGTTCCACGTAGAGATTCTTAGCGAGGCCATGAAGATGATTATTTTGGTTGTTGTGATACAAGCAATTGTATCAACATGTTTTGATTACGCATTAGATCTTGCATGGTTGTCCGCATAAACGCCATAAACTCCGCCATGCTCTGCTGCAAGGTAAGTATCATTGCTTCGAAATTGTTTTGTTGTTGTTCCATTGGCTTTTTGTCTTGTACCGAATTGAAGTCCACATATTTGGCTTATGAACATGGCGCATTGGAGGCTGGGGGCTCTAGACCTGATCTTAGAGCGCTTGCATATGACGCGTTTTTGGTAACGAATCCTGTACCAAGTGCGGATCTGGCTGCGGTAGAGAAGAAAACTTCTGGGTTGTTTTTGGAGGGTATTTTTGTGATCGGTGCGTTTTGTGAGCTACGTGCAGGTTAATGCGGCTTTTGAGATCTTTGTATACTGGGCAGCCTCTGTAGTTGACTGTGTGATCGCCTCCACAGTTGCCACACCTTTTTCCGCTTGAGTCTTCTTTGGGTGCACTGCAGCTGGCTTTGTCGTGGAGCTCGCCACAGACTACGCACACTGGGCGCAGCTTACAGTAAGACTTTTTATGGCCGTATTCTTGGCAGTTCATACATTGTACCAGATTGTTACGTTTGTGAGGTTCTTCTACGGTGATTCTATGATGTAGTAAAAATTTGAGTTTGTAGATTGGATGCACATCGTTTCTTTTCGGCATCTTTGCTTCTGGTGCAAGTTCCACCTTGAAGAGTGGTTGCGGCTGTCTATTTTTGTTTAAGATGTTGAAGACTGATTTTGCGGTAAATCCTTTATCCTGTAGCGCCAGCTTTATTTCGTCTGGTGCTACATCAGGCTCTATGCCCTTTAGTACAACTTGCAGACCCTTGCAGCTTTTTAGCTGGTATGTGTAATAGCTTTTTTCTCCTTCGTCCAAATACTTTGTTAAGGCTCTAAAGTGTTGTTCAGACTTGGTCTGAACTTTAGTTTCATGAATGTTGCCCCTAACTAAGGGAATTATGTGGAAATTTGCGTCACCTATGAGCTTTATTACATTGTTTACAAATGTACTAGAGCTTTTCTCACGTACAAATATTGGTGGTGGCTTTGGCTTATTTTTGTCGCTTCCATCAGCTTCAACGGGCAGGTCTTCAATAGTGTCTGCCAAAATGTCAAACCTGTTGGCATTGTTCGGTACTTCGCCTAAAGTTATGCTGGCGTTGGCGCGTGTGATTTTTGGTTTGTTTACATTTTTTTGGGGGCTTAGCTTTCGTTTTATTTGGATGTAGCGATCCATTCCAGTCTGTATGGCCGGCTTTGCGTTTTCGTTTTCGTATGTTGCAGTTTGTTTTGCTGTCTGCGCAGCTTTCGTTGTGTTTGTATGTGTTGAGCGGGCAGTCAGCATCGGTGTTGTTTTAGTTATTGAGGTTGTCGCGACAATTGAAGAGTTTGTGCTTGCTGTTACAGCTAAGTTCTGTTCTCTTTGCTTGGTGTAAGCAGATTTTGTTGGTAAGGGAGACGAAGAGCAAGATCGTTCTTTGACGTTCGCTGTAAGCAGGTGTTCGTTTGGCGGGTTGGGAGTTGCCGATCGCGGGCGGTCGGATTGCGTCGACCCGATAGATAGTAGCGACGGCGACGGGGAGCAAGAGCGTTCACTGTCGCGTGTTAAGAGAGAAAGATCAGCTGTCGGGTTGGGGGTGATTGACCGCTCACGGTTCGATTCCGCAGAGACGACGGAAAAGTAAGCGTTGTTGCGTTGCAAAGAGAGCCGTCACTCATCTTGCTGACGTTGACGCTGCGCGCGAGCTTCGTTTTTACTCATTGTTTTTGGTTAGTTTATTTATATTTGTAATTAGTTAATTGTTGATTAATAACTTATAGATTTGTTAGAAAATCTATATGTGCAGGCATTGCACTGAGCGTCTTTTCGCTTATGATTTTGTGTTTGGTTCACTACACTGTTTCGATTTTTGGAATTGTTTAACTAGAGCACTGTTAAAAACACGTCCGCATGCAATGAGGACTACTACACAAAACTCTCATAGCATCATGCTAAAACATTATTTTTATAATGTTTAACTAAATTAAATAATATGTATCTTTGGATGAAAATGGGCTGAACTTGCATATCAGCCGATTTGTTTAGGGATTTCCTATTAACTTCGCCGAAAGGAAATCATGGTAGGGCGGGTAAAGAAGGCGGGCTGCACCGACACCTATTGCAGCCTCGTCATCATTTGAATGACGTCAGTAAATTTGTAACTTGTATCATTGATCTGAAAAAGGCAACGGAACTAAAATTTTTTTTGTAAAGCTATATATCTTAACACCTTTTCTAGTCATCGAGCCACACCAACCGAATGATAACTAGCCGCATCCAGGGTCCTCTCTGACTAGAGAAAGAGACACTAGCGGTTGCATAGCAGATGTATGTATGAAGATTGTACATACGTATGCATAGCACTCATGTAAATAGACTAACTGTTTGTTTGTATTTAAACATTAAATACCACCATTATTTAAATTTACAATTCTAAATTAAATTTATGCAACTTGTTTAGTACAGCAACATTTAATACAAAAAAAATGAGTCCAACGTGGGGCCGCTATGCGTGTAAAAACATAACATCGTTAATTGCGTATGCAATTATATTTTATTACAGAATAGCGCCTCAACAGAAGGTTTAGAGTCGTCGATCTTCGCAATAATTCCATCAGTGGCGAAACGGCTTAATCTAAACTTAAAAATACTCTTAATGACAGATATACATATATGCAAGCTTCGGTCTGTGACTTTCACGCGAGTTGTGAGGGTCTCTGATTGGAATATGGCTGTAGACGAAATGAGCTTTCAGTCATACATCAGAAGTCTTTCAATTCGTGAGGGACTTTTACGAATCATACTATTGTGTGATAAACTTGGATCTCACTACAAAAAGACTCAAAGGAAGAGTCAGGAGAAATATAACAATATTAAAAGATCCTCGTATGTCTAATAAGAATTAACACCTACATTCTATATTGTTGTTGCTATATTAATCCCTTAAAGCCGAGTTTGGAGAATCCATAGCAGGCAGCCGATGTCTCAATTTAAGGAAGCTGATTGGAAAATGAGTTTTGGAAAAAAAAAAATAAATAGTCAGCACTCATCCCTCATGCGAACGAGAAAAGCAAGAATCGGAAGAAAACACACAAGGTATGGGATTTATGGAATTGTATTTCCTTTGGCAAGTCCGAAGAATATCCCTCAGCAGGTTTCATAAGATTCGTATGCTGCTATGTGTGCACATATTAACGTAATTTCTTGAAATAGCAACACATACTGGCAACTCCATAGTACCAGCGGGAATTCTATGCGTGAAAGTCACATATGACCTAAAAGGAAAAGGCGATATGCTAATTAAAAGGTTCAATTTTATAGATATCCTGATAGTTCTTGGGTTCAGGTTTGGATGGAGAATGAATCATTGCGATATTTTTCTTCTGCCATTCAGAGCCTTGAATAACTCAGCGAGAGTCAGTCTTGACATCTACTGCAAAAGGAGTTATGATTGCGATTTTAGAGATGCAAAATGGGAAATTGGAATATGTGAGTGTTGAGATGCGGCACTATATGCTTTCCTGGAGTCTTCTTTTTAACACGTATACATAATTCAAAACCAATCACTTATACAGCAAAAAAAAAAAAAAAAGAGCAACAGTCGAGCGCCACGCGACAGTGGAATACCCTTGGACGTATGTTGCCATAAAAAGTATCTAATTGTATAATACTAATCGCAAGCTACAAATTAATCATAGCACTGCAGTGCGCTGCCACCTTGCATCAATTTCGATACGTTGTCAATAATTTATCGCCGCAATTTTCCTAGCGCAAGACTGCAAAAAGCGCTGTGAGCAGTATATATCGGTATTTCTTTATAAATTTTGAATTGGCCAACATCGATGACTTTCAATATATCGAGTAATCAAAATTAATATTTATTTAATTGCATTTTATAGTTTTGTATTTTTTACTGACCCTAAAATATGAATTATTAAATAATAATCATATGTGCACGTAAGCATATTTGAATACAATATTATGAATATGTACACAAGCATGTAAATACTTGCATACATTCATATTCATTTACCACGCCACCTATTGGTTGAGTATTAGTATATATTTATGCACATGTATTTTCGGTAATTGACATGTGCATGGAAAAGAAGAGTCGAGAAACCGCTCGCGCTTCGCGCTCGCAACGTTTGTCCTTTTCTTTCCTACGCAAGTAATTTAGTTCTGACAGCATCGACAACTTCTTTGCTGGTCGAAGAGTTGAAATGGTTTATCTAATAACGTCAGTGTTTATTGTCCGACCGGATTGCAATTTGGAGGATAAGTTCATATAGTATTTATCCATATATATACTAAAGCAGAACGTTAAGAAATGAGTAAATCGCCATGTAAATCAAAATTGGCGGTTTGCGAGGGCGGTAGACGTGTTATTCCAAATTGAAAATAAACTTGATCTGCGTATGGTATACAGGAATCTTCATGCTAAATTTGGTGTCCATAGCTTTTGTAATAACTGAGATCGACGCGTTCATCCAGACAGGCAGACAGACGGACAGACAGACGGACAGGGCTGAATCGACTCGGCTAGTGATCCTGAACAAGAATATATATACTTTATGGGGTCTCCGACGCCTCCTTCTGCCCGTTACATACATTTGCACAAAGTTAGTTTACCCTTTTTTGACCATTTTCAATGGTCCAAGGGTATAAAAAACCAAAGACAAACTGGTCCGTATAGTTAGGCCCATGAGTATTCCAAAGAAACTAAATAACTTATAAAATCTTAAGAAATTTAAACAAATTAATAACTAAACCAATCATAACATAAATCAAAAATTCCATAAATAAATAAATCTTTATTACTTTTATTACTACATGTGTTGAAGGTGTCACTGATCTCTTGTGTGACCCGATTTGATTTTCTTTTGTAACTGACTTATGTAAAACCAAACATGCCACTTGGACACAGCCCTATAAGAACCAATAGGCACCTGTCTTCTATGCGATGAAGACTTGAAAGGATCCTCAAATGTTGTAACAACTGAATGTGGTCATGTGTTTCATCGGGATTACTTACACAATCATCTTAGAGACACCCCGAAGTGTCCTATTTGTGAATCCGCGGGAGGTATACAATTGATTTTAGACGAAATACCAGGTCCTTCAGCAATAGTCGCAGCTGAGGCGACAAGAGTGCATGATACTAGGTATAGAGGCCAGCGTAGGCCTGTGTCTAATTCTAGATCAACACAACAGAAGAAGTCAAATGCTTCAAGTGAAGACAATTTATCCAATCCTGACACTCAGCCAACCAAGCATCCTACTCGAAGTAGACGAGGAAGGGGAGGTACAACATGACCTCAAAATAATGTACAAAATTCTCAAGTGACAGATACACAATCAAAGCCACAAGAATGGAAAGGATCATTCAAGCGGAATTATCTAATGTGCATCCTCAAGCTAATGTAACACCACTCAGGGTTTCGAACAATGCTGCTCAGTCCCGCTCGCCTCAAGTAAACTCATTCTCGCAAAGCGAAACGCGCTCTATTACTACGCTGAGTCTTGAAAGGGTAACTCAACTTATCCAAGGGTGGGGAGTGAAATATGATGGAGAACTTACGGGTCCATCAGTTCAAGAGTTTCTATATCGAATTAGCGCTCTCACTAAGGATTTTCTTAGCGGAGATTTTCCGATGCTGTGCAAAAATTTGCACGTCCTTCTCACTGGAAAGGCCAGAGAATGATACTGGCGCTTTCGTAAAGAAAATAGGGTGATAACTTGCGAAGAATTTTGCTTGTCCTTGAAAAGGCAATGTCAAGATTTCAAAGATGATGACATCCTCATGGAAGAAATTCGTGCGCGTAAACAGCGAGAAGGAGAACTATATTAAGAATCAATTATGAATTGAATTTTCTCGTTTTGCTAAAAACGCAGTTGGTCCTAAAGTTTTTAGAAGAGCATTAGAAGCCGAAGAAGAGTTGTCTCAATCTGATTCAGAAGAGAATGCATCTGTAGAAGCAGTACAGTTGGCAAGAAAACCTTTGACTTGTTGGAATTGCAACACATCAGGTCACACATGGGATATGTGTTTAGCAGAGCACTGCATATTTTGTTATGGGTGCGGATCCAAGGACCTTTATAAGCCCCAGTGTCCGACCTGCATGAAAAGGGCGGAAAACACGAAAGTGGGTCCAGTTGTCGACAGCCGACGAAGGGCCCGTTAATAAAGCCCGCTGTCATAGGGAAATATGTCGAGGCAGATTGTCTCCAGCGTTTGTCTGCTCCTTCAGAAAAGACACTCGCGCAAAACTCGCCCGTTTCGTACTTATCAAGAGCGGCTAGCTCATTATGAGCGGGTTCGTTCCCGGATTTTCGGAGATATATCCTCTATTTGTCGCAAAGTCAAACGCAGCACGTTGCGTATGCGTAACTTCTGGTCTATAGTCAAAAAGTCACGGCAACGGCTGATTGCAGCCATAGTCAACGACCAGGCTGATGGTCGCCTGTATGCTGCTGTTTAATTCTTAGACGTGACGGAAGTAGGACTTCTTGACACTGGTGCTAACATCAGCTGTATCGGAGCTGATTTGGCTGGGAAGAGTTGGATAGACTGTCCACACTTCAAACCAATTGTTTCGTATGTTAAAACCGCAGACGGGAAAAGCCACTCAGTTACAGGCGTTCTCTACGTTGATGTGAACTACAACGTCATTTGTAAAAAGATAGATTTTTATGTCATTCCATCCATTAGTAAACGTGTTATTTTAGGCATAAACTTCTGGAGAATTTTTGACCTAGCTCCCGGAACTATTTCTGCCATTGGTCCTCCGAGCTTATTAAGCGAGGTTAATAAGGAAGAGGAGAAGCAATACCCTTTGACTGAATCTCAAAAAGCTCGTCTTGCTGCAGTCATCAATTTGTTTCCAAATTATGCTGAGCAAGGGCTGGGAAAAACGTCACTTTTGAGTCATGACATTGATGTCGGCACTTCAAAGCCCATCAAACAGCATTTTTATCCAATTTCACCTGGATTAGAGAAGCTTATGTATCAAGAGATCGATAGAATGCTGGCAGATGGTGTCATTGAACCGTCACAGAGCCCATGGAGCTCACCAATGCGATTAGTCATAAAACCTGGGAAGGTGCGACTGTGTCTTGATGCACGTCGTATAAATGACTGCACCCAAAAAGATGCATATCCTTTGCCAAACATAAACGGCATTTTTTCGAGGTTACCTAAGGCTGACATTATCACCAAGTTAGACCTTAAGGATGCTTTTTGGCAGATACCTCTCACAGAGGAAGCCAAAGCTATCACAGCATTTACCGTCCCTGGTACGCCGTTGTACCAATTTACCGTTATGCCTTTCGGTTTGTGCAACGCGCCTCAAACGATGTGTCGATTAGTGGATCAATTGATTCCACCGGATCTCAAGACGTGCGTTTTCGGATATTAAGACGATGTTTGATTAGTCTCTGAAGACTTCGATACCCATTTAGCAGTTCTGATTCGTTTGTCTGACGAATTTCGACGAGCTAATTTAACGTTGAACGTTTCGAAGAGTCACTTTTGCGTAACACAGGTGTTGTACTTGAGATATTTGATAGGTCATGGCGGCATCACCACAGATCCAAATAAAGTGGAAGCCATCAACTCCTGGCCACTCCCAAAGACGCTGAAGCAGGCTAGGAGTTTTCTAGGTCTTGTAGGGTGGTAAAGACGATTTATCAAGAACTTTGCTGAGCTGGTATTTCCGATAACAGAGCTACTATCTTTAAAAAGGAAGTTTGTATGGACGGATGTAGCTCAAGTCGCTTTTACAAACTTGAGGGAAGTTACTACGTCACCAGTCCTACAAAATCCTACGCTAGCGATTGTGGCGTGGGAGCAGTATCGGTTCAGTTGTCAGATGAAAATGAAGAGCGCCCTGCTGCCTTCATGTCAAAAAAGCTCAACTCTGCGCAACGCAACTACAGTGTCACAGAACGTGATTGCTTGGCTGTGGTGCTGGCCATCGAAATATTTCGTTGTTACCTCGAGCTGCAGGAGTTTGAGATAATTACAGACCATGCGAGTCTCCTCTGGCTGATGCGTCAACCAAACCTCAAGGGTAGATTAACCAGGTGGGCCATGCACATGCAAGGTTACAAATTCAGTCTTAGTCATCGTAGATGGAAGGATAATAGTACCTGATTCACTATCCCGAATTTACCAAGATGAGGTAGAAGCATTAGAAGTACTCAAGCCAGTCATCGACTTAGATTCTCCACATTTTGACAATTCGGAGTATCGAAAATTACCCGAAAAGGCTTTAAGCCCTTATGGCAATTATCCTGACTTGAAAGTCAAGGACCAATATTTGTACATACGTACATTACACACCGACGGCACAGCGCTTGGTGAGCAGCTTGCATGGAAACTTTGGGTTCCACAAGCGTTAACCGAGTCTGTGATCAATACTTTGCATAACACGGTGACCAGTGCTCATGGCGGCATGGCTAAAACTCTGGAGCTCATTAGGCGTAATTTCTTATGGCCCCGAATGGTCACTTAGGTGAGGGATTACGTACGCAATCGCGACGTGTGCAAGTCCACAAAAGCTCCCAACGTCACTTTGAGACCTCCGATGGGTAAAGCTGCCACGACGGATAGGCCTTTCGAGCGCTTATACATCGACATCCTCGGCCCGTATCCGCGCAGTAAAAATGGAAACATAGACCTTCTAATAGTCTTGGACCATTTTTCAAAGTTCCATTGGCTGTGTCCTCTTAAAAAGTTCACAACTGCACCTATACAGGACTTTTTCCAGAATCAAATCTTTTGATTTATGGCATTCCTTCATGCATTGTTAGTGACAATAGCGTATAATTCAAAAGCCATACACGGCTGTATACTACTGTGGGCAAAAAGTAAGGTGAATTTGTTTGTAAAATGAAAAATCTTTATTTATTCTTTTACATCAATTTCATCCCCTTCGAAGTAATCCCCTCCCGATAAAATACACTTATGCCAACGTTTTTTCCAATCCTCGAAACATGCCAAATAGTCTCTTTCCGGTATAGCCATCAGCGCCTTCTTCGATTCAGCTCTTATCTCCTCAATCGACTCGAAACGCGTTCCCCGGAGTGGTCTCTTGAGTTTTGGGAATAACCAGAAGTCACACGGAGCCAAATCAGGCGAATACGGTGCCATCAAATTTTATTATTAATTCATATTTTAGGGTCAGTAAAAAATACAAAACTATAAAATGCAATTAAATAAATATTAATTTTGATTACTCGATATATTGAAAGTTATCGATGTTGGCCAATTCAAAATTTATAAAGAAATACCGATATATACTGCTCACAGCGCTTTTTGCAGTCTTGCGCTAGGAAAATTGCGGCGATAAATTATTGACAACGTATCGAAATTGATGCAAGGTGGCAGCGCACTGCAGTGTTATGATTAATTTGTAGCTTGCTATTAGTATTATACAATTAGATACTTTTTATAGCAACATACGTCCAAGGGTATCCCACTGTGGAGTGCCGCTCGACTGTTGCTCTCGTTATATACTACGTAACATAACCTGCCTATATAATCTATTGTCTCCGCTCGTATTAATTTGAGTTTAAATTCATACAACAAGTCGAACGTCGGCGAGTGCAGATTCGTTTCTTTTTTAGCTACGAAGAGCAAGTTCTAAAACTACAACAGTATAGTGAAAGTTAAGCACAAAGTGCAAAGTGCAGTTCGCACAACTAACTATAGTAATTATATACTAAAATAAATAATTATTCCATATTGTTCTGGTAATTGTTATATTTGGACTTAGAACAATGAATCAAAACGACATACGCACTCAGCGACAATGTGAATAAGACAAGCGCTCTCTTTACAACGCAGCAATGCATACTTTGCTTTCGTCTCGCCGCAAATGATCGAGCACCCTCACCTTCAACTAACTCGAAAAATAAACTTTTTCCCTCTGCGAACGACAAACTGCGCTCTTGCTCTCCCTTTCTGCCTGCTTCGGCACACAATTCGTGGAGCGAATCCTATCTCGCTCCCCTCGCAGCGCCAAACGACTATTCCGGGTAACTGTAACACTGCAATAACAAGTGCAGTGACCTCCCTAGCAACTGTCACTGCTACCACAACAACAACTTCGTCAGCGGCCCAACTAATTACCGCTGTGCCAGCTGTAAATAATTCAGCAACACCGACCATTGGGTACAACAATAATGCACGCAATAAAGAACCAAAACAAAAGCAGAAGACGATTTCGACTGTGCAGACTGGCATGGATCGCTACATCCAAATCAAGAGAAAACTCAGACCGCAAAACAATAAGGCGGGTAATCAACCAAAAATCAATCGAGCCAACAACGGCAATGAAAACTCTCCAGTAAATAATTCAAACCGATATGCTAAATTGGCTGATTCTGCGGCCGAACAACCCAACGAAACAACGGTAGGGGAACCAAAAAAGACCAGGCCTCCACCTATATTTATACGAGAACAGAGTACAAACGCACTTGTAAATAAACTCGTTGCATTGGTTGGTGACAGCAAATTCGACATTATCCCGCTCAAAAAAGGAAATATTCATGAAACAAAACTACAGATTCGAACAGAAGCAGACCACCGTATAGTGACAAAATACCTAAATGAAGCTGGTAAAAAGTACTACACCTACCAATTAAAAAGTTGAAAAGAGCTACAGGTAGTACATAGAACTCGAACCAGAGGTCCAGTCACTAAAGAAAACCGAAGTGCATCCAATATACAATCTACAGTACTTGCTACATCGGAGGATCACCGTGGAGCAGCCGCACAAACGTATCGATCCAGTTCAATGTACTAATTGCCAAGAATGCACCCTTAAGTCCATATGTGTTGTCTGTAGCAAAGCTCATACCACCACTAACTGCCCCAAAAATAAGGAAGATTAATCTGTGAAGAAATGCAGTAACTGCGGGGAAAAACATACTGCAAACTACAGAGGCTGTGTGGTTTACAAAGAATTGAAAAGCCGCCTAAACAAACGTATTGCTACAGCACATACATACAACAAAGTCAATTTCTACTCTCCGCAACCGATGTTTCAAACATCCATAACTGTTCCAAGCACTACTCCTGGAATTCCTTTCGCTAGCGCCTTAAAATCCGGACTAGAAGTCCCCGCCCCACCGACAAGAACTACTCATTCCGAACATACATTGACAACTATCCAACAGACTCAACAAAGTGGCATCAAAGCCCTGAAAGACTTCATGACGTTCATACAAAATACTTTGCAAGAGCTCATGAAAACCCAAAATATCCTGATACAACTTCTTGTATCTTCAAAACCCCCATAATGGCTTCCCTATGGATATCTCTGTGGAACGCAAATGGCGTTTCACGGCATACACAAGAACTCACACAGTTTGTTAACGAAGAAAACGTGGACGTAATGCTACTATCAGAAACTCACCTCACAAATAAATACAATTTTCATATACCAGGATACTTGTTCTAGGGTACAAATCATCCAGATGGTAAAGCTCATGGAGGCACTGGAATACTCACAGAAATCGCATAGAATACCACCACTTAAACAATTTTGACAAAAAACACTTATAATCTACGTCCATAGCCTTACAACTCAACAATGGTTCAATGACTCTAGCCGTAGTCTACTGCCCACCACGCTTTCCAATCTCTGAACAATTCATGGAATTCTTTAACACACTAGGTGACAGATTCATCGCAGCGGGTGACTATATCGCCAAGCACACCCATTGGGGACCTCGACTTGTGACGCCAAAGGGTAAGCAGTTACGAAGCCGAAATACAAGCTAGACTATGTATCTCCGGGTAGGCCTACATACTCGTACTGGCCAGCAGACCCAAGACCAGACCTGATCGATTTTGCAGTTACTAAACAAGTCCCCCGCAACATGGTCATCGCCGAAGCACTAGCAGATTTATCATCAGATCACTCACCTGTTCTTCTAAATATGCTAAATCGCCAGCTCCTTCACATTGAATTGATAATTATGTGTGTGCCATAAATATTATTACTTTGTAACAAAGCAGCAACACACACCGTACATCAACTTGGTACCAAGGATCTTGTCGGGGTAAGTGGAAGAAAATTGTTTTGCACATGATATGATTTACTAAATTAATTAATCAATTCACTGGCCCAAATTGTAATGACTTAAATCTATTAAAAAAAAAATAAAAAAAAAAACAAAAATGAATGCTAAAATCGTAACACTAAAAGAAAAGTAAAAACCAATGAAGAGAACGTGCACTATTATAAATTTATTACCCTATTTTTGATACTTTATATTTAGAAATGAAAAAAAAAAGTTTTGGAAATTTCTTATCTGAATTGAATTGAAAGAAAGAAAAATAATTGGTTCCAACACTATTGCACTACCCCCTCATAGCATCATGCTAAAACAATTAACTCTATTTATCATAGTTGTAAATAAATGAATTATTTTTATAATGTTTAACTAAATTAACTAATATGTTTCTTTGGATGAAAATGGGCTGAGCTTGCATATCAGCCGATTTGTTTAGGGACTTCCTATTAACTTCGCCGAAAGGAAATCATGGTAGTGTAGCATATCTACCCTATAAATATACTAAATTAATGCGTACAACTTAGCTTCAAAACATTGTGACACTTTGTCATAATAAACATAACATTCAAGTACCCAAAAGACCACCAACAATTAGACAAGTATTCCAGCGCTCAAGTAATACGATCTAACGCTTATACATAAGCCGATCGCGGAGCGTGGGAATGCCGTGCTTGCACTTAGCAGCTCAAGCGGCCAGGCTATACATAACATATGCATGCCTTCTACATACATATGTATATGTATTGTATATGCATGCCTTCTGCATGCTTATGAATATGTATATGAAACTATATGTATATAGAATAAGTATTGTATGTACGGGTTAGCTCAGCCCAAGATGAGCGCACAAGAAACATTCGAATAAAGTGACTCTAACAGAGCAGACGCTCTGACTCTCAAAACAACCGAACCTTCTTTGGAATCTCTAATCTTATATGGCGACCGTGACAGGATTCAGGACGTCAGGACTTGAGACTGAGTCTCGCCTCCGTTTGACAGCTAATGCCTTGCCACCTTCTCAACCAAATCGCCGATAAAATTTGTGTAAAAACAACAAGAGCAACCCAGCATCAACGTTGCCCGAGAAACGGAGAGAAAAAGAGAAGAGCCACTCGCCAGTGTATTTGTGTATGATGACGTCATCGCCGCTGTCGACGCATCAACAATAATAACAACAACACCCAACAATTGATGGCAGAGGAGGCACAATTTTCAAACGCGCATTCCACGATACAAAGGGACTTGCCAACGTTGGAAGAAGCTCTGCAGCAAAACTCTGCAGAGGGACAACGCCCACTCACAATAGCTGAGTACCGGGAAAAGCAGGAAAGGAAGGAACCAAAGAAGCACAAACGCTCCGGAAAAAGGATAAAGCTACCAGAGCTACCAAAGCTGGCCAGAGACGAGACGTCCCGGCAACGCTACAAAGAGCGTCTTGAAGACATTGAGAACAAGCTTTCGCGAAACAACGCAAACGGGCTGCATAAATAAATGCCAATTCCCCAATTTGCCTTAATTTTAATTTCTAAATCCAAGCCGAGGCGGGAAACCGCTGCTTGAAAAACACTAATATCTGTTAGGCCTTTTACTAACAATGCGGTTGGACAATTTTTTTATTGTAAACAAATATGTGAGCCAACCACATTTATTAACAACAAAAATGGAATGGAGCGAAATAGCGATACGAATAGACGAATTTCGCTACAGGTTTGATAAGTCTTATAAATGTATCAATAGATTTGCAGTAATAAAATCTGAAACTTTGAAAAATCATATAGAGATAGTAGTAGGAGAATATAATAATATAGTTACATAAGTAAATAAATATGAAAATAGGCTCACATCTGAACATAATAACAAATGTTTAAGGGTTATAAAATCCCTAAACACAAGATTAAATAATATCAGAAAAAGAAGGCATATTCTGATAGATGTACCAGAAAGTCTAAGTCAATTGGTTGAATTCAACCCAGACCAGTTCGAAGAACTAGACGAATCTGTTCAATCAAGCGGCGCTGAGTCCGATAGTGACATTGAAACACTAGAAGGAAGCGACCGAATTGAATCTAAATCAGAAACAATAACAATTTCTGAAATGGCACAGACACTGACAGAATTTATCAGGCTAGCCACATCTCTGATACCAGAGTTTGATGGTAGACCAGAAAATCTACAAAGTTTTTTGGATGCTCTAGGTCTATTAGACAGCTTAAAGGGCACACATGAAACGACAGCGATAAGCCTTATAAAAACTAAACTTAAAGGCCATGTGAGAAACCTTATAAGTAATGAGCAGACAATTGCTGCAATCATTAGCCAACTGTCAAGTGCAGTAAAAGGAGAATCGGTAGAAGTGATATCTGCCAAGCTTCTCAATCTACAACAGAGAAATAAAGCGGCTAACCAATACACCCAAGAGGTGGAGAAACTGACAAAGGCCCTTGAAGGTGCCTATATCAGTGAAGGTCTCAGCCAGTCTTTAGCAAATAAATACAGCACTACAACAGCTGTAAAAGCAATGACACAGAATTGCTCCATTGATAAGGTAAAACTTATCATGCAAGCAGGCACATTCACAAACATACATATGCCATTTCCAAATTTGTAAACAGTTGCACGGAGATAACAGGTCAAAGTAACACCGTACTCTATTATCGACGAGGTGCAAATAATAATAATAGAGGAGGCCGAGGTTATAATCGTGGAAGAAATAACTACCACAACAATTACAACCGAGGCAGCAATAACAACAATAATAACCGTGGAGGTAGACGAGGCCAAAACCAAGGGAGAGGCCGCGGAAACTACAACCAGGTTATTATTATACTCGTATATTGATTTCCTAAGTAAAGGATATATAAAGTACAGTATTTCTGGTATAAATTTACTTTACTTTGAAGTACCATTGAGCATGGATGTTATGCAAGCTTAATGCTGGTCAATCATTAGCAATTGCCAAAGAATGAATTCCATTCACACTGCTTCTAGGCTTATTACAGCTACATGGATTTATTGAACTTACTCGTGGTGGTTGGACGTGTTTCGCTTTTGCTCCCTGTGTTTCTTAATAATTCTGTTTAATTGATTTGCTTATGTGCTTTTATTAATAGTGCCGTATCTTACTAGTGCTAATCCTGTGAGTAAAAGCTTAAAGTAGCATACTAATCCTGCCTTATTAGTGAATTCGCTTACAAAAATTTTAATTCTTTTCACTTGCGCGTCTTGGCGTCAAGTTTTTTGTTTTTGTTTTTACTAATATTCTAGACGTAACAGCTGTTGTTGTTTTGTTTACCTCGAGTGCTCGCTATACATATTTGTTTTTTTTTTTTCGTTCTCGCTTGCTTGCCTGTTTTCGGCGCTGTAACTGTTTCTTGCTCTCTCAAGAAATTTGTCTTAATATTCTATTGCTCTCTTCGTTGTCCCCTACTATTCGAAGGCATATTTATTTTATTAACATGGTGTCGTGCTCTGCAGCAAATTGCAAATGCTCTTCAGATACTAATGCGGACTATATTGGTTGCTTTGACAAATTTAGTCACTTAAATGCTGTGGCCTAACTGTGCGGGTTAGAGATGCCGTCCACGCCAATGTAGGCCTTAAATGGGTGGGTGAATCCGATCTACGGAAAATCCACAATAAAACCAAACTCGGGTTTTATCGGATACGCACAGCTTTCTCTAATCTCCAATCTGAATTTTTGGAGATGGAGACCCAATTCAACATCTTTACGGCTCTTAGTAAACCACCTGCTCCTCTTAGTATTCCTTTAGGTTCAGTTACTACGAATCTAAAGACCACCAATCTACCTTCTTCCAAGGCTTCTTCTTCTGATCTTCTAAGCCTAATTTCCCCTATACCGTCTTGCTCTTTTAGTTGCACAAAAAAAAAAACTAGCAGCAATGTTACCGCACCGAAACCTCTTGCTGCCCCTCTTGTGCCTACTCCCATTACGAGCAATGATAACAACGTAAAGGGTAATGTTCCCACAATCATGCCTGCTAGTCAGGCACCGAGTATAAAACCTCTGATTGCGATTAAACCTAAAAAATGGGTGTTTATCTCTTGCTTGGCTCCAGACACTACCATAGAAGATGTACAATCGTACATTCTCGAAAGGATGCCTGTAAATGATTTGATTGTTAAAAAATTCAACTTCAAATTAAAGCACGACATTTCTTCTTTCAAAATTATTCTCCCTGCAGAACAGTTTAAAGACGTTTGCGCAGCTTCTTTCTGGCCGCCCGACCTTATTGTTAAGGAGTTCACTCCAAAACAAAAAAGGCGAACGACCGTCACTCTTCCCACATTGGCCGTTACATCGCCAAGTGGACCTACAACAAGTGCAAAGTCCTCAAAAAACTGAAGTTCTCTTCTCTTCATGCCTTAGAAAATGCTAGGGGACACACAAATATTCTTTCTTCCTTAATTTTTTCCTATCAAAATGTTAGAGGCCTCTGTAGTAAAATCTCTAGTCTTAATCTTCATAAACTTGCCTTTTCTTCCCAAATTATTGCCTTTACCGAAACCTGGTTAAAACCAGAGATTCTAAGCTCTGAAGTCTTTCCAGTTAGGTATACAACATACAGGCTTGATCGACCTGACCGACGGGGTGGTGGAGTACTGATTACAGTAGACTCCTCCATTATGTCGGACCTCTTACAGCCGGAGTTTCAATTCGACATTGAATTAATCTGTGTAAAACTACACTTTCCCGGTTTTTTCTTGTATATAACCTGCTCCTATATTCCGCCGTCATCGGAATTATCAGTCTACTTGCAACATTTGTCCTTTAAGAAAGCAGACTTTAAATACTTTAATTATTTAATTTCATATTGTGATTGGTCTGACTTTTATCTATCAACTGATATGTCAGTGGCTATTAATATATTTTATAAAACCCTTAACTCTGCTTTTGATATCTGTGTTCCGTTTTTCTATCCGACAAGCTCAAGTAGGCCTCCTTGGTTTAAAAAAAAAATTTGTAAAATAAAATAAATTTGAAAGTTTACTTATTTGGGATCTTCGATTGGTTAAACCAGTCTTCTCACCAGGTCCCGATGGTACCCCCGCCTGTGTACTTCGATACTGTGCCAACTCCTTATGTAAGCCATTGCTCAAACTATTTTCGCTGTCCTTAGTAACTGCCTCGTTTCCATCCATATGGAAGGAAGCCTTTATCATCCCTTTACATAAAAAAGGCAGCAAGTCTTATGCAAGCAATTATAGAGGTATCTCTAAATTGTCGGCTATACCGAAATTCTTCGAGAATGTTATTACTCCTCACTTGCAGCATTTTAGTAGATCCGTTATTCAACACGGATTTGTGAAGCGTCGTTCTACCACGACAAATTTGCTTGAGCTGACATCCTTTGTGGTAAAAGGATTTCAGGAAAATCTTCAAACTGATGTCATTTATACTGATTTCAGTAAGGCATTTGACTCAGTCAACCATTCCCTTCTTGCACATAAACTAAATCTTCTCGGTTTCTCACCAAAACTTCTTAGTTGGATTGTGAGCTATTTGGGTGACAGAACCCAACGAGTCCTCTTTAAAAATACTCGTTCCTATCCCGTTCATGCCACATCTGGTGTTCCTCAGGGAAGCCACTTAGGTCCCCTGCTTTTTACACTTTTCATCAATGACGTCCCAACGGTCATACTTAACTCACGTACTCTCATGTACGCGGATGATGTCAACCTCTGTTTTCAATTTAGAGACGACTCCTGTCATTCTCGCCTTCAATCTGACGTAGATTGTTTCTTTTCTTGGTGTCGTGCAAATCTCCTTAATCTGAACAGCTCAAAATGCAAGCTGATGACATTCTCACGTGCCTGCCCAAAGTACGTATCATACTCTCTTGGTGGTTGTACCTTGGAAAGAATTTCCCTGGTAGATGATCTAGGTGTCCGTTTGGACCGAAAACTCAAGTTTTCCAATGGTTAATAAAGCTATGGGTGTACTCGGCTTTATTAAGAGATGGTCCAAGGAGTTTGACGATCCTTACCTAACTAAGACTCTCTTCACTTCGCTTGTTCGTCCAATTCTCGAGTACGGATCATGTGTCTGGAACCCTCAGTACACAGTTCATAGAGACCGCATTGAATCCGTACAGAAAAACTTCTTAATGTTTGCCTTGCGAGGCCTTAACTGGGATGTAAATTCAAGACTTCCTTCCTATCCTAGTAGACTTTTGTTGCTAAATCTGCCTTCTCTAGCCAATCGTAGAACCATGCTTGGTGTTATATTTATTAACAACCTTATCGAAGGTGACATAGATAGTAGCGACTTACTTAGTAGACTACACTTTTATGTCCCTGGTAGAATCACCAGTAATTACCTTCCTCTAAAACTTCCCAATTGTAGCTCGAACTATGCCCTGCATGAGCCATTCAGGGTTTTATGTTCGGACTATTGTAGCTAACAATAACAACTTGATATCTAGCTTAAAATTACAACTCCTCGCCCACTTATCTAGAATTTAGTTAAATACATAATTTTTCTGGGTTTTCCCCAATCCTCTGCAACAACATTTTTTCTTTTCTTTACATTTAAGGTTTTACCCTTAATTTAAAATTACCTTAAGTTTAAAATTTCAACTTAAATAATTTAAATCTAATTTTAATTGTTTCTTTACTTTTAAAAGTCGTTTGATCATAGTTCGACTATAAACTAAACTAAGTAAATAAATAAATAAATAAATCTCATCTAAAGAATCCTGCCAAGATCCCGGGCCAGTTTCAACTGCGGTCAGCATGGACTTTAGAGTACTCATGACTCGCTCCACTTGGCCATTGGCACGACTAGCACCTGTGGCAATTAAATGTAAATCCATTTTCTGTGCTGAGCAGAAATCATGGAATGCTGAACTAGCAAAACTACGACCTTGATGAGCGATAAGTCGGGAGGGGACACCGAATAACGATATAACAGATCTCACTGCCTTAATGCAACTATCAGTGTCTTACTTCATAGTATGAGAGAGGTAGACAAATTTGGTTTTGCGTCTATCAACACAATTATACACTCCTTCTGGTCGCTTTTTCCGCTAAGTTTACCTGTAATATCCACATGAACCGTATGCCACGGGTTGTCGATTTTAGGAATGGGATGGAGTTCGGATTGTATTTTGCCAGACGGAGGTTTTGATAATCTACAAGTGATACAATTGTCCACAAATTGGCGAACATATTTCGACATTTTATCGAACCAATAGAACTCGTACATTTTCTCAAGATTTTTTTCCCACCCGAGATGCATAATTGACTCGTGTACGTTGTTTACAGCGGACCACCGAAACTGCTTTGGGATTATGGGCAGACATCGAGTCTTTCCATTTCTTTGAACTTTTCGGTATAGAGTCCCAGACCGTATTTCTTAAGTTTTGGCCAAATCCTCGGGCAATTCATCATTACGCAACATGCTGTTCAGCCAACAACCAGTTGTCGGATATTTCTATCAGATTGATATGTCTTTCGACTACGCCTATGGAATTCTTGACAATTTTTGGAACCGGATTCCGAGACAGAAAGTCAACATGAGCCATACGCTCACCTGGTCTATACTGAATATCAAATTCGAAAGATTGCAAGTACGACCACCACCTATGAACTCTAGGGGGCAGTTCTTTTATAAGAGAGGCTTTAAGCTGATCTGATTGGGTTTTTCTGGGTTTTTCCCAATCCTCTGCAACAAATGTTGGATCGGCTTTTCTTTATCCGAGTTTGCACAATTTTTAAATAATTTTTTTCTTTTCTTTACATTTAAGGTTTTACCCTTAATTTAAAATTACCTCTAGTTTAAAATTTCAACTTAAATAATTTAAATCTAATTTTAATTGTTTCTTTACTTTTAAAAAGTCGACTGATCATAGTTCGACTATAAACTAAAATAAATAAATAAAATAAAAAGCGAATTGCAGTCAGTAAACACAACAAAATGACGGCCATGCAAGTAATTTCGAAAGTGTTTTATAGAATTGTACACAGCAAGTGTCTCGAGTTCATATGAATGGTAACGTGATTCTGCTGAAGATTTCATCTTGCTAAAATATTCGATAACTCGAGGCTTCTGTTCAATTCGGTGCAGCAAAATAGCGCCATAGCCAACAGAACTCGCGTCTGTGTGGAGCTCGATAGAAAATTGTGGGTCGAATATAGTAAGGACGGGTTCATTAGTTAAAATAGATATTACTTTTTGCCGTATTTGCTCATGCTCCAATTTCCACAAAAATGACTTGCTCTTTGAAGTAAGGCCGTAAAGAGGTTTCATCAGTTGTGAAAACTTGGGTACAAATTGTCGAAAATATGAGACTAGCCCAATAAATTGTCTCAACTGAGTGACAGACTGCGGGGGTGGCAAACTCAAAAGGGCCCAAATTTTCCTGGGATTTGGTCGAATCTTACCTGCCTTTACCTCGAAGCCCAAATATTCAACACAAGACTTAAGAAAGGAACATTTTGTAATATTAAAAGAAAATCCAGCATGCGTAAGTGTTTGCAATATTATTCGCAATCTTTCAAAAGCTTCTTCTTTTGTACGTGCAATTATCATTACGTCATCCATATAAACAATGGCATATGAATGGGTAAGATCACCTAAGGCACGATTAATAGCTCTTTGGAATACGGAAGGTGCATTTTTAAGCCCGAATGGCATAGTCAAATATTCGTACTGGCCTTCTGAGGTGACAAATGCCGTTCGCTCGACTGAATTCGGGTGAATAGGGATCTGGTGAAATCCGCTTGCCATGTCTATACAGCTGAAAAACCTAGCACCACTCAGCCTAGCTATTTGATCAGAAATTATCGGCAAAGGGTACTTGTCAGAAACGGTATTTGCGTTTAGCTCTCTATATTCCTATCTGTAATGCTCGCAGAGGCGGTCAGTACCATTTTTTTTCGGACAAGTAACATTGGGCTTGCAAAGGGGGGAACTGGGTATAATAATATTTGATTCCAACAGCTGTTGAATTAAATGCCGAACTTTTTCCTTTTCCTCTACACTCAACCTATATGGGCGCCTTTGAACCGTCTTATTTTAATCGATCAAGCGAATTTTTAACTGTCCCGTAGTCACACGGCTTTGTGGAATTCCATTTATGAATGACCCTGAATATTCTTGTATTATTGACAACAATTGGTCTCTATCAGGTCCATGCAGATCGGTGTCAACACTAGCCAAATCAGGATTCTTTTCGGAAACTTCAACAGGCAATATAGATTTTTCATTAAACATAGTAAGAGATTTTGATGTTATTGTCACACCGACTCCCTGGCTCAAAATATCTCGACCAATCATAGCGTCATATTTAACATAATTGTCTAACACTACATGAAACAATATTTCATATGAACGTTCACAAATCAAAACATTGGCCAATATCTGCAAGGTGCTACAAATAGTATTGCTACCAAGACCCCTTAAAATAACTACGTTGCCCATTCTGGATCCAGATAGTCTATGCGAAGTAGCCTCCTTGATGAGTGAACACTCGGCTCCAGAATCAAAACAAAATTGGAACGACTCACCAGATTGCGAAAACGTTCCTACAGGTTCAAAAACGGTGCAGATGTTGACATCTTTGACAATGTTGTTTTTGGAAGACGACGAACGCTCCTGACGACCAGGACATACTGTAGAGATGTGTCCAGCTTTTCCGCAGTTGAAACAAGTCAAAGTAGACCGGTCTTTCCCTGATGGTTGCTTGCCGGGTTGCTGGACGTGCACTGCCATTGTTTTTGATCGACAATCCGCCTTTTTGTGACCAGGCTTTCCGCAGTTGTGACACTTGAAGTAGGGCTTAGCTCGTTTTCCTGGCGGCTCTGATGTACCATCGTTTGAAAGGTGGCTCGGTCTAGCGTCAAATGAATAGGCCTTCAGTTCTTGATGCAGCTCGTTACGAGTGTTGATGTCGGAAGTGAAAACTAAACGCCGCAAACGCCTGTCAATTCCAGCTGCATGCGCCGGTGTAATGGACACTGCGATTTGCTCCACACTCAGCGTCTTCCATTTGGCCATAAGCGAAGTAACCATTCGGCTTCCATATAACGAAAGGCACTCGCCTTCCGCGGGGCGTCCATTTAGCAGATTCATAACTGCTGCCGCTAATGTTTCTGTTCCCGCAAAATGTTGCAGAAACAATTCTCGGAACTGTGTCCATGATATACCAGGAAAGCAAGTCTGTGACAGCCAATGAGACGCGCTTCCTTCCGGTGATTTGCTGAGGGTCATCACAAGAGCGCTGCCTTCCAGTTCGTTTTCAGCCAAGATGTAGTCCACCGTTGAACACCAGGATTGCGCGTCTGATCCCGCACGTTCACGATTAAACCTGGGCAATACCACAGCAAACGATTCTTTTGGCTCTCTTTGTGAGTGTTGCACCTGTTTCAAAAGTTCAGAAAAATGCCGATTTTGCGACTCCAAAATTGCCAGCAAACTATTTTCATTGTTCAAAGTAGGTATAGGCGATCCCACTTCTGATGTCGAAGAGTCATCAGGAAGCCCTTCTTCTTCTTCACTACTCTCGTTGTTGTCTGCGCAACGTTTTCTGACGCGTGAGCAAGGCATGTCTATTATGCGTAATGATCGAAAACTGACTGACCTAATCTCTTTTCACAAAATCAGAATTATGCGTAGTTCTTAACTTTACATGTAATACCAACACATTTTGGAGACTTATTCTAGTCCGCATACACCAATACTAATGCACACTGCATTTTTCTGTATGCTTCTCGTTTTCGTACAGACTTCTACTTCCCCCCGCTCATACCCGCGACCAGACTACGTTCGGCAGAAACTCTAACGGTTGTCTGCCGCGCATTAAAAGAATAGAAAAGGCGCCTGCATGGCGCGTGCCAAGCAGAAAGACGCAATTGCTAGAAATGTCGTTAAATTTAAATTATCTGCGACACGGCCTTCCTGACCTATCACACGTGCTCGTGTGCTAACAATCCCTTAATATCGATCATCGTTATTAATTTATTATAAACCTTTTTTTTTCTTTTCGAACAAAAATGAAACAGAATCTTTCAAAGACTTATTCTCTTTTTTTTCTCAAAATATAAAGTTATTCTTCATTCTTTATTACTTTAAAGCAAACCAATACAAATAATTAAAACATTTCATTTATTACATTTAAGCCATGAGATCCGGATTACCATCAACTTTCAATCAATCAATCATAATTTTATCTCCTTCACACATAAATCGTTAAAGTTCTTGATTTTCAATACATTTTCCTACTAGCACACAGTTTTTCAAACCGGCCAGTCCATCTTTTGTTAGCCTAGCTCACAACTTACAACTCGACAATCCGGCCAACATACGTGACACCCAGTTGACGCAGTCTATAAGCCGGCCAACTAACTCACACCACCAACCGTTACCAAATTTAAACTTAACTGCAACAAAATAGCGAACCACATAACTCGGGCATCCATGAGGTAGAGAAAGTCGCATTTGGAATAAGTCCGGAGGTTTACGAATTCTTAGTCATTCTCAAGATCACAGCCCTCACTGGCTTGATCACTGGCGTCTTCTGCGCTTTCATCTTCAAACACTGTGGTAATCCTCTTCTCAGGCATACATCGGAGGGATTCATGAGAATATTTATAAGTTCGGTTATTATTTAATGCTTTAAGTTTATATCGATCTCCTGGTAATACTTCGGCCACTACAAATGGACCTTTAAACTTAGGATCTAGTTTGGTCTGATGACGTTCTTCGTTTTTAAGCAAAACATGGTCTCCTACCTTGTGTCTTACAATGGTAGCTTTATTTTTATCGAATCTAGCTTTATCAATTTTGGCATTCTTTTCCATGTTACGTTTTGCCATTTCTCTAACTGAGCCAACATCGACAATATTTTCTTCATTTACAACAGGTGTAAGATCAAATGGCCTTGCTTCTTTGCCAATAAGTATCTCTAATGGACTGACTTTAGTAACTCTGTTGGCTGTGCAATTAAGAGCCAGCTGAATCTCATCTAAAGAATCTTGCCAAGATCCCGGGCCAGTTTCAACTGCGGTCAGCATGGACTTTAGAGTACTCATGACTCGCTCCACTTGGCCATTGGCACGACTAGCACCTGTGGCAATTAAATGTAAATCCATTTTCTGTGCTGAGCAGAAATCACGGAATGCGTCTATCAACACAATTATATACTCCTTCTGGTCGCTTTTTCCGCTAAGTTTACCTGTAATATCCACATGAACAGTCGCGAGAGCGCGAGACACGAAATCAAGAAAGATTAACAACACAACTATAAATCTTAGCACAGCGCAGCCCTCTAAGAGAGCGATGCAAGCGCGAATGAGCGTGGGAGTGCGAAATAGGAACAAAAACAAAAATAGCAAGACGCGTCAGTTAAACAAGAATAAAATCTACTTTAAACACAATTTTAGTAGTTATGCCAGACTCCCGTGAATCTCACTTGTTAGCACAGACACTGTACACAAATTTTAAACACAATAAATATAGCAAATCACGTTAGTTTCTAGTTTAAAAAATAAAATAAGCGGAGCGAAATAAAAGCAGAGCCGATCACCAATACGAATAATAAAGTGTGTAATAATTCTTTATGCGTTTTGAGAACGATCTTCTTGAATTGAGCGTATGTTTGAATATCTATTAATTTACCGCTGGTTCTCATAGCATTAGTGAAATTGTCAGGATTTATGATCTGAACGTAAGCATTCTGGAAGATTTGAAAGTCGGCTTAGGAAAGTAAATAACACTTTTCTTAGTACAGAGGTATTCTTTGATTAGGTCTTTAGCACTGATTTTTAACTGATTTTTATTCTGGTTTAATGGAAATATTTTATTAACTGGACGTCGTCAAAATTGTCTTTTATAAATTCTAGTTGTCTGTTATAATAATTGAGAGGTCTTTCGGTTATTGAAATGTAACTTTGGCTGTCTTTTTGTGCACTATGCGCAGTAGCTGCTATGGAAAGGAAAACTGTATTATCTTCTCCTAGGAAGTTTTCTTGAATTTGAACTCTGGATAGGGCATCAGCGACATGGTTTTCCTTACCAGGTAGGTATTGAATATTTTAGTCATATTCGTTAAGTTGTATCTTCCATCGTTGCAATTTCATATTAGGATCTTTTATGTTGCTTAACCATACAAGTGGTCTATGATCGCTTAATATGTCAAATGTTCTACCGAATAGGTAGGACCTAAAATATTTTGTTGCCCATTAGACATTCAGGGAATACTTTCAAACACGAATCAAGACCTCACCCAACATGAGAATTTAAATATTCGAACTTTTTATTCCTACTCCTGTGAGAGCGTAAACTGCAACATATAGTATGTTTATTCTTTATACTTAAAATTTTTTTAAATAAAATTTGAAAATTATAATGTGTAAATATCCTAACTGAATTTTTTCTTGAGGCGAAATAATGTAATGACATGACGAGATAAAACTAAAATGTGGAATTCCTTTAACAACATCTTTTGGAATCAAGGTAGGGCGGGTATAGAACGAGCTGCGATTACACCTAGCAGTCTCGATAACATTACAAGTTTCTATGATCATCAACAATTCTTCCCAACCGTGTTTCTTTTATGCAATATAACAGAAGTTTTTTTATTTTATCCATCCTAATTCGACACAGGGACTAAATAAAATTAAAGTTTTATGTACATACTGCATTTCGGCATTTCGTTTATCGATTTTTATGGTCTTCGACACCCCCACCCGACTTCAGCTAGCCGTAACAAGGATCCCCACCGACTGTAAAAACCTGATGTTATTTGCAAAACCATCTTGTATACTTGTACCCAGACACACCCTTCTTACCGCATAGAATTTATATCTTGCCTTTCAGTTATATGCATGGTTTATCAGACCCGTGTACGTCGCTAAGGGTTAATATGTGTTCTCTCTCGCATCTATATTTCATCTGAGAATGAAGTGGTGATGCGGGGTATATGACAATTCATATAAATTATGGCGCCCAACGTGGGGCAGCTAAGCGTTAAAGAATCAAGAACATTTCAATACTAGTAAATGGGGTGACGCTCAGCAAGAGCTTATGTGAAAAGCATTATTCAATTCATATTGAAGGGGTATTTATTCATCAGCTATTAAATAGGCGCTACCAAGAGTCCGGTAAAGAATGAAATCAATAAGTTTTTTCGACGGATAGAAAGAACTTTTCAATGTAAATTATAACGTCTGAAAGCACATTAGGCTTACAGCCCCTAAAAATCCTTTATGCCTTATTTTAAATAATAGCAAGCTTATGTTGCTTTGAGGTACGTCTAATAGGAAAATGAAAGAAGGATATATATAAGGCCATCATTTATCCATCAGATAATCCCTAATTGTAAGCATTATTTATCTTTTTTATTTTGTTTAGTTTATAGTCGAACTATGATCAGTCGACTTTTTTAAAAGAAAAGAAACAATTGAAATTAGATTTAAATTATTTAAGTTGAAATTTTAAAGTAAAGGTAATTTTAAATTTAGGGTAAAATCTTAAATGTAAAGAAAAGAAAAAAAAATTATTTAAAAATTGTGCAAATGTGCAAACGTGCAAACTGGGATAAAGAAAAGCCGATCCAACATTTGTTGCAGAGGATTGGGGAAAACCCAGAAAAAAAAAACCCAATCAGATCAGGAGAGTTAGTGTTAGTAACCAAATGCAAATAAAATTATGAGTAGAGTGTTAAAGCATGCAGTATGTTGAAAGTACTACTATGAATAGAAAGAAGATAAGTATGTATTTAACTAAATTCTAGATAAATGGGCGAGGAGTTGTAATTTTAAGCTAGATATCAAGTTGTTATTGTTAGCTACAATGAAGTATAGTTTATTATAGTCCGAACATAATACCCTGAATGGCTCATGCAGGGCATAGTTCGAGCTACAATTGGGAAGTTTTAGAGGAAGGTAATTACGAGTGATTCTACCAGGGACAGAAAAGTGTAGTCTACTAAGTAAGTCGCTACTATCTATGTCACCTTCGATAAGGTTGTTAATAAATATTGTATAACACCAAGCATGGTTCAACGATTGGCTAGAGAAGGCAGATTAAGCAACAAAAGTCTACTAGGATAGGAAGGAAGTCTTGAATTTACATCCCAGTTAAGGCCTCGCAAGGCAAACATTAAGAAGTTTTTCTGTACGGATTCAATGCGGTCTCTATGAACTGTGTACTGAGCGTTCCAGACACATGATCCGTACTCGAGAATTGGACGAAAAAGCGAAGTGAAGAGAGTCTTAGTTAGGTAAGGATCGTCAAACTCCTTGGACCATCTCTTAATAAAGCCGAGTATACCTATAGCTTTATTAACCATTGGAAAACTTGAGTTTTCGGTCCAAACGGACACCTAGATCATCTACCAGGGAAATTCTTTCCAAGGTACAACCACCAAGAGAGTATGATACGTACTTTGGGCAGGCACGTGAGAATGTCATCAGCTTGCATTTTGAGCTGTTCAGATTAAGGAGATTTGCACGACACCAAGAAAAGAAACAATCTAGGTCAGATTGAAGGCGAGAATGACAGGAGTCATCTCTAAATTGAAAACAGAGGTTGACATCATCCGCGTACATGAGAGTACGTGAGTTAAGTATGACCGTTGGGACGTCATTGATGAAAAGTGTAAAAAGCAGGGGACCTAAGTGGCTTCCCTGAGGAACACCAGATGTGGCATGAACGGGATAGGAACGAGTATTTTTAAAGAGGACTCGTTGGGTTCTGTCACCCAAATAGCTCACAATCCAACTAAGAAGTTTTGGTGAGAAACCGAGAAGATTCAGTTTATGTGCAAGAAGGGAATGGTTGACTGAGTCAAATGCCTTACTGAAATCAGTATAAATGACATCAGTTTGCAGATTTTCCTGAAATCCTTTTACCACAAAGGATGTCAGCTCAAGCAAATTTGTCGTGGTAGAACGACGCTTCCACAAATCCGTGTTGAATAACGGATCTACTAAAATGCTGCAAGTGAGGAGTAATAACATTCTCGAAGAATTTCGGTATAGCCGACAATTTAGAGATACCTCTATAATTGCTTGCATCAGACTTGCTGCTTTTTTTATGTAAAGGGATGATAAAGGATTCCTTCAATATGGATGGAAACGAGGCAGTTACTAAGGACAGCGAAAATAGTTTGAGCAATGGCTTACATAAGGAGTTGGCACAGTATCGAAGTACACAGGCGGGGTACCATCGGGACCTGGTGAGAAGACTGGTTTAACCAATCGAAGATCCCTAATAAGTGAACTTTCATTCATTCGAGCTTGGTACGCTATATGGATAGGAGTTAATGTTTGGCGTAGAGGAAGAATAAGTTGTTTGAAAAAACTTGGCAAACATATCGGCAATGGCCTGATCTGTGTCCGCCTTAGCGTTATCGAACATAAGTTTAGAAGGTAAGCCCGCTGACCTACGCTTCATGTTAACAAAACTATAAAACTGTTTAGGATTCTGAAAGAACTGAATCCTACATCTTGTCAAATATTTTTTATAACACTTCGCGTTAAGCAGCGTTAAATAAGCTACTCTTTAAGTATTTTAAGCGAGACAACTCTTTTGTAAACCAAGGAGGCCTACTTGAGCTTGTCGGATAGAAAAACGGAACACAGATATCAAAAGCAGAGTTAAGGGTTTTATAAAATATATTAATAGCCACTGACATATCAGTTGATAGATAAAAGTCAGACCAATCACAATATGAAATTAAATAATTTAAGTATTCAAAGTCAGCTTTCTTAAAGCAGCGCACGCGATTGCACGGCTTTACACTTTTATCCACAAAGCTAATACCCAAGTCGAGATTCACTTCGAAAGTGGGATGATAAGGATCTTCAGGTAGGGAAAGAGGTTGTGCCCTGTCTAAAATCACCATGGAAGGATCTGAGACGAAACATAGATCAAGCGATCTGTTTAAAGTGTTTTTGACATTATTAACCTGCGACAAAGACATGTCAAACAAACCGTCAAACAGATCATGTTGCCGGGAGGGCAGAAGGAAGTTTCCCTCCGCAATGGATGTCCAATTACATTCCGGGATAATAAAGTCACCCAGGACTATGAATTGATCTCTGTCTTATAACAGATTAAAAATAGTCTTAATTGCAGACAAATGTTACAAGTAGACTGATAATTCCGATGACGGCGGAATATAGGAGCAGGTTATATACAAGAAAAAAACCGGGAAAGTGTAGTTTTACACAGATTAATTCAATGTTGAATTGAAACTCCGGCTGTAAGAGGTCCGACATAATGGAGGAGTCTACTGCAATCAGTACTCCACCACCCCGTCGGTCAAGTCGATCAAGCCTGAATGTTGTATACCTAACTGGAAAGACTTCAGAGCTTAGGTTTCTCTGGTTTTAACCAGGTTTCGGTAAAGGCAATAATTTGGGAAGAAAAGGCAAGACTATGAAGATAAAGACTAGAGATTTTACAACAGAGAAAAGATAGAAAAGAATTAAGGAAGAGAGAATATTTGTGTGTCCCCTAGCATTTTCAAAGGCATGAAGAGAAGAGAACTTCAGTTTTTGAGGCCTTTGCACTTGTTGTAGGTCCACTTAGCGATGCAACGGCCAATGTGGGAAGAGTGACGGTCGTTCGGCTTTTTTGTTTTGGAGTGAACTCCTTAACAATAAGGTCGGGCGGCCAGAAAGAAGCTGCGCAAACGTCTTTAAACTGTTCTGCAGGGAGAATAATTTTGAAACAAGAAATGTCGCGCTTTAATTTGAAGTTGAATTTTTTAACAATCAAATCATTTACAGGCATCCTTTCGAGAATGTACGATTGTACATATTCTATGGTTGTGTCTGGAGCCAAGCGAGAGATAAACACCAATTTTTTGGGTTTAATCGCAATCAGAGGTTTTATACTCGGTACCTGACTAGCAGGCATGATTGCGGGAACATTACCCGTTACGTTGTTCTCATTGCTTGTAATGGAAGTAGGCACAAGAGGGGCAGCAAGAGGTTTCGGTGCGGTAACATTGCTGCAAATTTTTTTTTTTTTTTGTGCAACTAGAAGAGCAAGACGGTATAGGGGAAATTAGACTTAGAAGATCAGAAGAAGAAGCCTTGGAAGAAGGTAGATTGGTGGTCTTTAGATTCGTAGTAACTGAATCTAAAGGAATATTAAGAGGAGCAGGTGGCTTACTAAGAGCCGTAAAGGCGTTGAATTGGGTCGCCATCTCCAGAAATTCAGATTGGAGATTAGAGAAAGCTGTGCGTATCCGATAAAACCCGAGTTTGGTTTTATTGTGGATTTTCCGTAGATCGGATTCACCCACACGGCACGCTTCGCACGACCATTTAAGGCCTACATTGGCGTTGACGGCATCTCTAACCCGCACAGTTAGACCACAGCATTTTAAGTGACTAAAATTGTCACAGAGCCAGCAACCAATGTAGTCCGCATTAGCATCCGAAAGGCATTTGCAATTAGCTGCAGACCACGACACCATGTTAATAAAATAAATATGCCTTCGAATAGTAGGGGACAACGAAGAGAGCAATAGAATATTAAGACAAATTTCTTGAGAGAGCAAGAAACAGTTACAGCGCCGAAAACAGGCAAGCAAGCGAGAACGAAAATAAAAAAACAAATATAGCGAGCACTCGAGGTAAACAAAACAACAACAGCTGTTACGTCTACAACAAAGGCACTACACAACTTACTCAGAGAGCGAAGTTTACTTTCGTGAGCGGGAGACCGGGAGAGCAGGAAAAAAAAATTGACGCCAAGACGCGCAAGTGAAAAGAATTAAAATTTTTGTAAGCGAATTCACTAATAAGGCAGGATTAGTATGCTACTTTAAGCTTTTACTCACAGGGTTAGCACTAGAAAGATACAGCACTATTAATGAAACCACATAAGCAAATCAATTAAACAGAATTATTAAGAAACACATGGAGCAAAAGCGAAACACGTCTAACCACCACGAGTAATTAGTGTTCTTTAGCTGGCTCTTAATTGCACACCCAACAGAGTTACTAATGTCAGTCCATTAAAGATACTTATTGGCAAAGAAGCAAGGCCATTTGGTCTCACACCTGTTGTAAATGAAGAAAATATTGTCGATGTTGGCTCAGTTAGAGAAATGGCAAAACGCAACATGGAAAAGAATGCCAAAATTGATAAAGCTAGATTCGATAAAAATAAAGCTACCATTGTGAGACACAAGGTAGGAGAACATGTTTTGCTTAAAAACGAAGAACGTCATCAGACCAAACTAGATAAAGCATTAAATAATAACCGAACTTATAAATATTCTAATGAATCTCTGCGATGTATGCCTGAGAAGAGGATTACCACAGTGTTTGAAGATGAAAGTTGGCCGGCTTATAGACTGCGTCAACTGGGTGTCACGTATGTTGGCCGGATTGTCGAGTTGTAAGTTGTGAGCTAGGCTAACAAAAGATGGACTGGCCGGTTTGAAAAACTGTGTGCTAGTAGGAAAATGTATTGAAAATCAAGAACTTTAACGATTTATGTGTGAAGGAGATAAAATAATGATTGATTGATTGAAAGCTGATGGTAATCCGGATCTCATGGCTTAAATGTAATAAATGAAATGTTTTAATTATTTGTATTGGTTTGCTTTAAAGTAATAAAGAATGAAGAATAACTTTATATTTTGAGAAAAAAAAGAGAATAAGTCTTTGAAAGATTCTGTTTCATTTTTGTTCGAAAAGAAAAAAAAGGTTTATAATAAATTAATAACGATGATCGATATTAAGGGATTGTTAGCACACGAGGTCAGGAAAGCCGTGTCGCAGATAATTTAAATTTAACGACATTTCTAGTAGTTGCGCCTTTCTGCTTGGTTCGCGCCATGCAGGCGCCTTTTCTATTCTTTTAATGCGCGGCAGACAACCGTTAGAGTTTCTGCCGAACGTAGTCTGGTCGCGGGTATGAGCGGGGGGAAGAAGAAGTCTGTACGAAAACGAGAAGCATACAGAAAAATGCAGTGTGCATTAGTATTGGTGTATGCGGACTAGAATTAGTCTCCAAAATGTGTTGGTATTACATGTAGAGTTAAGAACTATGCATAATTCTGATTTGTGAAAAGAGATTAGGTCAGTTTTCGATCATTACGCATAATAGACATGCCTCGCTCACGCGTCAGAAAACGTTGCGCAGTCGCAAAATCAGTATTTTTCTGAACTTTTGAAACAAGTACAACACTCACAAAGAGAGCCAAAAGAATCGTTTGCTGTGGTATTGCCCAGGTTTAATCCTGAACGTGCGGGATCAGACGCGCAATCCTGGTGTTCAACGGTGGACTACATCTTGTCTGAAAACGAACTGGAAGGCAGCGCTCTTGTGACGACGAGCGGCAGCAGTTATGAATCTGCTAAATGGACGCCCCGCGGAAGGCGAGTGCCTTTCGTTATATGGAAGCCGAATGGTTACTTCGCTTATGGCCAAATGGAAGACGCTGAGTGTGGAGCAAATCGCAGTGTCCATTACACCGGCGCATGCAGCTGGAATTGACAGGCGTTTGCGGCGTTTAGTTTTCACTTCCGACATCAACACTCGTAACGAGCTGCATCAAGAACTGAAGGCCTATTCATTTGACGCTAGACCGAGCCACCTTTCAAACGATGGTACATCAGAGCCGCCAGGAAAACGAGATAAGCCCGACTTCAAGCGGAAAAGCTGGACACATCTCTACAGTATGTCCTGGTCGTCAGGAGCGTTCGTCGTCTTCCAAAAACAACATTTTCAAAGATGTCAACATCTACACCGTTTTTGAACCTGTAGGAACGTTTTCGCAATCTGGTGAGTCGTTCCAATTATGTTTTGATTCTGGAGCCGAGTGTTCACTCATCAAGGAGGCTACTTCGCATAGACTATCTGGATCCAGAATGGGCAACGTAGTTATTTTAAGGGGTCTTGGTAGCAATACTATTTGTAGCACCTTGCAGATATTGGCCAATGTTTTGATTTGTGAACGTTCATATAAAATATTGTTTCATGTAGTGTTAGACAATTATATTAAATATGATGCTCTGATTGGTCGAGATATTTTGAACCAGGGAGTCGGTGTGACAATAACATCAAAATCTCTTACTATGTTTAATGAAAAATCTATATTGCCTGTTGAAGTTTCCGAAAAGAATCCTGATTTGGCTAGTGTTGACACCGTTCTGCATGGACCTGATAGAGACCAATTGTTGTCAATAATACGAGTACAAGAATATTCAGGGTCATTCATAAATGGAATTCCACAAAGCCATGTGACTACGGTTAAAAATTCGCTTGATCGATCAAAATAAGACGGTTCAAAAGGAAAAAAGGAAAAGGAAAAAGTTCGGCATTTAATTCAACAGCTGTTGGAATCAAATATTATTATTCTATAGATAGATTCAGCTGGCTCTTAATTGCACACCCAACAGAGTTACTAAAGTCAGTCCATTAGAGATACTTATTGGCAAAGAAGCAAGGCCATTTGATCTTACACCTGTTGTAAATGTAGAAAATATTGTCGATGTTGGCTCAGTTAGAGAAATGGCAAAACGTAACATGGAAAAGAATGCCAAAATTGATAAAGCTAGATCCGATAAAAATAAAGCTACCATTGTAAGACACAAGGTAGGAGACCATGTTTTGCTTAAAAACGCAGAACGTCATCAGACCAAACTAGATCCTAAGTTTAAAGGTCCATTTGTAGTGGCCGAAGTATTACCAGGAGATCGGTATAAACTTAAAGCATTAAATAATAACCGAACTTATAAATATTCTCATGAATCTCTCCGATGTATGCCTGAGAAGAGGATTACCACAGTGTTTGAAGATGAAAGCGCAGAAGACGCCAGTGATCAAGCCAGTGAGGGCTATGATCTTGAGAGTGACTAAGAATTCGTAAACCTCCGGACCTATTCCAAATGCGACTTTCTCTACCTCATGGGTGCCCGAGTTATGTGGTTCGCCATTTTGTTGCAGTTAAGTTTAAATTTGGTAACGGTTGATGGTGTGAGTTAGTTGGCCGGCTTATAGACTGAAAGGAAGTAGGAAAATGTATTTAAAATCAAGAACTTTAACGATTTATGTGTGAAGGAGATAAAATTATGATTGATTGATTGAAAGTTGATGGTAATCCGGATCTCATGGCTTAAATGTAATAAATGAAATGTTTTAATTATTTGTATTGGTAATAAAGAATGAATAAAGAATGAAGAATAACTTTATATTTTCAGAAAAAAAAGAGAATAAGTCTTTGAAAGATTCTGTTTCATTTTTGTTCGAAAAAAAAAAAAAGGTTTATAATAAATTAATAACGATGATCGATATTAAGGGATTGTTAGCACACGAGGACGTGTGATAGGTCAGGAAGGCCGTGTCGCAGATCATTTAAATTTAACGACATTTCTAGCAATTGCGTCTTTCTGCTTGGCACGCGCCATGCAGGCGCCTTTTCTATTCTTTTAATGCGCGGCAGACAACCGTTAAAGTTTCTGCCGAACGTAGTCTGGTCACGGGTATGAGCGGGGTGAAGTAGAAGTCTGTACGAAAACGAGAAGCATACAGAAAAAAGTCAGTGTGCATTAGTATTGGTGTGTGCGGACTAGAATAAGTCTCCAAAACGTGTTGGTATTACATGTAGAGTTAAGAACTATGCATAATTCTGATTTTGTGAAAAGAGATTAGGTCAGTCAGTTTTCGATCATTAAGCATAACAGACATGCCTCGCTCACGCGTCAGAAAACGTTGCGCAGACAACAACGAGAGTAGTGAAGAAGAAGAAGGCCTTCCTGATGACTCTTTGACATATACATACATGCATGTATACAGTGATGTGGTACTTGGACTTACTAAACTTCGGCAGTGATTATCAGCGATTGATTTCACACAAGTACATTACACGTATGTATATATGTTTTGTTGTATATATATTTTTTGTTGTATATACATATTTTTGTGATGTGTTACCAGGCCTTTAATATTTAGGCAGTGGTTTATCAGCGATTGATGCCACGCAGGTACACTTTACTTTTTATATATTGTATTTTTTTTTCTTTTTTGCTTTTAAATATTTGTATGTGTGTATGTTGTTTTAATTGTTTTGTATATATACATTAAAATAGTGATGTGGTACTTGACCTTAATAAACTTCGGCAGTGGTTATCAGCGATTGATTCCACACAAGTACAACACATATCATGTTTCACGAACACAGCATATTTAAGTTTAGTTAGGTGTAGATTTATTTTGTATGAGCGTTTTGTATGTTTGTTAAGACGGTTTATGTATTGTAGTAGAACGGTTGTTGTAATCACTTTAAAAATTTTTAGGCATTTTGCACTTTTTATTTTGTTTGAACACACTTCTTCATTTTTACTCTTTTTTCAAAACTACTTGCAGTAATATTAATAATGTTGTGATTCTTAGATAGAAAGTACTTGATATAGCAGAAAGTATTTGTATGTATGTATGTAAAATCTATGTGCTGCCCTGTCTACGAGAAAAGAATGAGGTGTCAGCTTTTTGGACAGATGTTGGCGGCTGACCGGCCGCTGATATTTATGTCGCAACATTATCCGCTGGTATAAGGCCGCTTGTGTTTATGTTGCAACTTTGTCCGTTGTTATAACAAAGCTTCCTGGTTCAATTTCTTCTATGTTTGTGAGCGTGGAAGATGTGAGTCGCTCGAAGTGTCCAGGTGAGTATTACAGCGACTAGGGATTCGATAAAGGGAATGTACAAGGTTGTCGAGTGCCGTGAGTTTCCTGCGGTAACGACCCGTAGCTTATTGGATGTTGTGAGTCTGTCCAGGTGAAGTCTTTCTGAGATAAGTACCTTGATAGTGTCATTTTTTATTAGTCTCCGTATTGGTGGTAGAAAGAAGTCGGGTTGTTCTCTTATGTTGACAGTGCCATGTTATAGTTTATTTCGTTGATTTGTAGTGTTTAATTATTGTACCTTTTTAAAGCCGAGGCATTGATGTGGGTTGTGCTCTGGTTGGAGGAGATGATTGAGAGGTTGTTTCCGTTAAATATTGTATAAATATGTCCGTTTCTATTATGTCACACTAGCTGGTTTTATTTTGGATTAGGTATCCCAAACAAGTGTTATTTCCAAGGTTATTGATGGAATCGATTTCACAGACGAATTATTCTTCTATTACAAGGCATTTATGCATGGTTGAAAACATGCTATTACATTTGTAGTTATATATTAAGTACTTAGGTGCTATTACAAATTGTGTGGAATTTATTGCAAGTGGAATTAATCTTGCCATTTCGTAGTTAGAAGTTAGAAAAATAGGAATTTAAATATTAAAAATTATTTTGTCTTGGTAATTTAGTGTGTTCATTTTTAAAAGGTTGTAAATATGTTGTTCAATTAAATAGTACGATTTTGAGTTTTAAAATTTTTTTTGATTTTTGTTATTGTAGGAGCGCTTGCCGCTACAAATAATTCAGACTTCCGCCTAAAAGTATGTACCAGTAGTCGACAACAATTTGGATTTAGTTTTAGTAGTAGACTGCGATGATTTGAAATACGAGGGTCGTTTGATAAGTCCGTGACTTTTTGAATAAAATATATTTTTTTCGTCAAAGAAGCGTTTTATTTCTCAACATAATCTCCTTTTAGCTCTATACATTTAGTCCAGCGTTTTTCCAATTTTTTTATTCCTTCCAAATAATAGGTTTTCTCAAGGCCCTCAAAATAGTCGTTTGTTTCTGTGATGACCTCTTCATTTGACCCGAATCTCTTACCGCCGAGCCATTTCTTCATGTTTGGAAACAAAAAATAGTCACAGGGGGCTAAATCTGGAGAATATGCTGGATGGGGTAGCAGTTCGTAGCCCAATTTATGAAATTTTGCCATGCTGACTACACACGTGTGCACCCGTGCATTGTCCTGATGGAACAGCACTTTTTTTCGCCAAATGCGGTCGTTTCTGCTTCAAATCAATATCGAATCTGTCCAAAAGCTCTGAATAATATTCGCCGGTGATCGTTTTACCCTTTTCAAGGTAATCGATGTGAATGATACCTTGTGCATCCCAAAAAACTGTGGCCATGACCTTGTTGGCCGACAGACCCACCTTGGCCTTCTTTGGTGCACGTTCACCCGGAGAAACCCACTGTCTTGATTGTTCTTTGGTCTCTGGTGTGGTGTGGTGGATCCATGTTTCGTCTACGGTAACGAAACGGCGCAAAAATTCGTTTGGATTGCGGTTGAACATCGCCAAACACTCCTTTGAAATGGTCACACGGTTGCGCTTATGGTCGTGTGTGAGCAATCGCGGCACCCATCGCGCGGAAAGCTTTTTCATGTCCAAATATTCATGTAAAATGTGATGTACCCGTTCAGTTGAGATGCCTACAGCCTCAGCTACCTCACGCACTTTCATTCTCCGATCATCCAATATCATTCCATGGATTTTGTCGACGATTTCTGGCATGACGACCTCTTTTGGGCGACCTGAACGTTCGGCATCACTTGTACTGGTACGACCACAACGGAACTCAGTAAACCATTTCTTAACCATTGAAATTGATGGTGCAGAGTCCCCATAATATTTATCAAGTCTTTCCTTGGTTTCGGTGATGGATTTTTTACGCAAAAAATAATGCTTAATTAGCACACGAAATTCACTTTTTTCCATTTTCGTTAAAATTCACGAGATCGTCTGCTTTCAATGCCTATAAAACGCAAACTAAGAAACGCAGCTTTCTCAAAATTTTACAGTCAGCTGTTAATCGATAACTGCTGACAGGAGCAGTGTTGTATTTAGAGCAGGTGCGCGGCAAATACAAAAAGTCACGGACTTATCAAACGACCCTCGTACATATCAGGTAATTATATGTAGGAGTTTTTCCTGTTGCCAATCGTGGCAAGCAATCCCATGAAAAGTGGAGGTTTCCTAATTTTTCCCCTCTTCTTTTCTTTATACCTAGCGCAAGTTGCCGAGTTTGCGCTCTCCGCTTCTAGCAACAATACCCCAGTTGTTTCGAAAGACGCGGAGCGGGCAGAAGCCCAGCTGGCCCGGGCTGTAGGAGAATCATTTTTTTTGTGTGGAGATATGTCGATAGTATAGGCAGAAAGGGCGCAAGTGCACAGTGCAAGGCAACAGAAGGAGAAACGACCTTTGCTCGCCGCTATCGATGTAATTCTCAGCTGGCAAATTCAAATTTTTTTTTTTTGTGGTATTTTAATTATGTTATTCTAATTGTCTGTCAAGTTAAATTCCATTTAACTTTGAAAAAAAAAATTATAATGTTACCCATGGTGAGAGAATGAGTATGGAATGATAACCGGCAAAGTGCAAAAAGGAAAGTTCATCTAACAAAGAAAAAAAAAAACTAAAATATACATAATTTCACATAGTAAAAGTTTTACGAAATAATGAAAGAAAACAAAAAAAAACTAATCTCCAATTAAACAATTAAGCAGCTAAAAGTGAAAAGTCAAACATAAAGTGTGCAGAAAATACATGGTTTGAACCACGGTCGTCGATGGACAGCGGCAAACGGGGTAAGTGACTAAGCGGTATTTTTTTTTATTACAAACTAACACCGTGCAGACGAAGCTAACGTATAAAGCACGAGCGAAGCTCTTAGAGAAAGACGGAAAAAAAGAACACGAAATGCTCTCTTGGTTCTTTTTTTTCACGTCTGTCTCTAATCGCAATTTTACCTTTGGTTGTTGATTTGCTACTCAAGTATGAGAACAATGAATACCCTAACTTAAACATAAAATGAACACAACCTAAAACTTTAAACTATTATATTATATATATATTTATTTATATTTGTTTTATACTTTTAAATAATAATATTCTATTGCAACTGCTTATATAAAATGCCATACTATTCCTCCATAGCCTCATTCTCCCACTGTTTTAAATAAGGTTATTTATCTATACTATAATGAATTTTGCTAGGTATAGGTATAATGATTATTTTTAATAAACGTCAATTAGTAAAATGAACTCGTGCTAGAGTTATTTTTATAATAGGGTCATGCTCCGTGAAAACAAGGTAGGGTACTAAACCATCGACTCGATCGTAGGGACCATTTGAGACTGAAGATAAAAGAAAGAAGGATGAAATGGTCTAGGTAGGGCGGGCAAGCTAATCAGCTGGAAAACACCACCAGCAAGCAAGCACGATCGAGCCGAAGACGCTTAGCTATGTTTATGTTCTTTCCCTATCCCTCTTCTCTACCTCTTCTCTTTTATTGTTTTTTTTTATACTTCCTAATCAGGTTTATTTAAGCTTATCTATCCCTAACGAGCACGTGAAGTCAAATAAATTCTCTGTAGACTCGGCCAGCATATACATATAGCACAATAAACCAGATGACCCCCCCCCACTTCTCTCACCCGAAGCCTAGCCGGTTTTATCGCGTGCAATGTAATGACATTCCGCTGGTTATGAAATACCAAAATATTACTATGTGAAATGTTACATTATTTCTGTCTTATCTAAAATAAGTTGGAATAACATTAATTTTGGCAAGCAGTCTACTTTCTAGAATGTCACTTAGATGATTAAGTAATAAATCTATATTATAATTAAGTCTATTTATATATTGTAGTTTCTTTATTTCTTTTTCATTGTTATATATTTTTGTGTAAATTGTGTTTTGAATGTTTTCGGAGCAGTTTTTAATCAAATTTTGTTCAAAGTTAATGTGTTTTTTTATGTTTTTGAAACGTAATTGAATTTTGTCGTTAAATGAGTTCTGTATTTTGAAGTTACCTGAGATGGTGGTGGATTGGTTTTTTAGGTGGTTGATTTCTATTTCTATATTTTTTGCATCATTTGCATCCATGACGTGATGACTTTAACTAGAGTACCTAACCCGTTAATAAGACCTCTTTTGTGGCGTGAAAGTGTTAGTGTTAGTGCGTCGATTTTAATTCGAGTTTGGGCAAGTTTAGCATTTAATATAAATATACAGTCGGCGAGTGTTTCATCGTGTCTTAGGGTATCGATAGTGTGGTATAATTATGTGGCTAATTTTTTTATAGTTTCCTATTACGAGTGTTTTCCCTAGTGGCACTTTTGCAAAGGGGTTGGTTCTATTAAGATTGTGGATGAAGATAGATTGGTATGCTCCATGGAAGGATCTGGAATGCAGATGGAAAGGCTTAAGTCATTTGGAGTTTTAAATACTTTCCTAATTTTTGATAGGTGGTTTTTTTGAATTCTTTTACTGTTCTATGTAAGGAAATCCGCGGTGTTAATTTATTTCACCTGTTTTCTTTTCTTAAAATTGTGCTGTTAGGTTGTACGGTTGTTGGTTCTACTCTGCTTGTGTTTAGCTTTTATATCCTTTCTTGGGCAATTGTGGACAATTTTTCTTTTATTTCGGAGTATAATTTGTCTTGGAATATATTTAGTTTATTTAAATAGTCATGCTCATTATTAGGTATTATTGTTTTATTAAATAAATGGGTCTGGCCATTAAATAATTCAAAAGGTGTGTGTTTAGTGGTGGAGTGGACTGCGTTATTATATGTTATTACGGTTTCCGACATTATTTCTTCGTGATTTGTAGGTAGTTTGCGTTTTTTACTTGTGCCAAGTATTATTCTGTAAATTCCTGTCAAAGAGGAGTGTAAGCGTTCTACAGGCGAATTACTCGATGATTGTTGAAAGGATGTGACATGGAGGAGTATGTTACGAGGGTCGTTTGATAAGTCCGTGACTTTTTGTATTTGCCGCGCACCTGCTCTAAATACAACACTGCTCCTGTCAGCAGTTATCGATTAACAGCTGACTGTAAAATTTTGAAAGCTGCGTTTCTTAGTTTGCGTTTTATAGGCATTGAAAGCAGACGATCTCGTGAATTTTAACGAAAATGGAAAAAAGTGAATTTCGTGTGCTAATTAAGCATTATTTTTTGCGTAAAAAATCCATCACCGAAACCAAGGAAAGACTTGATAAATATTATGGGGACTCTGCACCATCAATTTCAATGGTTAAGAAATGGTTTACTGAGTTCCGTTGTGGTCGTACCAGTACAAGTGATGCCGAACGTTCAGGTCGCCCAAAAGAGGTCGTCATGCCAGAAATCGACGACAAAATCCATGGAATGATATTGGATGATCGGAGAATGAAAGTGCGTGAGGTAGCTGAGGCTGTAGGCATCTCAACTGAACGGGTACATCACATTTACATGAATATTTGGACATGAAAAAGCTTTCCGCGCGATGGGTGCCGCGATTGCTCACACACGACCATAAGCGCAACCGTGTGACCATTTCAAAGGAGTGTTTGGCGATGTTCAACCGCAATCCAAACGAATTTTTGCGCCGTTTCGTTACCGTAGACGAAACATGGATCCACCACACCACACCAGAGACCAAAGAACAATCAAGACAGTGGGTTTCTCCGGGTGAACGTGCACCAAAGAAGGCCAAGGTGGGTCTGTCGGCCAACAAGGTCATGGCCACAGTTTTTTGGGATGCACAAGGTATCATTCACATCGATTACCTTGAAAAGGGTAAAACGATCACCGGCGAATATTATTCAGAGCTTTTGGACAGATTCGATATTGATTTGAAGCAGAAACGACCGCATTTGGCGAAAAAAAAGTGCTGTTCCATCAGGACAATGCACGGGTGCACACGTGTGTAGTCAGCATGGCAAAATTTCATAAATTGGGCTACGAACTGCTACCCCATCCAGCATATTCTCCAGATTTAGCCCCCTGTGACTATTTTTTGTTTCCAAACATGAAGAAATGGCTCGGCGGTAAGAGATTCGGGTCAAATGAAGAGGTCATCACAGAAACAAACGACTATTTTGAGGGCCTTGAGAAAACCTATTATTTGGAAGGAATAAAAAAATTGGAAAAACGCTGGACTAAATGTATAGAGCTAAAAGGAGATTATGTTGAGAAATAAAACGCTTCTTTGACGAAAAAAATATATTTTATTCAAAAAGTCACGGACTTATCAAACGTATATTGAGAACAGAATTTGCGAAATATGTCGTTTCAAAATTCCACTACTTGGTCGTGTATTAATTTATTGGGTAGTCCAAATTGACTGATAAAGTTTTCGATTGATGTAGTGAAGTTGATGCCGTTTCTATTTGGAATAGGGTAGACAGTTGCGAATTTTGAGAACTTGTCTATGATTGTCAGGTTAGAATAATTGTTAATGGTATAGATGTCGATGTGTAGCGTATTATGACAAGGGGTTTCGTTGGCGTTTCTGATGTTTCGAATACAATATTTTGTGGTTGCCTGTCGTATTTGAGCTTTAGACAGGTTTCACAATTTCTAATTAATTGAGAGATTTTGTTTTTCATATTGGGGAAGTAAGTTTCCCGTTTGGTGTGAAGGAATTTTTCATCTATGCATCTGTGATTTCTATTAATGTGATATTGTGTGAATTTCTTTTGTTCGGAAGTTCCTACGATTTCGTGGAGAAGTGATTTGCATCTTGAAAATTTTAAAATGTTTCTTGTGTTACAAAATACGTTAGGAATGCTTTTTCAATTAATGTTGAATTATTATCATCTGCCAAGAAGGCGCAAATCCTGTTAGGTGTTGGGGTTCCTTTCAAGATTTTAGCGATATTATCGAAATCGAAAGAGGGTTGTGAATATTTATACCCTTGGACCATTGAAAATGATCAAAAAGGTATACTAACTTTGTGTAAATGTATGTAACGGGCAGAAGCAGGAGTCGGAGACCCCATAAAGTACATATATTCTTGCTCAGGATCACTAGCCTAGTCGATTGAGCCATGTCCGTCTGTCTGTCTGTCTGTCTGTCTGTCTGTCTGTCTGTCTGTCTGTCTGGAAGAACACGCCGATCTCAGCTATTACAAAAGCTAGGGACACCAAATTTAGCATGAAGATTCCTGTATACCATACGCAGATCAAGTTTATTTTCAATTTGGAATAACACGCCTACCGCCCCCGAAAAACGCCAATTTCGATTACCATGGCGATTTACTCAAATTGACTGATAAAGTTTTCGATTGATGTAGTGAAGTTGATGCCGTTTCTATTTGGAATAGGGTAGACAGTTGCGAATTTTGAGAACTTGTCTATGATTGTCAGGTTAGAATAATTGTTAATGGTATAGATGTCGATGTGTAGCGTATTATGACAAGGGGTTTCGTTGGCGTTTCTGATGTTTCGAATACAATATTTTGTGGTTGCCTGTCGTATTTGAGCTTTAGACAGGTTTCACAATTTCTAATTAATTGAGAGATTTTGTTTTTCATATTGGGAAGTAAGTTTCCCGTTTGGTGTGAAGGAATTTTTCATCTATGCATCTGTGATTTCTATTAATGTGATATTGTGTGAATTTCTTTTGTTCGGAAGTTCCTACGATTTCGTGGAGAAGTGATTTGCATCTTGAAAATTTTAAAATGTTTCTTGTGTTACAAAATACGTTAGGAATGCTTTTTCAATTAATGTTGAATTATTATCATCTGCCAAGAAGGCGCAAATCCTGTTAGGTGTTGGGGTTCCTTTCAAGATTTTAGCGATATTATCGAAATCGAAAGAGGGTTGTGAATATTTATACCCTTGGACCATTGAAAATGATCAAAAAAGGTATACTAACTTTGTGTAAATGTATGTAACGGGCAGAAGCAGGAGTCGGAGACCCCATAAAGTACATATATTCTTGCTCAGGATCACTAGCCTAGTCGATTGAGCCATGTCCGTCTGTCTGTCTGTCTGTCTGTCTGTCTGTCTGTCTGTCTGTCTGTCTGGAAGAACACGCCGATCTCAGCTATTACAAAAGCTAGGGACACCAAATTTAGCATGAAGATTCCTGTATACCATACGCAGATCAAGTTTATTTTCAATTTGGAATAACACGCCTACCGCCCCCGAAAAACGCCAATTTCGATTACCATGGCGATTTACTCATTTCTTAACGTTCTGCTTTAGTATATATATATATGAATACTATATGAACTTATGCTCCAAATTGCAATCCGATCGGACAATAAACACTGAAGTTATTAAATAAACCATTTCCACCCATCGACCACCAAAGAAGTTGTCGATGACGTCAAAACTAAATTACTTGCGTAGGAAAGAAAAGGACAAACGATGCGAGCGCGAAGCGCGAGATTTATTTCGACTCTTCTTTTCCATGCACATGTCGATAACCGAAAATACATGTGCATAAATATATATGTACTACCGCAGCCGACAAAGGGCGACGAGAGTCCACTCCAGCAGCCGACCGACACCAGCAACAACATCGAAGCCATCCTCAAGTCACTGAGCATTAACTCCCTCCGGGCGCTCCAAGAAAAGCAGATGGAGCTTATGATGATGATGCGAAAGCAGCAGTAACAACAAACACAGCAGCAGGGGAAGATTCTTAATCTGCTCACTGCCCTCCATGCGCAGCAAGCCCCATAATGATGCCGCTGCGCATCCTAGTGTGGAACGCCGACGACGTATCCACGAAGTTGCCTGAAGTGGAGTGCTTCGTGCGACGTCACGAAATCGATGTGTTGCTGCTCAGCGAGACACACTGCAAGGGGACAGAGACGCCCAAGCTATTCGGCTTTGTAGCTTACACTGCCAATGATCCGAGTGCTGGCAACGCCAAAGGCGGGGCAGCTATCTTGATCAAATTTAGCCTTGCTCACTTCCCGCTAACACCAATAGCCACTGACAAGGTGCATCTATTGAAACGGTGCGGCTATTTAAACGGCACTTGTTCCTATAAGCTTTGGAGCGGTCTACTGCCCACCGAGATTTGCATGGACTACGGACGAGTTTAAGGACATTTTGGAAGAGTTCCAGACGAAATTCATCGTTGCGGGCGATGGGAACGCGTCCCACTGGCTCTGGGGTGCGGGAAGGAGTAACCAAAGAGCCATTGCACTAGCGAATCTCGCCCTAAACTCGGAGGTGGACTCGCTAGCAACAGGAGGACCAACAAGATACCCGTACGGCAGTAGAGGCTCAACAGGGTATATTTATTTTCTACTGACAAAGGGGTGTGCTGGGCATCCACGCTAACATAAGTACGGTTGTTGAGCTTAGCTCCGACCACCTGCCTCTGGTAATTACGCTGGATGCGGGGGCAATATGAAGTCAGTAT